>RJVU01059915.1:1758349-1942935 GCA_003731715.1 Anabarilius grahami | reverse complement strand
GTAGATTGAACTTGTTGGTCCAGCACATCCTACAGATGCTCAGTTGGATTGAAATTTGGGGAATTTGGAGGCCAGGACAACACCTTGAACTCTTCATCATGTTCCTCAAACCATTCCTGAACAATGTGTGCAGTGTGGCATGAGCATTATCCTGCTGAAAGAGGTGTTATGAATTGGTTAAACCCCTACTCAAAGAGAATGAAACTCTCCGTAGCAATTAACAGGGATCCTATTAAAAAGATACCTGGAGTCCCCGCTCTCACTCCCAGAACTTTACAACAACAGAACACTTTTAAAGTGCAAGGAAAATGAATTTATTAAACAAGAATAAAGAGCAACATAAACTTTGGGAGGGGTAAAAGCCAGAACAAATAACAAGAAGCAAAACTAACATTTAAAAAATAACCTGGAAAACAGATTACAAAGAAAATACAAAAATTCCCATCCCTGCTTACATAAACAGGAGAAAACTAACAAAACAAACAGGCACCCACCTCCCTACCATGCTCCAAACAATGGTCAGGAAGAGAGAAGCCGAACGTAACAATAATAAATCACAACTCAGTAGTGCACTTAACAGGTTGCAACAAATGTCTCGTATACCGATGTCTCATGAAATCACTCGTTACACAGTAGAAACTAACACAGAGGAAGTCATGAGAGCGGGGAACCGATGGTTCCATCATCCTGGAGGCTTAAATACAGCTGCAGTCACTCCCGTCACCAATCAGATCAGCTCCACCTGTGAGCAGTAACAGCAAAGAGACAAGAAAGGGGAAAAAAAGAACGATGAAAAGAACCCACACACACAATATACACCTTTCCAAGTAAATAGCCTTTCGTAGCAGAGGCCACTTCCACCAGGGAACACCATTGTCATGAAGGGGTGTACCTGGTCTGCATCAATGATTGGGTAGGTGGCACGTGTTAAATTTGCCAGACCTAGGGTTTCCCAGCAGAACATTGTCCAGTGCATCACACTCCTCCACCGGCTTGTCGTCGTCCCACAGTGATCCGGTGCCATCACTTCTTCAGGTAAACGGCACACACGTACACAGCCGTCCACGTGATGTAAAATAAAACAGGACCAGGCAACCATCTTCCACTGATCCATGATCCAGTTCTGATGCTCACGTGCCCACTGTAGGCACTTTTGATGGTGGACAGGGGTCATCATCGACACTCAAAATGGTCCGCGGCTACATAGCCCCATACGCAACAGAGTGCAATGCATTGTGTGTTGTAACACATTCCTCCCATAACCATCAGTGACATTTTGTGTGACTTGTGCCACAGTAGACCTTCTCTTGGCTCAGACCAGACAGGATAGCCTTCATTGCCCTCATGTATCGATGAGCCTTGGGCACCCTACACCCGATCCCTCCTCGGATCACTGTTGGTGAATTCTCAGCACTGCTGACCGGGAGAAACCCAAAAGCCTTGCCGTTTCAGAGATACTCTGACCCTGTCGCCTTGACATAACAATTTGGCCCTTGTCAAAGACACTCAGATCTCAGATATTCCTGCTCATTTCTCCTACATCCAACACCTTGATTACAAGAACTGATTGTTGATCTACCCAGACCTTAATATGTGGCCTTTTTAGGATCAACGATATTCACTTCACCTGTGACTGGTCTATATATATATATATACTGCTGCCTGTCTATAACAGCATTTGCATCGTGTGTGCGGCTGTAATGGCTTAAAATGCTGTCTAGTTATGCAGCTCACTAGGTTTTGTAACAGAGCTGAAGTGTGACCTTTGGTTGAGTGTCTGTGCTATTAAATCACAAAAGATCTCTTACTAATTCTTTTGACCTCTCTCACACCCTTGAACACACGCACACACACACACACAATCTACATTTCCCTGAAGCCCTGCATTGTATTGTTGTAGGTTGTGTTGTAAAGTACCACAGTTTGCCAAGAGCTGACTTATAATATTTCATTACACTTCTCTACTCAAGTCTCATTGGATTGAGCAATTCAATGAGAGAATGATTTCCTCTGAATGCTGCTGAACATGTAACCGAATGTGGCTTCATTGTGTGTTGGTTAATGGTACCCCAGAATGCCAGGCCAAGAGATACTAGAGTATCTGACCTTTACCACTTCCTGAGAGAAACTTTAAACATGCTCATGTGATAGAGATGCTGGTCCTCCAAACATCAGATTGTCCTCCACACAAGTCATCTGTCAGAGCTGACACTTAAATATGTATCCAATCCATGCATTTGCTATATGTCAGAGCTTCCACAAAAATATTAAGCAGCACAATTCAACAACATTGACGTCAAGAGTTTTAGAGGTTGTAATGTGACAATTTTGAAACTGGGAAATCTTCACGTAATTCAACAACTCTGATTTTTTTTGTTACAGCGGATTTTGGAGTTTCTGCAAAAAATACCAAAACTCTCCAAAGGCGAGACTCTTTTATTGGGACTCCATATTGGTAAGTGCTAAAAATTCACTGTTTAATCACTTTGGGCAAAATCATATTGGGCAAATGCAGTTTCTGCTGCTTAAGATTGATCGAATCTCCTTTGTAAGATTCACTTGCGGTCAGTCACATGACTCCAGACACATCAACCCGATCACTTTATTTAGCGTTCATGTAAACACTATATTGGAATCAGTCAAAAATGATTTAATTACGATTGAAACAAAAGGTGTCCATGTTAAAGTAGCTACCACAGGTGTAATGGTTCAAATTACTCACGGTTCGGTTTTTATCACAGTTTTAGGGTCACCCTTTTTAGTATGGTTCGGTACGTGTTCAGGGGAAATATGACTACTGTCAAATAAAAATAAAGAAAGTAAGACCAAAAATAAACTACAAGCAATGGCACAAATAAATTCAAGAGTGCAAAGATACAAATAAAATAAACAGTGCTTTTCAGGTTTTTCAGGTATCTAACAGTAGTTTTCAGAGAGTAATCAAATGTAAAATAACATGGCATATAAACTTCACTGTATAAATTAAATAAAGATTAATCATTATTAAAGTTAAAAGCTATTCAGTCAAGAGCAGTGAGTGATTTCTTTGTCTTTTGTTTGATTAACATTAAAAATACACACGCAGGAATATTAGGCTGCTGTCACTTTAAGACATAACGCACAATGCTGATACACATGCGTTGTCTTTCTCAACTGTTTACGTTCACAGACATAACTTACTATGTTTGCGCACAAATTCTCTTTCGTATTTACTTGCTTTTAAATGTTTTAATTGGCAAGGCTTAAATGAGTTTAATTTAAACACAGATAGCAACATGTGTTGTTCATGTCTCACCTGTGCTCACGCACTATCAACACCCGGGTGATGACGACGAAAATGACTGCTCATATTCAAACATATGGCACTCCTGTTGAACAAAGTTTACAAAGAGGGACTGTTTTGTCCACGCTTTTTGATCATCAAAAAGCGTAACGTATTGGGAAGTCAGAATGCATATCGATCGACAGAAACATACATTAGCCTAACTCTGTCTGTTTTACTCATTGTTATTTTTAACAAACCATATATAGATGCATCAGATTTAAAATGAACCGAGGTGCAAGTGCGTGCTGAACCATGGGTGGAGAACGGTACGGTACCATTACACCCCTAGTAGCTACTGACACAGTCAAAACGTGCAATGCAAATTTCAGTCAATGACTCCAGCCCTTCAAAGCAGCCAAAACAAAACATTGATTTTCAGGCAAATGTCTTTGGTTGTCGACCTTTCAGTGCATCAATACAATATGTAATTATATTAAACATAATTAGAATTAATAATTAAAGGTTTTGTGAGTTTATTATATGCTAATATAAATATGCTAATAGATAGAGGTCTTGTCATACCCCACAGGACCTTAAAGCAATCATTAACTAGAGTTCAGTTTCAAAGTTCTGATATGAAATATCTGTCCTACCTTTGTCCTTCCTTTGAGTACACACAGGAGCTAGTTGATATTAACGTCTCCTTATCTGACTCATGAACAAACTTTATCAGTTTTATCAGTGGCTTGTAGTAAATTCTTTTCGTCACTGGCTAAATATCTGCAGTCATTTAAAGTATTAGGTCACTTAAAAATGAAAATTTCCTGATGATTTACTAACCCCCATGTCATCCAAGATGTTTATGTCTTTCCTTTTCAGTCGAAAAGAAATGAAGGTTTTTGAGGAAAACATTCCAGGATTTTTCTCCATATAGTGGACTTCACTGGGGTTCAACAGGTCCAAATGTCAGTTTCAGTGCAGCTTCAAAGAGCTCTACATGATCCCAGACGAGGAATAAGAGTCTAATCTAGAGAAACCATCGGCCATTTTCTAAAAAAAATAAAAATGATATACTTTTTAACCACAAATGCTCGTCTTGCACTGCTCTGCGATGCGCCACGCATTACGTAATCACATTGGAAAGGTGATGCGTGACGTAGGTGGAAGTACCGATTCAGTGTTTACAAAGTGAACACACAAAGACTAAGTCAAACGTCCATTACAAAAAAAGGTAAAACAACGATGTCAGATGATTTTAAAGTTGGAGGAGAAAACACCTTTCCAACATGATTACGTAATGCGTGGCGAATCACAGAGCAGTGCAAGACGAGCATTTGTGGTTTTAAAAGTATATCATTTTAATTTTTTTAGAAAATGGCCGATGGTTTCTCTAGATTAGACTCTTATTCCTCGTCTGGGATCATGTAGAGCTCTTTGAAGCTGCACTGAAACTGACATTTGGACCTTCAACCCGTTGAACCCCAGTGAAGTCCACTATATGGAGAAAAATCCTGGAATGTTTTCCTCAAAAACCTTTCTTTTCCACTGAAGAAAGAAAGACATGAACATATTGGATGACATGGGGGTTGAGTAAATTATCAGGAAATTTTAATTCTGAAGTGAACAAATCCTTTAAGACATGTTTCCTTACTGGGAATGTATTTGAAACCTTTCACTGGCTCTACTGTGGATCATTCCTGATGTACCTGCTCTGATATTTCCTGTATGTTCAGGATGGCTCCAGAGGTTGTGATGTGTGAGACCATGAAGGACGCTCCCTACGACTATAAAGCTGACATCTGGTCACTGGGCATCACGCTGATAGAGCTGGCTCAGATAGAGCCGCCCCACCATGAGCTGAACCCCATGAGGGTCCTGCTAAAAATTGCCAAGTCTGACCCGCCCACCCTGGAACAGCCTGCCAAGTGGTAAGCCACAAATCCGGGGGGCATGGGAGTGACCGCCCAAGATTTTAGTCACCGACTTCATTAGTATAAGATTCATTCCAAAGATGGGCTGTTCTCTGAGAATAGTTGTGGCTTTTTTGTTAGATTTATAGCTTTTGACATTTCTAGAATATGCCTGAATGTTGAAAAGGAATGGCCATCGAATGTTATATTATCACAGTATCATCATTACACATTAAGAGAGTGTATACCCCTCTTGGGGCGAATGTTTAAGTGTTTTGTATATTTTAGGTCAATGGAATTTAACGATTTCCTGAAAAAAGCATTGGACCGAAACCCTGAGACGAGGCCAACGGCTGCTCAGCTTCTAGAAGTAAGGAATTTCACACATACACTTGTCATAAATCCACATACAGTATATTATAGTCATGTGAAGCTTAACGTAAAGGCATTTCAAGACGGTATGTTCAAACGCACATGCGTGAAGGAAACCACAGCAGAACGTCTTATCAAGGCTTTTGTTGCTTCCTGTCCCACTGGATAAGGGAATTACAGCAATTTGCACTCTTCCTTTAGGATATTTCTTCACCTCCACCCCATCAGAAAAGAGGAACTGAACAATTAAGGAGTTTACAAAATGAAAAACATGTACAGTAGATG
This sequence comes from Anabarilius grahami, assembly GCA_003731715.1. NCBI lineage: Eukaryota > Metazoa > Chordata > Actinopteri > Cypriniformes > Xenocyprididae > Anabarilius > Anabarilius grahami. Next base: position 1,937,103 of record RJVU01059915.1, on the reverse strand, counting down.
TGCTGTGTTGAAAAAGCCCTAGAATAATCCAGAACTTGCTTCAAAAATGGACACTTACCAAACACTCTTTGAGTGGACTTTGGTGACACTTGCCTGTAATTTAATTAGAAACTGTAACACGGTAGTTTACACCGAATTGTTAGAACGATGATCTGACCATTGATAGTGTAAGTGATACGAGCGATTCAAGTCAATGACAGATGGATCATGTCACAACTCGCACATCATCGAAAAGCTTTTCGCTCACTGGACGGTTTACTTTCAAATATATGTAATATGAAACACCCATATTTATTATTATAACATTTAATAAAATATTTGTAATTCCTAGATAAAATTACAATTAATTTGTGGCTGGTAAATTCTTTCTCTGCCACTGAATATAAAGTAACCTCACTCTTCTCTTCTGATATCACTCTCGCTTCTGGGTGTTTCATATTACATATTAATTTAATTCTCTGCTGCATACAAAGCAACCTGAAAGACCAGGTGGTTGATGAAGGTGAAGAAGGTAACATTGATATGCAGCACATCCTATCCTGCGTTGTATGCTAAGTTCATATATCACTGTTTTATCCTGAGTGGCAGACATTACCGCAAAGTCAAAGTCTTTATCGGCTAGTCTGTCGTTTAGAACGGTCATCCAAACCAAGGTGCAGGTCAAGAGACCTTAAAATACCTGAAATAGAACTGCATCATAGTCATTTTTGGGCATCATATGTATGTTCAGACACAAGGGCTTCTTTTATACAGACTCCCTGTAGTTTCTCAAAAGTCTTAAAATGTCTTAAATTCAGTTTGAAAAATTTAAGGTCATAAAATATTTTTTATCGTATAAGCAAAATTCAATATCGACCCTCTAATTTGTATGTAGTGATAGTAAATATATTTATATATTACATAAAACATAAAACTGATAGTTACCCTGTTCATTTTTAGAAGAATGATTAAATCTAATAGTCTGAGATCCATGATTTATTTTGAGATTTTATTTGTGCAGGTCTTAAAAAAAGTCTTACATTTGATTTTAAAAGCTGTCCTGTTTTATAGGCAGTGTATAAATAGTATATGCTGTTATATTATATATTTTTTTTCCTGGGAATCAAACCCATGACCTTGCCGTTTCTAGCACCAAGCTCTACTCATTTTGTGTTCCTGTATCTTAGCTACTATCCAAGCAACAGTGACATACTATTTTTTTATGAACTATGAATTGGGATGCTCTGTTTCTAACCTCTCATACAATCGCTGCAGTCTTTCTTCATTAGCTGTCGTTTTTTTTCTTGACTGTCAGTAAGTTGCGGTCATTGGTGAGAGTAATTGATATTGCTGGCTGTATGTTTTTAACGCTTGACTCCCCCTCACATACGCTCGGCAGCTGGGACACTTCAATTAAACAAGGTGCAACTCAGCTGAATAATAGATGAGAGCAGCGTTTCTCTCCATTACACTGGTGCTTTCACAGGTCAGCTCAAGTCCTCAGCATCTAACTCCGCTGATCTACTAATTGAACCCCAGACTCTCTGAAGAACATTTTTTGTTTTAATGAACTGCCATTTTTGCTGATTGCAGGAGTAATTAAAGTAAAATAACATGCTTAGACAAGTACCACAACAATGTGACTGGCATTTCAGTCCAAAACCACAAATATTTGACTAAATATAAGAGATAATCCACAGCCAGCTCTTCATTAAACGATTTTAATGCATGACGCGGAGTGCATTCAAATCATTTAAAGGGGTTCTTTATTATGATTTCACTTTTTTAACTTTAGTTAGTGTGTAATGTTGCTGTTTGAGCATAAACAACATCTGCAAAGTTACGACGCTCAAAGTTCAAAGCAAAGGGAGATATTTTCTTTTACAGAAATCGCTTTTTAAGAACTACAACAAATGGCTGGTTTCTTCTTCCCGGGTTAGTGACATCACTAACCCTAAAATTTACATAAACTCCGCCCCCGAGAACACACAACAAAGGGGTGAGGCCATGTTGGGCTGCTTTAGAGAAGAGGAAGAGTTGTTGTAGTAGAGTGTTGTTGTCATGCCGTCATTTTACACCGGACTGCTTCACAAACGAGGGTCAATTCAACACAAAAGATGAACATGACGGCACATGCTAGTGGATGAGTTGAATCAACTCCACAGCAACTACATAAATTTATCCACTAACCAATCAGAAACGTCCAGTTTCTCTCTAAATGTTGTAACTTCTTCCTGAGTCTCTCCATCAGTGTCGACTCCGGTTTGAACAATGTAAGGCTGAACACCGTTACTGACAATCCTCATTTTGGCTGCGTGAGATTCTCCAGCTTTGTTGTTGTTGAGCGACCGAAGCGCGAGCTGTTAAAGCTCCGCCCTCTTCTGGAAAGGGGGCCGGGAGCAGCAACTCATTTGCATTTAAAGGGACACACAAAAACGGCGTGTTAAAACTTGTTAAATTATAACATATTAACGAATCTCAGGGGTTTTGCTGACAAAAGAGTTTTCTGAAGGATGCCCGAACTACAAATTAGAATGTGATAATTATTTTCAAATCAGCTTTTCAAACCGAATGGCCAAATTTCAGATATAAATACTTGCTCTGTCAATTTAATTTGATTGTGATTCTTTACTGCTACTTTGATTCAGTTTGAGCCAACCACAACAATCTGATACAAGTTTTAGTGATGGTTCTCTTGAGTCAAAAGATACATAACTGAAATGAATTAATCTCACAATTTATATTCTTAGGCTCATATAGTTTAATGTGCATGCTTCTTAAAGGAATAGTGCACCAAAAACATGAATTTTGTCATCATTTAATCACTCTCATGTTGTTCCAAACACGTGTGAGTTTCTTTCTTCTGTTAAACTCAGAAGATATTTTGAAGAATGTTGGTAACCAGACAGTTGACGGAAGCCATTGACTTCCATAGTATTTGTTTTCCTACTATGGAAGTCAGTGGCTTCCATCAAAATATCTTCTTTTGAGCTCAACAGAAGAAAGAAACTCATACAGGTTTGGAAAAACTTTGAGGGTGAGTAAACGATGACACGATTTTTTGGTGAACGTGAATGCACAGTTTAATAATTTTGGAGTTTGTATGAAGAACTCAGAATAATCTTTCCACGTATGTTCTGTGTTTCAGCATCCTTTCGTGAGTTCAGTAAAGACCAACCGTCCATTGAGAGAGCTGGTGGCAGAGGCCAAAGCTGAGGTGATGGAGGAGATCGAGGACAATCATGAAGAAGGAGAAGACGAAGACCCTGCTGATCTCACACCTGTACGGGTCTGACACTTCTCACTTATTGCACACTCCAAATGTCTCTGTATCAGTCATCTCTCAGTTCACTCGGTGCTGATAGAGAGTAAAAATAATGCAGTGCTAATGGAAAAGAGCTCAGGGCGTAAAGAGACACACATTTGATTAGTGCTTTGACAACTGTAATTGTTATTGCATGGAAAGTTTATTCTACGCTTCAATGCAGGTGTACCTATGAAAGGCAATAACACTGCCGGACAGCACGACATGCCAAGAACTCCATGAATTATGCAGATATGTGATCATTTAGGTTTTGTAAATACTCTTTATGTTGCTGCAGTGTATACATGTATTGTATACAGTATGCACATTTTTGTATGCGTAAAATACCCGGATAATGTCCTACATTTACCAAAATATGCACGGAGTGCTGTATCCCACAATGCAGTGTGCCACTTAACTTTACATTTTAAGTATGTTGAATTAATCACAGCCATGATTTTCAACTCTTGAGTCTTTCATGACTCTCTTGATTTTAAACTTGCTGAATTTAACATGCAAAATAACAAGGTCACCTCAGTTTGTAACATATAACTAATGTAAGTAATATAATGTTTTCTGAGAAATTAAGTGAGTTTATGCTTAAAACAAAAACAAATATCTGTCAATTAATTTGAATTAAGTTGACTTAATTGGCAGATTTTTTTTTTCTTGCTTTAATCATAAACTCATTTCATTTTTTTATTTTTGCTTCTTAAGTAAATGTATCTTGATTTAAGAATCTTAACATATTTGCAAAAATACTGAGGAATATATTCACTTTTTGCAGTGCATCCAACAGTTAATGCCATCATTTTATGACTTTTTTCAATTTAAGGCTGCTTCATTTTTTTATCCCTATAATTTAAGACTTTTTTTTAAAGGCCTTCATTTGTGGAAGAGCAAATTAAAACATTTTATGACCCTTTTTTTGCAGTGTAATCAGAATGTACAGTATAAGTTATTTCCATATTCTTAAAAAAAGGTCTTAAAGTCTTAAATTTACCTCCATAAACCCTGAAGAAACTCTGTAGATTTCCATTGAGGAACCAGCCTGACTCTTGTCTCATGGGCACTATGCTCCACTACATCTAAATCCCCCTCATGTCATAATGTGATTGTGATGTCAATACTGCTCATGTAATTTGACCGTACAAAACATGTGTCCCCCACCCAACTTTCACATTAGCGTCTACATTTAAAGATCTATTGTAGGCTGTTGTGGTGGAATGGCACAATGGTACGAGTGTTTAAAAATAACTCCTAATACACTTCCTCTTCCACTTGTCATCTGGCCTTCAACCACATAAAAATGAAACAAAAGACGCCATCCACATTTCTTTAGAGTTAAATAAAGCACAGGACAATTAGTCCCTCTTTTCGGTAAGGAAACAGTTATAAGGGTGAAGGCCTGTGGCTGTGTCTCTGCAACTTTAGCGTCTTTATTAACAGCTGTACATAATCTCTGTTTCCTCTGTCAATTTTAGTACAGGCATTAGAGACTTTGCTTTTTTATAAAAACAGCCATAGCATTTCTGGTTTACTCAGACCAAATATAAACCTCTGATGTTTGGCCTACACGTATGACCGATGGTACTCTATTTTTCTCAGTGGGTCTGACAGAGTGGTTTATTTTGAAGGAAGTAAATGGTCAGGCTTTTATGTCGTATAAGCCTCATTCTGTCTGTTTTTTCTAGGCTCCGGTCAAAGACCCATCAGAAACCAGTGAGACCAGTTTATATGGGGACCATCCCCAAGACACACCTCACACTGAATCTCAAATGGTGATTGAGGAGGAGCTCAGGACCCTCGTGCCCCCCGAAACTCCTTTGAAAGAGCAGGAGGACAATCTCAGCGAGTTTCCAGAGGAAGATCATGACAAACCCGAGAGCGAGGCATCAGGCAAGGCCTCCAGCTCCGACTCCGGCATTGAGGATGGAAAAAGCACGCCCACCTCTGAAGAGGACACCAAAGTGGTCGAGAGCTCTGAACCAGAGCTTCCTTTACTGAGGACAGCAGATCCTTCAGAGTCATCAGAATCTTCTTCAGACACCATGGAGCAGCCCTCAGCGGTGTCAGAGAAACCAGAGGAACCGGAGAAAGAAGCTCACAGTGGAGTAATGCCTAACCAGCAACCATGTACCATGCTGGACCGAACTGAGTCCAAAGAGCCGGATAATCGTGTGTCTGTGGTGAGCGACGGGTCCTCTTTGGGTGGTGAGGATGTGGAAAGCTTGGTTCCTCACACAAATGGCAGATTATCAAAACGATACTCCGATGTGGGTAGTGAAAACATGGACATCAGCCTAAACCTGTCAGGTCATATGTCTGTCAACAAGGACTTGGGCACCATCACTTTATGGGTAAGTCTTTGTTTAAGGGTGTGTTTACATGACACTGATTTGATCATTCAAACACAGCAATCGTCACTCATGCAAGCAAGCACTTATTTTTCTTCAAATTTTGGCTTTTGCTGGTGACCTCCATTAACTCAAGTGGAAAATCAGGGCTGAAATCGTGTAGTGTGTGGGTGACATTAGTCGCACACACATCTTTACACACACTCAGGGGGGTGTTTACACGACACCGTTTTAAACTAAAAACAGAAAACAGTTGTTACTGTTGTTAAGTAAATTTACATCTGCATCACTACTATTAAAACTCAATGCTTAAATGTGCATTTCCCAAGAGACAAAACTTGTAATATTATCAGTAACTGTACTTTTTAAATACAAGGCGTCATTATTGTTCTCTTGCATACTTATTATTATTCTTCTGGACAAAACTTTGGCGTGTAACTCTTCCTGCACCGTTGTGTCGTAGACCCATGAATGAGATGTCAAATTGACCGGCTTATTCAGGAAAGGTGTGCTGTGATTTTTGTAAGTGTTCGGACCTACGATGTTCGCACAGTGGACGAAAAAGCAGGCAAAAAAATCCCATAGACTTGCATTGACGAATGTTCGTGAATTTGAATCTCAACTGTAAAATTCACACATACACACACATATATGCAGGGTCTTAGGAACACTTTCTCTCTCTCTCATTCTTGAACTCTCTCTCACACTCAGTTGATCTTATCAGCCAATAAGTAATGACCTAATTTCTTCATAGCAACACCCTAGCAACCACTCCATAGATTTCTATTGAAAAAGGATGAGAGGAATATCACTGGATCAGAGCATTGTAGAGACAAGGGGTTTGGCTCTTTTGACTCAGACTGGAAAGTATTCTTTACATATCACCCTGGCAACTGTCTAGCCACACCCCAGCAACCATTTAGAGCACCCTAGCAACCATATAACATCATGAATATGGTCAGAACATTATACAGATTTATGGTTTGGCTCTCTTGCAGTCACATGCATCACGATAGCATCTGCCTAGTGCCGAGTTTTGCCACGGCAAGCACCACTTGCATTTACTTCAGAAAATGTACATATCTAGTTTAATGATTGTTACTGCCTCAAACCCCCAACCCCCTTCTTGTTCAAGCAAACCATAGAAACCATCTGTAGAAACGGGTGGTACTGGTGACACTGCTCTTAAATGTTAGTCTGGAGTGCTGCATACAACACTAATGACACTAATACTCTCACTTCCGCTCTCATTCACTGTGTGGTCCTCTGTTTACTGTCTCTACTCAGTTGGGCCACAGTAGAACAGAGCCCTGCTTATGAGAGCAAGTGGAACGTTCTGGAACGTGGCGCAGCTTTTGGCGGGTAGTACACACAGTAGTACAGTGAAGGTACAGAGCTCAAACAGGGTGTGGACCTTGTCAAACAGAGCCGAGCCTGTCTGCAGACACCACCAGAAACCTCTCCCATCCAAATATCCCTTACTGCATCATGCCTGAACTCTCTCTGTACTGCTAGATGGAGGGATGTATGTGGTTCTACATATATTTAAATTGTGCATCTCAACCTTTGATGTCTTGTGTATCTCCAAAGCCCCATCAGAATGGCTCAAGTACCCCTTCAGTGACACCAAACCAGAAATGTGTTGGACTTTGATTAGCATTGTCAGTAAAATAGTCGTTACTACGAAGATTCACTAAAAAACTATAAACTATAAGTAGTTCTTAGAAAAGATTGAACGGACAATTTTAGAATTACTGATTGCTTTCCAAAGTATCTTGGGGAAAGTCCTTGGAAAAAGAGCTTGGCCAAGCGACAGCCCTGTAATTTTTTGACAACCCTACAATTTAAGCTGTAATTTCTATTTTATAGGTTTAACAAAGCAACATCTTGCCAAACAAAGAAAGTGTTTCCAGGTATCCCTGAAGCCTGCTGAAGTAGTAAAGTCAAAATTATTTGTGTAGTGCTTTTGACAATACACATTATTCCAAAGCAGATTTACAGAAAGTCATGTTAGTGTTTATAGTATTTTAACAACATCTTCATACCGTTTAATCACATTCAGCAGATTAGAGCTGGATGATAGGTTCATTTTTGCGACGATACAAGCTCAGTTGAGATGTGTCAGCCTATTTGAGTAAACTGTATGTATGCGGATGAATTTGGATTATGTGGTTTTAATAATCAATTAACACTGCTTTTGTCATTTTTACAAGATGGACAAAATTTGTCACCAAATAAGTAATTCGGTTTAACCAAAATTTCGGTTTTACCGAATGACATTTGGTTATACCGAATGACCATATTTTCAAAAAATGCTAACAGGCTGATATCTAGATAGCTAGCTAGCAAAACATTTTATCTTTAGTACAAGTTTTTAAAACATTACAACATTTTACATGTTTTATAGCGGTTGTACCGAATGACCTGATGTTTCGGGACATGCGTTTGATCAAGTGAAAACATGAATTTTTCAAATAGTTTAGAGAGAGTTAGTTACTTTGCTTCATGACCATGTGGTCCTTTGCAAGTGTCTGAATGATGTCACATCCTGTCACATGATACTGACCGCATGACTTGATCCAAAATGGTCCCTTTATATTGTTACTCCGAATGACAAAAAAATAAAAAATTTCCAGACATTCTTTCTCATAACGACTTTTATACATTATTTTAATACCATTTTGCACTATGTTGATAGATGATATTATGCCAGAAAAAAACATTTATTACATTTTAAGATATTTTAATCACAAATGAAATGGCTGTATTGGCTTTTGGACGGTTAAACCGAATGACCTTTTGACACTTCAAAATCCTTAAAATACCTTTTGCAAAATATAATTAAAACCTTTGGGATTCAATAAAAGAGATCTAGTTGTACCACCTTAAATACTTTGGATGTCATATCTTTGATTTTTATTGTTATTGATCAAATGAATGCAGCCTTGGTGAGCATAAGAGATTTCTTTCAAAAAAATCTTACTGACCCTAAACTTTTGAATGGTATTGTGTACAACAATAATTAAGACATGCCAGCAACATGATTTCTAGTTCTAGATGTTAACATCTAGCATCTTTGGTATGCTAGATGTTATAATATGAAAATCATTATGTCTCATCTCATAAAAAAATATACTATTTGAGCTGTAAAGCTGTCTAAATCATCTAGGTACAGTACATGAACATTTTTGTAGCCCCATAGACTGTCACTGGGAGTGTATCTGCAATCACCATTCCCAAAACTGGTTTTGAACCCGGAACATTACTTTAAATAAAGTCATTCATTTGTTGCATATTTCAAGCAGCACGTCTGTGAAGCTCATGTCAGATTTTCCATCCATTTCTCCCAAATGCTCTTTGTCTCTGATCCATTCAGTATTGTACATCAGTCACTATGTGTTGATTGTTGGGTCGGCCGTCGCTGGCGTTCTGTTCTTTGTTTAGGGCACCAGAGAACAGCCTCAGACGCTTTTCCAGCATGATTCAGAAGTTTAACTCTCTCTCGTCTTTTAGTTTTGATGCTGCATGATTTCAGCAAATACTTGTGCATGCACACTGCATAGTATCGAGACCTGTGGCTTTATTGCAGCAAAACCACACCAAAGGATGGGCGAGATTTGCACGTTCAGCTTCAAACAGCAGGGTTTGACTCGCAACAGACTCATTTTCAAGTGTACGGCATAAAAGCGACAAACTCGTGGCCGACAGAGGATGTGACTGTTTGCTCAGCTGCATTAAATAGACACAGGTCTTAGTGTTGTTTGCTGACAAGTGACGACATTTATATGACAAGATTCAATAAAATATGATTTCAGCAGTGTCTGAATGAATTAAATGAATTCAGTGGCTTAAGGCACTGAAAGTACAAAGCATCCAGATATTTGACTTTTATGTTAAAGTAAGTCAGTCATTACAGTAATGACGGACTTATCTAGGTAGTATGCCACAGTGGATACTTTTTGTGAGATTCACCCTCATGATCTCTCAATCTGCCTTACATGTTCACGTTCTGCTCATGAACTGCTGACACTTCCTGTCAGAACTGGCTTTACAGGATAACAGCAATCTCACTCCTTCCTGTTCATACCGTCTGTCTCTGTTTGTCATTTCTTCTTTCTTTCTCCAGTCCACCCATTCATTTTGCTTCTAGTTCTCTCAGTCCTAGTTCCTTCATGTGCATGTCGTCTTCTGTTTTTTAATCTCCCATACACAGTTCCCTTAAATCTTGCTACCACACCCATCACAGTTTCTGTTTCTTAGTTTCTCTCATTTTTTTTTTTTCAATTCAATTCAATTCACATTTTTTGGTATAGCGCTTTTCATGATGCATATCGTTTCAAAGCAGCTTTACAGAGAATGCATGTCAACATTACAATTTAAAGAATGCAGTTAACAAATAATGTAATAATTTAGGCAATTAATTTACAATCACTGTTATTAGTTTAATTGAAGGTAGAAGCAATGAGCTCCTGGAAATAATGAATTATATATTAACAATAATTAGGATATATAGAAATTTGGGAATGTGCATGTTGATCCCGATATTGCGTCATCAAGTCTTCTTAAGAGGCCGGATCCAAACTGAAGCTGATGTACTCTCTAGTCACCTCGGAACGGGTGTCCCAAAGATAAAAAGCAAATGGAGAATAATTAGCATAGCTGCTGTTCATAACATTAAACAAAGATAGTCATGTGCAATTGATCTGATATGAGATGCATTATGTGAATGCTTGGCTAAAGAGATGCGTCTTTAATCTAGATTTAAACTGGGTGAGCGAGTCTTGAGACCCGAACATTATCAGGAAGGCTATTCCAGAGTTTAGGAGCCAAATGTGAAAACGCTCTCCCTCCTTTAGTGGACTTGGATATCCTAGGTACAACCAGAAGTCCAGAGTTTTGTGATCTTAAAGAGCGTGAAGGATTGTAGGGCGATAGAAGATCGGTTCATTTCCATTAATTTATAATTTTTTTTTTAACAGGACTCCAAGAAGACGCTCAAACGCACCCGTAAGTTCTTGGTTGATGGTGTGGAGGTGAGCATCACCACCTCCAAAATCATCACTGATGATGAGAAGAAAGACGAGGAAATGAGGTTCCTCAGGCAAGTCCACGCCATCACTCTCTTTAATCAAGCTCTTTACAAAAAAAAAAAAGTGTCATCAATTACTTGGAAGACTTTCATCTTCGGAACACAAATGAAGATATTTTTAATGAAATCTGAGAGATTTCTGTCCCTCCATTGACAGTCCACACACTTTTTAACTTCAAAAAGTTCAAAAAGAGATTGTAAAACTAATATGAATCCATATGAACTAAATCGGGCGGTTTAGTTGAAATTTTCTGAAGAGGCACGATCGCTTTATATGATGAACATATTGAATTTAGGCTTTCATTCAGATATAAACATTGACTTGCTTGACACGCGAGATTAAACCTCATTGGTTCTTAACGGAAGCTCAAATGTGATGCGTAACACAAGAATGAACCTCATTGGTTCTCACGTTGAGCTTCTGTTTACCATATCTGATGTGAGTGATGATAAATGTTTAATGTGAATAAAAGTCAAAGTGGTAGTTGCGTAGCTGTCAATGGAAGGACAGAAATCTCATTAAAATATCTTCATTAGTGTTTCGAAGATGAACGAAAGTCTTACAGGTTTGGAACGATATGAGGGTGAGTAAATTATGACCTTTTTTTTTCATTTTTGGTGAACTAACCTTTTAAGAGGAAAAAGCTTTTCCTACTTGATCTTAAATCTCGGCTGAGTAAACAGACTATTTTAGGTCTCTGGTCCAAGACCTTGTCCTTTCCCAATGGGACATTAATACACAAGGGAAGCTTTGTGTACAGCCAGAGGAAGTGGGCCGCTTTTAAAGGACAAATCAAGAGCTCGAATCTCCCTTTAACAGATCCATCATCTGAATTCTTGTGAACTTTTCAATCTAGCCTCTTCTCTTGAAGCACCTCAGCTGGTGGTAGTAGATTATATACCGAGTGTTTCCCACCACACACACTGCACTCCATCTGCACCAATAAACAATGCCACTTCTGCCATCTAGTGATGGGATAGTGCCCTTGCATGTAAGAGCTGTTACACTGAGAGCACAGCTTCACTTGTCCAGGTCATATTTTACCCCAAAATCAAAATAAGAACTCAGTCTTCTTAATAATAGACTTAACCTTCCTTAAGCAAAATGTAATTCATTTATGTCTTTTGGTTTCGTGATGAAATATGACTGGGACATGTTTTCGACAGGCTCAAAATCTACCCCCACATAAAATATCTTTGTGGAACATTCCTCTGGTCTTTAGCTGTCAGTGAAGTCATGCAATGAATGAGGTGGGGGCGTTTTTCCCATGAATCCTCTGTAGTGCTGTCTGTGGGCCGGAACAGTGGAAGAACAGACTATTGCTGCATTCTAGACATTCTTTGGTTGGCGGGAGACTTCACATGTTTAGCTTAAAGGGATAGTCCACCCAAAAATCGTTTACTCACCCTGAACACAAAAGAAGATGTTTTGGAGAATGTTGGTAATGCCCACTGACTTCCACTGTGTGTACAAAAAAAAAAAAAAAAAGTGAGACATTTCAAAATGTTTTATGTAAAGAAAGTCAAACGATTTTGGAAATTGCAAATTACAAAAATCTTGAATGATTCCTTAAATGTTTATGTCAGTGGTTTCAAACTCAATTCAAAGAGGTCCATAGCCATAGCTCCAACCCTAAATAAAAACATTAATTCTTTAGGATTACTAGAAACTTCCAAGCAGGTGAGTTGAGGCTGTTTGGAGCTAAACTCTGCTGGGCTGTGGCCCTCCAGGACCTGACTTTGAGACCACTGGTTTATGTAAATGTCTGCTTTCATTCATACACACAGGCGTCAGGAGCTTCGAGATCTGCGTCTGCTGCAGAAAGAGCAGCATCGTGCTCAGGCCGTGCTCAACTTGAAGCTGAAAGATCAGCGGGAACAGATGCAGCGCAGATTCGACCAGGAGATGAATGTAAGTGTCTTTGATCTCCACCACCCACAGCGGTGGCCTCCATCTTTCTCTCAGCCGAAAGTGGCTAATGCAGTTTTACGCAAAACATACTGCATGTTTGTTATTGTGCAGTCAGTTTAACTCCATTTAGAGACACAGTTAAGACATCACAGGTGAATAGGGTAAAAAAATAACTAATCGATATCACCATACTTCCCCTTGTTGATTAATCACAGTGTAACAGTTCCAGCGTGTTTTCACTGTTACTGGCTGATTATAGTTATTTTGCAATTATCTTCCTGGCCACCAGGGGGCGACGGCCTCAGGTCAGGGTGTTAGAATGCCCATATAAGCAAGAGCTAGTGATGTAAGCGGGAGCCTTTTAAGCCGTGTGGGAGCTCAACTCGGCGGATCGCTCACACTTAAAAAAAAAAAAAAAAAGAGGGGTTTGAGTTAAAGGCACAATACGTAAGATTTTTGGATTAAAATATCCAAAAATCACTTTTTTGTTGACTTGTGTACTTACATTATCCCAAATGTTTCCAAGAATGTTTACATTCAGAGAAATAAGCAATTTTAACTAGGACTCGGACTGTGTCTATGCGTCGCTTATCAATGACATTATACCTGCGTTACCCTCGGTTTCGGTTTTATTTTGTAGAAACCATGGAAACACCAAAGACGCTTTATTATATTATGTGCTTTATTAGACAAGGGAACAACTGTTTGGATAATCGACAGAAAACTAATCATGTTATATAGCTCAACACAGTGTTTAAATCTCCTTTTCTTGATTTACCACGAGTACCATGTTTTACCATGACTAATATCGATCTAGTTTACTGCAGCGTGCAACAAGTGTCTCATAGCAGCCGCCGAGCGAACGCAGAGTAGCATTATAACAACTTTCAACACACAAATGTATCTAATATGATAAACAGTGCTGCTTTACCCCACATACACTCGACTGGAAGAAGCGAAAGCGGCGGCTGTGGCATAATAAAAGTTCCGCTGCTCTCGAGACGTGTGTCGCGCTCGTCTCTCATTAGCAATCGCTCCAGCGGCCTCGTTTCTGCTCTAACAGCGCTCGATCCTGCTCTGCTTCATACTACAGTAACGTTAATAAATCTTTAATTCAGTAGCTCATCCTTGAATATTATTTTTGCCCAAGTCCCATCGGATTCTTGAGGACAACACCTCCCATGATTCCGCAAAATCAAGGCGTCATCAAGCCACTCCTTTGTTTTGAATAAGCGACCTCTAGTGGCAAAAAATTACATATTGTGCCTTTAAGCCCAAAGTATACTTCGTTTTTTGTCGAACGTGCATCCTTGCAAAGTATACTTCACTTTGACGTGTACACACACACAGGAGTTTGACGCATGTGCAGTTGTGATTAATCTCTCGCCACGAGTTACAAACCATGTAAATATATTTGTGTTGTTTCATTCTAGAGTTGTACAAATGAGGGTACTTTCTAACCTCTTCACACAATCTGTCGTCTATGTAGGCCTCCATTGTCGCTGTAGCTTGCATGCGTTCCGGTCTGTTCTGTTTATGCAGTTTTTCTTCGACTATCTTGTGAATCGACGCCCCCAGAGCACGACTGCCACCTTGTGGATAAACTAATTACTGCAAAAAAATGTAAATGTGCATGCGCGGCTTGCGGGTACAAAAATCCGGCTGTGCGCACTCCTCCGATGACGAAATTCACGTCACGTGCAGTGTACGCTGACCCTCGCGCATGCGTAAAAAGTGAAGTATACTTTGGGCTTTAATGCTTAACTTTTATGCCTTCTTGTGCTCTTTAATTGAGGAACAGTGTGTTAGTGTTAGTTAAATCGCCAACAGCCGCGAGGCATGTTTTGATACTTGCAATTGCTAGTCACTTGCAGGCGGTATTAGGAAGAGGGGCTTTCTTATTCAAGTCTGCATTTTATTGGACGATATTCCTGGGAGAGGAGAAACTCATAGTAACTTCCATAATATTACACTCTTTATGCACTTATGTAAAATGTTAATAAATAGTGCTGATATATTGGTCTGCGTCTGTGCTCACAGGCCAAGAAAAAATACTTCGACACTGAGCTGGAGACCCTGGAGAAACAGCAGAAACAGACCATAGAGAGAATGGAGATGGAGCACACCGTACGGCTGCGGGACGAGGGTAAACGCATTCGTGCTGAACAAGAAAAAGCCTACAACAAGTTCATGGACCAGATGAAGCACAAGAAGAAAGAGGTTAATGAGATATACCTGAAATATATATTTTTCCAGCTCTTACAGTGGCCCCAAAATGTACACTTAAATCACACTCAATTTCAATGATTTACCAAACTTATTTTGTTTCACAAAGCTGTCAATAACAAATTAATATGTTATTGGTAAATATGAAATAAATATTCAGTCTAGTTATGAAATAAATGAATTCATATATTTTGATGTGTGAATAATATTCTAGAACTTTACTAATTTTAATCTAATAATCAAACATAGAAACAATGTTTGATTTTTATGCAGTTTAAGTTTTGAATAAAATGGACTAAATTGAATAATTAGATGATGCAATATTGAGTTTCTTTCTTACAGTATAAACTAGTGTAAAAGTCAGCATTATCATACATGTCTAAAATATTGAAATTTGTTTAGTATAACATGAGAATTCAAACTGTCAGCCATTTTATTCCAAATGTTTCTTATGATCAGAGAAATGCCACGTCAGTGCAGTTATCTAATGATTATCTCATGACACAATGTGTCCTAAGTCTCCAAATACTTTATTTTGGCCATTCTAGAGAACATTTAGATTTGTTTTATATTCTCAAGTTTGAAATAAAACACTTTTATCTTCATTTTGTCTCAGGTCAAACAAGAAGTGGAAAAACTGCCCAGGAGTCAGAGGAAAGACAGTCTGAAGGTCAAAATGAGCAACTTTCAACAGATGAAATCAAATGAGGTTTGTTTAAGACGTGGCTGTCTGAGGAAAAACACATCTCCACTTTTGAGCAATTTTAACCTTTTACCATGGACAATTATCCAGTTCAAATGCCCAATTCAAATAGTAGGAAATGACCAATGAAAAGATGTTTAATCAGCTTTGTCCATTGGCCTTGAAGTTTGCAAGTCATCTATAAGCAAAACATGATTACTGGAAAGAGCATCAGCATCTCTTTGTGTTAAAAAGGTTTGAGTATTATACTTTCTGGCTCTTCTTTGTACAGGAAGAGAAGTTCCTTGCAGATCAGAGGGATTTTCTCGACTCGACTCTGAAGAGGATCATTTCTGAAAATAAGCGGGACATCTCAGAGACGGAGCGTCAGTGCCTCCTCAAAAAACAAGCTCTGCTTAGAGGTATAAATGCACGCGGACTGTTTTGATTAGTATGAAAATGATTGAGAATATGACTTCCATGTTTAAGGTTTTATGTAGACTCTGTTTACAACCCAAGTGCTCTTTTCATCTGTCAGACCGAGAGTCCACTATTTGGGACATGGAAGAGAAGAACTTGCACGAGAGACACCAGCTCCTCAAACAGCAGCTGAAGGACCAGTATTTCCTGCAGAGACACCAGCTCCTCAAGAAACATGAGAAGGTCTGCTAACACCGAAGTCTTTTAGTGTGTGAATGATTCTTCATTCTTACCACTTTTTCACTTTGTACCTTTGTACCAAGTCCATGTTATGGAAGCTTGTTTCCGCCATGGAATAAAAAAATAAAAAAGTTAATTGTGACTTTTTATCTCACAATTCTGACTTTTTATCTCACAATTAAGGGATATAAAATCATAATTCTGAGAAAAATAACTCCGAATTGTCTTTTTTTTTCTCACACCTGAGTTTAAAACTCGTCATATCAGTCCGTTAAAAAAGGGTCCAATTCTGACTTTTTTCTTGTAATTCCGAGTTTATAAATCGCAATTCTGACTTTTTTTTCTTGTAATTCCGAGTTTATAAATCGCAATTCAGACTTTTTTTTTCTTGTAATTCCGAATTTATAACTCGCAATTCTGACTTTTTTTTCTTGTAATTCCGAGTTTATAACTCGCAATTCTGACTTTTTTTTTCTTGTAATTCCGAGTTTATAACTCGCAATTCTGACTTTTTTTTTCTTGTAATTCCGAGTTTATAACTCGCAATTCTGACTTTTTTTTTTTCTTGTAATTCCGAGTTTATAACTGGCACTTCTGACTTTTTTTCCTTGTAATTCCGAGTTTATAACTCGCAATTCTGACTTTTTTTCCTTGTAATTCCGAGTTTATAAATCGCAATTCTGACTTTTTTTCCTTGTAATTCCGAGTTTATAACTCGCAATTCAGACTTTTTTTCCTTGTAATTCCGAGTTTATAAATCGCAATTCAGACTTTTTTTCCTTGTAATTCCGAGTTTATATCTCGCAATTCTGACTTTTTTTTTCTTGTAATTCCGAGTTTATAACTCGCAATTCTGGCTTTTTTTCCTTGTAATTCCGAGTTTATAACTCGCAATTCTGGCTTTTTTTCCTTGTAATTCCGAGTTTATAACTCGCAATTCTGGCTTTTTTTTCCTTGTAATTCCGAGTTTATAACTCGCAATTCTGACTTTTTTTTTCTTGTAATTCCGAGTTTATAACTCGCAATTCTGGCTTTTTTTTCTTGTAATTCCGAGTTTATAACTCGCAATTCTGGCTTTTTTTTTCTTGTAATTCCGAGTTTATAACTCGCAATTCTGGCTTTTTTTCCTTGTAATTCCGAGTTTATAACTCGCAATTCTGGCTTTTTTTTCTTGTAATTCCGAGTTTAGAACTCGCAATTCTGGCTTTTTTTTCTTGTAATTCCGAGTTTATAACTCGCAATTCTGGCTTTTTTTTCTTGTAATTCCGAGTTTATAACTCGCAATTCTGACTTTTTTTCTTGTTATTCCGAGTTTATAACTCAAAATTCTCACTTTTTTTCCCCTCGCAATTCCAAGTTTATAGCTCACAATTCAGATTTTTTTCTTAGAATTTCAGGATATGAACTCGCAATTGCAAAAAAAAAAGAATTTTGTGATAAAAAGTCACTATTATCTTTTTATTGTTTTTTATTCCATGACAGAAACAAGCTTCCTTACATAGATTAGTTTTGCAGTTTACTTGTTTTAAAAATGTGGCGCAAACTTTAGCCTGGCATTAGCAGTTCCTGGTTCAAAGACATCGGGTATAAGTGACACACATTTCTTTCAATGGAAGTGTGCGGAATGGGGTTCTGCACCCTGTTGGTGAAAGAGGGTACTGTACGTTAGTGCTCTGACACTGACCCATGTCTGGATGGTATGTGGTGTTTCAGGAACAGGAGCAGATGCAGTGCTACAACCAGCGCATGATTGAGCTCCTCAAAGCTCGACAGCAGCAGGAGAAGAACAGGCTGCCCAAGATCCAGCGCAGCGAAGGCAAAACACGAATGGTCATGTTCAAGAAGAGCCTGAAAATTAACTCCAGCGGAAGCTCAGCGGAAGACCGTGAAAAGATCAAGCAGGTAAAGCGTGTCTCTGTGACCTCTCGTTCTCTGACGGTCCGTGTGCGTGTCCTCCATTCTGAGGCTTCTCTCTCGTGTTCAGTTCACCAGGCAGGAGGAGAAGAGGCAGAAGGCCGAGCGATTGCACCAGCAGCAGAAACATGAGAACCAGATGAGGGAGATGATTAACCAGTGTGAGGGGAACAGCAGAGAACTGCAGCAGCTGCAGGTGATGTACACACTCAGGACGCCCTGCATCATTATGCTAGTTTTTAAGGCGTTTTTGTGTGAATAGTTCATTTTTCACAGAGTGCATTGAATCTTCACAGCGATCGTTACATGTCTGACTGTGTGAATGTCTCCTGCAGAATGAGAAATGTCACCTGCTAATAGAAAACGAAACGCAGCGTCTGAAGTCACTGGATGAGCAACACAACCAGCAGCTGAAGGAGTGGAGAGAACACCTCAAGCCCAGGAAGAAGGTCTGGAGTTCACTTTTACTTACACTCTTACTCTTTTTTTGGACACTGTACGGAACTCACTGGTGAATCCAACGACATGTCTGAAAACTCTGGATCATAATTCACCCAAAGTCTAAAAATAAAACCAACTTAAATTAAACACTACCATTCAAAAGTTTGGGGGTGGTATCATATTTGAGTCGCTTATGTTCACCATGGCTGGCTGCCTTTATTTGATCAAAAACAGAGTAAAAACAGTAAAATAGCTGTTTTCTGTTTTAAAATTAGGCTTGTCATGATTTTCGATTAATTGTCTGATTGCCTTTTTCTGATTTAATCACAATAATTGTGCAGTTTAAATTTCAATCACATTTTGCCATTCATTTTTGCCACAAATTTTGAAATTTACTTTAAGGGAACCAAACCTCAATCGGAACAGCTGAGGAGTGTGTGAAGATTAGACCCGTCTGTTCTGGAGTGAATGCAAAAGTTTACAATTAAGGGTTAATGGTCAAAAAAACGCTGCAGTTTTACTGTCATTAAACATTCTTGGTCTAATGGTGTTTATGAAATGAAGGCTTGTAGGTTTAATCAGACTGCATTATTATATTATATTATATAAAGTTTTCTGGGCTCCAATTAAAGAGAAATATTTTAACTTTTTTAACGATATATCCTGTCAATCAAAAGAGGGCAGGAAAATGCACTGAATTTCGGCTTTGTATAAAGAAAATGCTAAGAAACCAGTTTGATGTTCAATATAAGTAGTAATTATATGAATTAATAACATTCCGAAAGTTAAGAAATATTAAATTAATCTTCAGAATTTAGTGAATGTGTGTTAATATTAATTTGAGTAATGTGTATGTTTATAACTGATACCAGTTACTCTGAAACAAGTTGATGAAATGGAGAGAATTTGTATTTGCATTTCTTTCAAAATATAATGATTAATTATTAATTATAATGAAACTATCATTAATTTAAAAGGAGGTATAAAAGGCAGAATCTTCAGAATATCAATATGAATAATCGGCTATCAGTGCATCTCTAACAGTAATGTGGAGTAATTTTACTCAATAATTGATAATGGCACTTTTTATTACACAAATTACATCAACTTAAATGAATAGGTTAATACAACAAATTCTACAATTATGTAAACAACAAAAAAACTATTTAAATAATATATCATTGTTTTTACAGTAACGGGAGATGTGCTTAATAGTCAGTTATCAGCCGATGAATGGAAGGGTTGTGGAGTTAAAGTATGATTTATGGCTCATTCCTCCCTCAGGTTCTGGAGGATGAACTGACCCTGAGGAAGAAAGAGCAGGAGCTTTTCTTCAGGATGAGTGAAGATTCCGAGTGTCTGAACGTCGGCTCACCGAACAAACTCACCAAGTTCCTTCCGTACGTCGATTCCTCCACCACATGAGCTCCTGCATCAGACTCGCATCGAGCTCCACACCAAGTATTTTAGCTTTTTTATTTTTGTAGGTGATGCACAAAGAAACATTTTCTGGAGGCGTAATCAGATAAATGCACAAGAATCGCCTCTGGAGTCAGTGAATGCAGTTTAAAGCACCATTAGAATCACATGATGCTGAAGGGAAAGCAGCACAAAGCCAAAGATCCAGACTAACAACACACACACCGACAGATTCATCAGTCTCTTTGTAAATGATTTAAGTACAGTCACTTGAAATGACATTCAGATACCACTTCATTCATTTAACAGTAGGTTTAGTGCTAGATATCTGGTCAACATAAATGAAAGATGCAAGTGCTTTGATGCGTTTATTTCGATTTTGTATCGTGAAACCGTGTCACTAGAACAACTAGTTCATTTTCCACTCACGTCTGACGGACTTAAAAGCTACTGTTGTAATTTTATCTTCAAGTTAGCAAAAAGCGTATTGCCAAACATTGTACAAACCTTGCATATTCTTATATATTTTTATTTTTTCTATGATCATTTAATATATATATATATATATTGAAACTTTATCACTTTTCTTTTATAACCAATTTCGACATTGTACAAATGTTTAAATGCTGAAAAAAAGGAATTTGTTTTAATTTTTTGAACTTCCTTCGCGCATTTTTCTTTACTAAAGTGAAGTGTTCATTTTAATTGGTACATTTAAGTTATTTTACTCGTTCGTCGGATGATTTTTTTGTTTTATGTACTAGACCACAACTCATTTGCCACTTTTATTATTCTGCAATGTTCACCAAAATGTGAGTTATAATCTGCCACGAACTGTCAGTGGCTCATTTACTGTAAACGCGTCACACTGGATGAGACGGGACGTGTGATCCCGGCAGCGCCAAAACTCAAGACATCGGGAATGAGATATTTGTTTACGCTAAAAAGGAGACACTTGGCATGCTCCATGTTTTCTTGTTTAGTTTATTGTTGAGTGTTTTGTCTGTTGCTGTTTAGCATTGTCACCTAACTCAAGTGCAATATGTTGTGTTCAGATTTTATACACGTGTTATTTTACAACAGCTTCCATTCTTTAGCCATTTGAAGGATTTGTTTTTCCAAAACTAGTAGTGTGTCTGACAATAGGGTACTTGGATTTTACACTTTTCTTTTTTTCTTTTTTTTTTAAATGCACAATGTTGATCTTTTCTTTTTGAGTCTGTAACTCTGTGTAACCAAAGGTTCAGTGGATGATGCCTCTCCTGATGTAAGAAACTGTCGTCCTGCAAGAGTATATATATATATATAATAAATGAGATGTTTATTATTCATCCTTGGAGTTCTTTCTATTGTGATCATTTTCTTTGAGTACTTGTATCTCTGTGGTAATCGGGCCGTGTGGTTAATAGAAAATGAATAAACTTAGAATAAATCATCAAGAATTAAAGGTGCTAAAGAGGATGTTTTGTTTTATACATTTTTGCAATATTACTTGAAACTGTCTTTACTAACTGATAAAAGACTATTTATTAGGTGCACTGTAAGGAATATTATTAATATACATCATCTGTGCACGAGGTAGGGCCTTAAAAACATCAGCCAATTGGCCCTCTGGCTTGTCAATCACTGCCATGACGTTCCTTGTGAGAGACGCGCGGCTGCGCGCTCCAGTAACTTTCCACACTCCACAGGCGCCGCATGCAATGTTTTTGTCAGGAGACAGGAGTAACAAGTGCAGATTATGAGTTACCTGCGGTGAGTCCGACATAATGAATCCACTAAGTGTGTGCACGGCTTTAAGTCGCGCACACACTTAACGATTGTAAGGCCGATTATGAATGTCAATTGATACTTATGACTGATCGCGCTCAAACGCGTCCAGTCAGAGCCAGTTGCGTTCAGTCTGCGATTACAGTCGGTGTTCAAATTCCATGTGAAAGTATATAAATCTGCTTCAGGAGCAGGAAACAATCGCTGCATGTTGAGCATAGTCTTAGAATGTTTTAGCTAGTCGTTAAATGTGTGCCCGGCTTAATAACACAGCGAATGCCGGTGGTAAACACTCGTGTTCCAATACTCGTGCACGAGTTTTGGGAGGCGTTCACTCGAAATGGAGGGGGGTTGTTCTTACGCAGGCGCTCATTTCAAAAAATCAGTCGACGAAAAGATCCTCTGTACCACCTTTAAACAATCAAGCTAACATGAAAATTAGTAAGTGAAATTGAGAACTTCCATACTTTATAACCTTATTCATTTTACACTGCACTGTAAACCCTAACGCTCAAAATAATTAATTGGTTTGAGTAGGGTAAACTTAAACAAATTAGTTCAATCAAATGAATTTGTATGAGTATTTAGAACTTTCTTTTTCTTTTGAGTTCACAGAACTTAGAATAAGTTGATGTAGTTGCAAATAGTCAGCAGAATGTCTGTTGAGGAGGATCAAAGTCTGCCGATACTCTGAGAGTGAGAGTGACATGTTGGTGCAAAGATACTGAAAGTCAACAGAATGTTCAAAAGGGACCATAAAAAATAAAGTGTAAGCAGTTTTAATTAAGGTGATTAAATCAGGGTTCCTATGCAGTTTGGAAAAGTATTTCATTTGAGTAATTTCCAGATCTGGAAAAGTATGGAAAAATAATTGTGTTTCCAGACTATTGGCTCTATTTAGTTTTCTAATTTATCATACCTGCAAACTAGTCACTTTTTTGGCGAAATTAGCCGTTTTGAATCAAAATACGTCATTTATGTGAATCGTGTAGTTTTTTTTTTTTTTTTTTTGGGGAGAGTGTGTGTGAAAATGGGCTACTTTCCCATAGAGTGGATTGAGTGGCGATCTTTCTCTTCCACTTTACTATTTACAGCACAAAATAAACATGATCGAACATCCGAAGGTATGTTGAAAGATACAGTACAACTTACCGAAATCCGGATCATGTCACATGTAATCGATCAATCAGTGTTTCAACCGCAGAAAGGCATCAATAAAACAGCTTGTAAAAATGTCACATTTAGCCTACCTCAGAAAAGCCGTTCAATGTCCAAAAACTCATTAGTCAGCTACAAAAATGAACTTCGAGAGGAGCATTTTGCTAAATATATGTACTATAGGCTATTGCATGTTTATTATTTGCGCTTAACATGTGCTTCAATATTGAATGTATAAATCCGTTTTAAGACAGCCACCATTTAAATGTTTAGTCCTACATTAAAAAAAAGAGTAGAAAAATAATTGTCATTAATAATTTATTATAACGTTATTATAAAGTGTAATTTAGCCTATATGTAAATAGCTTACAAATCAATTTTAACCTAATATTATAAAGATGTACCAGCTGTAGTTTACTGTATAGTTTACAGCATTAGTTGAGATTTTTTTCTTTGAGGAAATTTGCCATGTACTGCACCTGATAGGCCCCAAATGAATCAATACTGAATCAAATCAAAATCCAATCGCAAGCTTCTGAATCAAAATCGCATTCAATTGTGAAATTAGTGTCAATGCTCAGCCCTAGTGCCAATTATTTTTTTTTTTTACTTGAAGCAAATGTTTTTTCCATTTATGTTCTTGTCAGAGTGCACCAGAATGCTTCGTTTACTTGTTAAAATCACAAAAATCTTCTCCTGAGGGAGGATGTCCCCAGACCCCCCTACAAGTTTAGTTTGTACACATCACCTTTTTCACCTCTCTTGACTATGCAGACATAAGATATTAGGAAAACTGCGATACTGCGGTTGTACTCGTACTCGTAGGCTACTCCATAAAAGTCACTATGCCACCATGTAAGGTACATGGTTTAAAGAAGAGAAGGGCCTAGACGTGAATACTAAATACAAAACTTTATTTCAACAATCAAACACTGATTTAAAAACCACTGAAAGACTGTAGGACCCGGACTACAAACATGATAGAAAAGGAGACCGAGGATCACCAATGGCAGAAATCATTTGGAAGGAGGTCTGGAAAAGTATGGAATTTTGAAATGGAAAATGTGTAGGAACCCTGTTAAATGTAATAATAATAAAAAAAACTCTACTTCTAAAAGTTTATTTTTTAAAATAAAATGAACATGGCTGTGAAACTGCAAACTATTCCTCGTGTCTTATTGCTTAATTAAAACATGCACACGTCTATATCCGCCCTCTGTGTTCTATTGACAGACTTTGTAGACAGTTAATATGGTCTTTTCTGTTTGTTTCAGAGCTCCTCTGCTGCCCTCTGCTGCCCATCCATCCTTACCTCACGACAAACAGTGGAAAATGTTTTTATGTCCATTAACATACTGGAATTTAAGCCGCAATTTAAACCTGATATATTCATAATTTTGTGGATGTTTTGATCCCGAAAAGCATTTTTTAATTCAATAATATTATTTTTATAGTTTTCTTTTCAGAGGTATACAGTATAGAAGAGAAACGGATGTGCGTCTATTTTCAGATCCTTGTGGGATTAGTGAAGCTGTTCATCCCGTTGTGCCACGGAACAGGTACAGTATTTATCTCCTGACCGATGGGTTTTGCCATCAGCCTTCACATGCAGCCATGGGGTTACAGCAGGGGTGTCCAATCCTGCTCCTGGAGGGCAACTGTCCTGGAGAGTTTAGCTCCAACCCCAATTAAACACACCTGAACCAGCTACTCAAGGTTTTTAGGCCTACAGGAACCAGGCGGGTGTGTTGTGGTAAGTTGGAGCTAAACTCTGCAGGACAGTGGCCTTCCAGGACCGAGTTTGGACGCCCCTGGGGTTACAGGGACTCGTGTGTTTAACATGTGTGGATCAGCACTACAGTGATCTATATAAGGGCCCTGCAGGGCTGTGATGGGTATCTAGTGATTAACACAGGGTGGTTATTCGCTTCAATCAAATGAGCTTCTTGGTTTATTGCAAGCAACCGCAACCGCAACCGCACCCGACCCAATCCCACTCTGAGCATACGAGTAGATTTATGTGATAAAAATCAAACATACACTACCAATCAAGGGTTTTTTTTTTTTTTAAACAAAGTTTAATATTATTTTTATTAGGTTATATTATACTCATTATTATAAAACAGTAACATTTTGAATTATTATTATTTGTTTTTTACTTGAATATAATTTAAAATGTAATGTATTCCTGTGATCAAAGCGGAATTTTCACTGCAGTCACATGATACTTCAGAAATCATTCTAATATGCTGTTTTTTTTATTTTCAGTTGTAATACTTTTTACTGTATTTTTGATCAAATAAAAACAGCCTTGGTGAACATAAAATACCTCTTTCAAAACTTTAATAAATCTTAATGATTCCAAACTTGACCGCACTGTAAACCCTAACACTCAAAATAATTCATTGGTTTGAGAAGGACTAACTTAAATTAAACACACAAGTTCAGTTAAATTAACTTTTATGAGTATTTAGAACTTTTTCTTTTGAGTTCACAGAACTGATATATTTTAAGTAGCTTCGTTGACAATTGAAGACGAATGACATTATCAAGAGAAATAATCAACAATTATTATTTTTTGTCATCGTTCTGCCCTACTTTTTTTTTTTTTTCTTTAAAAATAATTTTTGTTTTTGAAATGAAGGCCTAGTTGAGTTGCTGATGACAGTGCTTTGTGCAAAAAACAAACACATAATTTACCACTTAATTTTTTGAAATTATTGATCTGCAACGCGCGTTCACAAGAGCATCATGACACGTGTTTTGTGTTCACACGAGAGCTGAGGTTGTGTGAACACGCTTTGGATAATATTATTTTGTAAATAAAGTGGAAAATTGTTTTTTTGCGCAAGCAAAGCACTGGCGTCGCTTCATAAAATTGAGGTTAAACCACTGGAGTCACATGATGTTTAATGAAGTCTTTACTGCCTTTCTGAGGCTTGAATGTGATAGTTGCGTCGGATCTCGGATTTCATTAAAGGTATCTTCGTTTGTGTTCCGAAGATGATGAAGATCTTACGGGTGTAGAACGACATGAGGGTGAGCAATTAATGACAGAATTTTCATTTCTGTTGAACATTAAGGTTGAACCACTGTAGTCACATGAACTGTTTTAAATATGTCTTTAGTAGCTTTCCAGGCATCTGAAAGTGTTGATTATCTTGCTGTCAATGAGGCCTCACTGAGCCATCGGATTTCATCAAAAATATCTTAATTTGTGTTCTGAAGATGAACGAAGGTCTTATGGGTGTGGAAAGACATGAGGGTGAGTAATTAAATAAAACTAACCCTTTAACATCATGGTGACAAGTGGTGCATGTGGTTTGGTTTGAGAGCAAGTATGTCAAATGCTTTAAATTGCTGTACTTCAATTTAACTTTAACTTGCTGTACTTTAATTCATGCTATTACTAACATGTTAGCATTTTCTGTATTAGCTAGTTATAGCTAGCTAAGTTTACACTAATAAAATGTTTACGCTGAGATTACATGGTAATTTTAATTTACTCAAATATTTCAATTTAAGAACAATTAAAATGTTTGAGTACAAAATATCAGTCTGCTAGTTCTGCTTACTTAAACTTTGAATTTCTTAACTTAAAAATTATGTAACCGATTTTTTTTTTTTTGAGTTTCGCCAACTTATTTAGCCATAGTAAAACACTAATGTACAAAGTACATTAAATAATGTTCAATGACATATTCACAGAAATGAAGATGTATGATAGGCTACTCATGTTGCTACCTTCATTAAACACTCTGTTAATCTTGTTGGCAATAATAATAATAATAAAATAAAATAATAATAATAAACGAAAAAAAAAAACTCTTCCCCTTTAAAATAGGCAAAACAAGAAAGAAAACCAGTTCAGCATCATTCTGGGGGGTTTAAAAACCCCTACCTTCCGAACTTCCAAAATCCAGCTATATTTCTTTCTCTTTTGTCAATAAAAGTAAGTTCTACAGTAAACAAATTAACCCGACAACTCAAAAATACAATTATATAAATGGAAGACAGAAATAAGTGTGCTGTAGATGACTCTAACATGTTGCCATGGGATTGCTTATAATAATAATAATAAACATGTTGACTATTTAAAATGTTTATTTGATTTACATTATGTAAGAAAAGTTAAAAGACAAAACTTGAAAATACTATTAACAAAACACCACAAAAATGCTTATGAAACAAAAAAACAGGTAACCCATGTCATCTTGCATTTATTCCTTTTTAACATAGAAACAAAATTTAACAGTCATGTTTCATACTTGCAGTGTTTACCCTCTTCGCTCTGTTATCCTTCATAGTATTGTTTTTTAGTTTTTTAGCAAATACCTCTTAACTTCAGAACACCTTCCATTATCCTTTCCTAACTCAAGCACTTGCATTTGTTGCATGTTTAAAGATGAAGTGCTTTTATGGACGCATTCATAGCAACTAGGAGCTAATGACCATAGAGCAAAAGTCAGCATATGATTGTTGGTGCTCCCAGTATTGTCAAGTCAAACTGGGCACCTATTTAACACTGATTTAGTTTTCTGATAAACAAATGAATGGAAAACAAAACACAAATTTTTTAGTAACATAAAAACCCACATTTCCAAATGTAGTGTTAACAATAAACATGTTCATCAAATGTATGCTTGAAACCAGTCAAGCATGAATGTTAAAACATTTGACAATGATTGTAAAATATCTAAGCACCTTTAGTCAATGGTATGAAAATACTTTGTTTGGGCAATACTGACATATAAAATAATGACAATATTATGGCTGCTCTGAGGTAATCCATTATTCACTAATGCTTTTTATATCAATGTTTGTTATAACATTATCATGACAGAAATCAAATAGAAATGAAATAAGAATAGAAATGGGTGCCAACGTTCTGTAAACATCAAGGCCATGTGTTTATGCGTTTCCTGCTTCTCCTCATTCTGCATCTTCTCTTTACTCATCAGTTCCACAGTGCAGAGTTCTACGCAAATTCTATAAAAAGTGCAGCTTGAAACCAAAAAATTGAAAATTAAAGTAGATTTGTAGAGTTTTGTAGTGTTAGAACCTGAAAGCAGACCAATTTTTATGACTATTTGCACTCGGCTGTAATCTAAAAGATTCAAAATAGAAATGTAGCGCTATAAAGCTAGAGTGTGTAACAAGTTCTCTAGGCTTTGATTTTGGCGTTTAAGCTCAAACTTGCTCACTGTAAGGTTTCGTAGTATGTGTAATATAGAATCCTACTCAAATTCTAAATCTAGACTCAATCTGCTGATATACACTGCTCAGACATCAAGTTTTACTTATTTGCATACTACGCAAAAAGCACAGAACACTTTGCATATTATACTGAGGCACAATATCATGGAGGCTGTGAAAAGTCATTTATATATTGCTAGTCACTTAAACCTTTAGCGATACATATAAGGTTTGATTAACATAAGAATGGGCAAGTAACGTGATGTTACATTTAAAGCACACATGGTTTTCCCTAAAAGGCAGAGTTACAAAATACAAAAAGCAAGCAAACAAATTATTATGGCCTGTTTGAACTTGCAAAAGGATGGAATGTAATTTTAAAAAAGGTACCCATAAATAAAAGATGTTAATTAAATAAGTTTTCTTTAGGCAGCTATGTCAAGAGTACCTAAGGTTTCTTGCTCAGGTAATTGGAAGGAATCCAGCCCTCCATCACTGGCCCATCACTCACATTTTTACAAAACCACCAGCCGCTACCACTTTTCTCCAGCACTTCAAAGACGGCGCCCTCTTTAAATCCAGGCGTCTGCTCGTCTCCTTCAAAGTCTGCCACGGCTAAGAACAGCTCCTCTTTGGCTGGCTCCTTGATAAGGGGTGGGAGTTTGTCTCTCGGAGGCCCTGGTTTTTCCGTCTTAATGAGGGGCTTTGGTGGCACAGGTACTTTGGGCTTGGGTTCCTCCTTCTCCTTGTCTTTGGAGGCAGGCAAAGGGAAGGCTTTCGTTTTGGGTGGAGGGGGTCTGCTCTGAGGAGGGGCAGCGGGCTTGGCTTCCGGCAAGTCTTTTTGCGGAGCTTTGGTGTCTGTAGGACTGGCTGGCTCAGAACTCTTCTTTGGTGGTGGAGGTCTTCTAGGTGCCACCGACGGCCTCTGGGGAGGCTCTTTTGGTGGTTTAGTTGTTTCTGATGGGTTATGGCCGTTTTGTTGCTTAGGGGGGCATTTTGGCTCTCCATTTGTTCCGCCATTATTCGGGGGGTTACTGGATGACACATCATTCTGTTGGTTGGGATCACTTGAGTTGCCGCTGAGCTCTGGAGGCTTAGACGGACGAAGTTTACTCCGAAGGTTTGTGATGTCCAGCTCATTCTTAGCTACTGGCTCTGGTTTCACTGCAGGGGGAGGCTTTGGTCTGACCACTGGTTTTGGCTTCAGGAACGGGGCTGGGTTGGCTGAATCAGGCTTCTCTTCGTGTGAATCTGGTTTGGGTTTAGGAGGTTGCTTGGCCACATGCTTTAGGTTAAACTTTTTCACCTCCTTGGCTGAGATATTGTGGCCACACTCCAAGCCCATTTCATTGCGCAGATAGAGTTGCTTGTTCTTCTCCTCCTTCTTCATCTCTGGGGGTTTGTCTGGTTTGAGAGGAGCTGCTTTTGGCGTCACCAATGGGACGATGACCCCTGGGGCCGGTGGTTTGGGTGGGAGTGGTTTAGAAAGCTCTGCTTTGGGTTTGTCCTCCAATTCCAGGCTTTTGTTGATGGATTCTCTCCTTGGTGGTAAAGCTGGCTTCTCTTCAGCCGTAGGTGAGGATGGAGGTGGGGGTAAGGGCCCAGAAAAATGGGAGCTGCCCTTGACCGCGTTGGGCTTCCATTCTCTCAGCTTGGAACGGGTGGAAGATTCAGAGTTGGATGAAGGTTCGTCTGGCAGGGGTTTTGACCAACTATGTTCAGAGTTGGTATTATTGCTTGAGGTATCATCTAACTTCAGCTGGCCCATCTCACCAGGAAGGGGAGCCAAAAAGTTAGGCCTAGAAGCATTACTAGTCTTCTTGTATTTATCAATGAATGTGATTGGAGCCCAGCCTTCTTTATCATCAATCTGAATGTACCACCAGCCACTGGAGTTCTTCTCAATGACCTGGGAATACAAGATACGAGGTATGTAGAGATACATTTGGAATAGCTGGATGCATTTGAGTAATATGTTGTCTTCTGTTATACTCACTTCAACTTTTACTCCCGCCTGGAAGCTAATGCCATCTGGAATGGTGGTCTGAAAGTCAGCAATGGTGTAATATTCCTCCTCTACTTGTGGGGGCACTGGAGGTTTAGGCAGGTTTACTCCTCGTGGCTGGAATTAGAGACAGGCCAAAAGTTAACATGTCAACATCTTGAGCATCCTGTAGAACCTTTTAGAAATATTGGCCTAATGGTTAAAGAGTCAGACTGGTAACCCAAAGGTTGTGGGTTTGATTCTCAATACCAGCAGGAAATGACTTAGGTGCCCTTGAGCAAGGCACCTAACCCCCATTCGCTCCCCGGGCGCCACGGCAAAAAGACTGCCCACTGCTCCGGATGTATTCACTACTCGCTACTCCTAATATTGTTTTGGGCTAGTCATGGCCTAATGGTATGAGAGTCATACTGGTAACCTGAAGGTTGTTTGTTCGATTCTCAATACTGGCAGGAAATGACTGAGGTGCCCTTGATAAAGGCACCTAACCCCCAATCTCTCCCCCAGCGCCACAGCAAAAATGGCTGCCTACTGCTCCGGGAAGTACTCACTATTTCTAATATGTGTGCACTAACTTGGATGGGTTAAATGCAGAGGACAAATTCCGAGTATGGGTTACCTATCTTGGCCTTCACATGTCACTTCACTTACTATTGTAAGATCCCGGCGTGGTGGAGGTCTCTGTCGAGCTCCTGCTTCTGCAAAAGAAAAGAGGGCAGAGTTTAGAGAGCCAACAATCTTTTCAAGCAAGTCTCTCTCACTTTCGGCTGCTCTTGTTAGGGGTTGCCACAGCTGATCATTCACATATGTATTTGGCATATGTTTTATGTCGGATACCCTTTCTGATGCAACTCAGCACTGGGAATGCACTACAATCTTTTCAAGCAAGTAAATGCAACTAATCAGGCCATTGTATTTTTGAAAGTCTCAACTAGGGATGCATCAATGTTTTCTACTTCTGCTCGGTGTTTTGATCACTCTTTTGGGGTGTATTTTGCAATAATGACTGGCTGACTGTACATTAGACTGTACACAGCCTGTCTGAGGTATTTTTAGTTTTGTAAACAAACAAAGAATCAAACAAACTGTTGCTTACTGCGCTTGCCATCTGAAAATGGGGAAAACCGGTCGCGCTGATTCTCCTTGTTTTCCTTGTTGGCATTCTGCTGTTTGCAAGCCACTTCTAGGTCATTAGTGCTGGCATGAACGGGGGCACCAGCAGCCATCTTCTGACTGAGAATGTCAGCCTTCTTCAGATAGGACGCCGGGGCCCAGCCCTCTTTTCCTTGGTATCTATGGGGTGTGAAAGGCACAATGCTCTGTCCAAGAAAATGCTTAAGTATTTTTGTCCTTTTTCTGAGGACATTTGCATTCGTTTTTACCTGATCTTCCACCAGCCTTCCAAGTTTTTCTGAATGACCTCTACAGTCATGCCTCTCTCCAAATCAATTTCATCTTGATCACGTGCAGAGTATGGATAGATTGCAGTGTACTTTTCCTCTGAGGATATGAAAGGGATATTTCAGCTTTTTTAGTTAAACTTGCTGTTCATGAATAACATTCAACCACTACAGCCAATTTACCACTTAAGTTTTCTTTCTTTTGCTCAAAATTAATACAAATAACATTAATGTTCCACTAAAGCTTGACAGCCAGAAATTATCCAAATATGAATTATCCAACCTTACCCTTTTTTTTCTTAATTTTAAAGTTTATCTTTGTTTTATTAATAGATATGTATAATTCTTCATTTGTTTGTGATATTTTTCTTTAAAATAAATGGCACTTTGATATTTTATCATCTAATGCAATGACATCCATACATTTTTGAAAAGAAGCTTTCATTGTTTTGCCAAAATAGTTGAATGGAAAACGTGAAGTGGTAAATTTGATATAGTGGTAATATTTCCACTTTTCAAATATTTTACAGTAAATGACTGCTTGAAATTGCATTTTCTCTTTCTTTTTTGAACTTTGTCATGAATAGCAGATGAAGGAGGGTGGGGGAGGATCTGATCAGAGTATTGACAGCATAAGCACATTTGCTGGGAAGAATGATTATTTTCACATGCTACCAACAAAATCACAATCTAAACATAACATGACTCCACCAGGCTTCTTATCTCTATTCATACAAACTTTAGTTTGAACTCTTGATGGCATCTCACCTGCTCTTTGCTTGTATGATTAATTTGTTTAAATTGTGATTGTGTTTTATTGTCAGACAGTTTTCATGCATCAACCAACACCATCTAATCCGCAAGCGCATGAGTTATTTCATGTGCTTTGGCAATTATTTTTGTAAACAAGATATAACTCAAGAAATAAAGTAAAAGGAAAGTATTGTACAAATCATAATAATGACACCTGTGTTACAATGCCCTGATTCATGCTTTGTTCAGGTCATGCTCAGTGCAGTGCATGCATTGGCACATGCGGAAGTCACACATGCGGGGGGTGAGGGAGAGACCATCACGATAGAGTGATAAAGTGGTATGCTTTCCACCTTGGCCAAAGCCTGTGCTGAACAGATCCCCTAAAGTACGCCGGCGACCAACGTGCCTCGGCAGTGACCAGAATCTCCGGCACACTCCAGCAGAGAGCAAGCAGACACATGTGAAAACCTTCAAGTCTTTATACTGGATGTGTTGGGCTACCAAATATCCAATCTTTGCCATGTAGTGCAGAAATAAACTAAAAACTGCACTTAAATTTGAAGAGCTGAGAATAACTCTATACTTTCCCATCTCTCTTTTTGAATAACATTTGAGTGACTCCCTTTAAATAACTTCCTTGAATGGTAAAGTGTGTAATTTTTGCATCACTAAACAGAATTGCAAAAATAAGCCGATTATTACTAAGACTGTGATGCTAAAGTGTTGTGGGTGGTTGCCAAGGTGTTAAAATGTTCAGTCTGGTTGCTAAGGTGGTTGCTTACTTGCCCAAGTGAAAACATCCCCACCTCCAAATCTTTATGGCTCAGCAAGATTCACCATACACAACACTTAAGCAAAGGATATGAACCTAAGAACTCCAGACTTTTGAAGAAGACAACTGGTTTGCTAACTTTACATTGCTTGGGAAGGGAAAAATTTGACACTCTGTGGTCTTTTACACTCAAAACCTGCTCAAGAGTCATCAAAAGTCTGATCTCTTAAGCCCAAAGTATACGTGCTTTTTTTTTTACGTGTACATTAGAGTATGCATACAAACTACTGGAGTCGGCATCAACAATAAAAAGGTTTCAGAGATACCCGCAGATCTAGTTTAAATGCATACAAAGACTCATTTTTATTGGCCATATCTTTTGGAAAGAATTAGCACTGACACTGCACAAGGATAAGACTTTCTAGTGTGCATGTGTTGAGCCTCTGTGTTTGTGCGCACTATCAAATGGAGTATACCTTAAAAAAGGTTGTGTTTGACTATACATCTAGTTGATAGTGAAAAGGAAAATTCAGTCATAATTTACTCACCATCATATCGTTCCACACCCGTAAGACTTTTGTTCATCTTTAGAACACAACTGAAGATCTTTTTGATGAAATCTGAGAGCTTTCTGTCCCTCCATTGACAGCCCACATAACTACCACTTTGACGCTTAAAAAGTTAATAAAGAGATCGTAAAACTAATCCATATGAGTTGAGTGGTTTAGTCCAAATTTTCTGAAGAGACTCGGTCGCTTTATATGATTGAATTTTGCTTTTATTCACATATAAACATTCATCTCACACATCAGTTATGGTAAACAGAAGCTCAAGCATGTTTGCTTTACGTGCGAGAACCAATGGTTTTCTCGTATGTTGCGCAGTGTTACGCATCATGTTTGAGCTTCCGCAAGAACCAATGAGGTTCATTCTCGTGTTACGCATAACGTTTGAGATTCAGCAAGAACCAATGAGGTTCATTCTCGTTACGCTTCACGTTTGAGCTTCCGCAAGAACCAATGAGGTTCATTCTCTTGTTACGCATCACGTTTGAGCTTCCGCAAGAACCAATGAGGTTCATTCTCGTGTTACGCATCACGTTTTAGCTTCCGCAAGAACCAATGAGGTTCATTCTCGTGTTACGCAGCACGTTTAAGCTTCAGCAAGAACCAATGAGGTTCGTTCTCGTGTTACGCATAACGTTTGAGATTCAGCAAGAACCAATGAGGTTCATTCTCGTGTTACGCAGCACGTTTAAGCTTCAGCAAGAACCAATGAGGTCCATTCTCGTGTTGCGCATAACGTTTGAGCTTCCGCAAGAACGAATGAGGTTCATTCTCGTGTTACGCAGCATGTTTGAGCTTCTCAAGAACCAATGAGGTTCATTCTCGTGTTATGCAGCACGTTTGAGCTTCTGCAAGAACCAATGAGGTTCATTCTCGTGTTACGCAGCATGTTTGAGCTTCTCAAGAACCAATGAGGTTCATTCTCGTGTTACGCAGCATGTTTGAGCTTCTCAAGAACCAATGAGGTTCATTCTCGTGTTACGCAGCATGTTTGAGCTTCTTAAGAACCAATGAGATTCATTCTCGTGTTACGCAGCACGTTTGAGCTTCTCAAGAACCAATGAGGTTCATTTTTTGTGTTACGCAGCACGCTTGAGCTTCCACAAGAACCAAAAAGGTTCAGATCTTCATTTGTGTTCTGAAGATGAACTAAAGTCTTATGGGTTTGGAGTGACATGAGGGTGAGTGAATCATGACAGAATTTTCATTTTTGGATGAACTAACCCTTTAAGGTGAAATTTTCATGGGCAAAAAAGGTCTATTGTCTATTGTCAATAGCGTAGCAATGTTTGAAGCACAGCTCACACAGAAGTCACTTTCAAACCAAGCAGCTTTCTGTGGGTCAATGCGGCAAATAAACGTGACCAACTTGAACACAATGCAAAACTTACATGGGAAAATCTTTCACCCTCAAGTGAAACTCAAGACCGTGTGTTTCTATTGAAATGACCGCACCTTTACACTTATAGTCTCTGCATTTAACATTCAACAAAATTACACACTTCACCTTTATGAAATCCCAAATCTGAATAAACAGAAGGTAGCACTTTTTTTTATTGTTGTTGACATTTTATTCAGGTGAGATTGATGTGGAACATTTGATGACAAGCAGGACTCACCTTCTTCTGCTGGAAATGAGAAATCATCAGGGTCATCCTGAGCTTCCAGACATGTGGCTGGTACCCAACCTTGAGCATCCTCGGAGCTAACAAACCACCAGCCTGGGAAAGGGAATATTAAATGCTTTTTCAGGAAAGACTACACTCAAGCCCATAGAAGAAAGAAAATCATACAGGTTTGGAGCATCATGAAGTCTGAGCTTCATTTAACAGCACAGGTTTTTATTAATACAGTCTGAATGAATTAATGGTGATTGACAAGGATCCTACCGGACTCATTTTTCTCAATGACCTCCACCACCTGCCCCACGTACAGGCTGATCTCAGAGCTCTCCTGTTTCTCATAGTCGGTGACGGCCACGTATTGGTCCAGCAGCAGCGGGTCAGCTGAGGACGAGTCTCCTCCTAGAAGGACAGAGTGGACAGGTATCGACAACTCTCCTAGTTTTGCACCACCACGACAAGAGAAGAAGGAAGCAAACGTGATTGGAAAAGATCAAAGCAGGAAAGCCAGAGTTTTTAGTGCTGGGAGTTTTGCAAGGAAACAAACCCACACCAAATCAGCAACACTGCTGCAGCAAATACGGACCAGAGTGGAATAATTATCAAATGGTTCATTTTGAAGGATTTCTAGATGAAGAAAAAAAAAGGACATTTACCTGAGCCTAGAACAATATTATCCATTGTATAACTAACACTATTGCGGCGCATGATATTAGTTTGGTGATTTATACCAAATCATTGAAGCAGAGACTGATTGTGTTCCAGCAGAATTGATTTGCCCATTTCTGTGAATGATTTCATGAGAGACATTCAAATCCATGTCTGTCCAACTATTTCAGAGTGATCTCAGTTTTGGTTGAAACTGCAAATGGTACACTACCACTGAAACATGTATGGTCAGTAAGAAAGAAGTATCTTGTGTTCACTAGGGTTATAACTTTTTGACCATTTTTAAAATAAAAGATTTCCTGTATCATACATCGACAAACTTTTGCTTAAAAACAATGGAAAAAAGGTCACCCCAGATAAAAATTGGAACAACCATATAACAAATGTTACTGCTTTAAGTAAGTAGCACTTCCTAAAACTTTCTAGGATTGTTTAGAACTTTCTAGGACTGTTTAGAACTTTCTAGAACGGTTTAGAACTTTGTAGGACTGTTGAGAACTTTGTAGGACTGTTGAGAACTTTCTAGGACTGTTTAGAACTTTCTTGGACTGTTGAGAACTTTGTAGGACTGTTGAGAACTTTGTAGGACTGTTGAGAACTTTGTAGGACTGTTTAGAACTTTCTAGGACTGTTGAGAACTTTCTAGGACTGTTGAGAACTTTCTAGGACTGTTTAGAACTTTCTAGGACTGTTGAGAACTTTCTAGGACTGTTGATAACTTTCTAGGACTGTTGAGAACTTTGTAGGACTGTTGAGAACTTTGTAGGACTGTTGAGAACTTTGTAGGACTGTTTAGAACTTTCTAGGACTGTTGAGAACTTTGTAGGACTGTTGAGAACTTTGTAGGACTGTTGAGAACTTTCTGGAATTTTCTGTAGAACTGTTTTTCTACAACAATCAAAATCTTGGTAGCACTTCCTAAAACTTTCTAGGACTGTTTAGAACTTTCTAGGACTGTTTAGAACTTTCTAGAACTGTTGAGAACTTTGTAGGACTGTTGAGAACTTTCTAGGACTGTTTAGAACTTTGTAGGACTGTTAAGAACTTTCTAGGACTGTTGAGAACTTTGTAGGACTGTTGAGAACTTTCTAGGACTGTTGAGAACTTTGTAGGACTGTTGAGAACTTTGTAGGACTGTTGAGAACTTTGTAGGACTGTTGAGAACTTTGTAGGACTGATGATAACTTTGTAGGACTGTTGAGAACTTTGTAGGACTGTTGAGAACTTTGTAGGACTGTTGAGAACTTTGTAGGACTGTTGAGAACTTTGTAGGACTGTTGAGAACTTTCTGGAATTTTCTGTAGAACTGTTTTTCTACAACAATCAAAATCTTGGTATACATACATATATATATATATATAGGAAAGAGGGACAGAGAGAGGGAGATTTATGAGCAAACAACTCAACTTGATATTTCTTGATATTTGTGTCAGTAGCAATATATAATGTTGCACAAGATACTACCTTACAGAAGAACAAGGCTACCTGGACCAATAATCTAGTGAGATTTCAGCAATAGAAGAGGAAGTGTGTCTTTATAGAAGAATCTTCACTAGAAGAAAAGTGCAGAATGCCACTCCAAATGCAAATTATTGGACGGTACCAGTTTCTTGGAGCAGAAATCAAAGGAAGAAAGCAGTGAATAATGGAAATTTCCAAAGAGGTCACAAAATTTTCAGTCAAGTTCCCGAAAGTTCTAAACAGTTCTAGAAAGTTTTAGGAAGTGCTACTTACTTATAAGCAGTAATGTTTGTCATATGGTTGTTCCAATTTTTTTTATCTGGGGGAACTTTTTTTTAAACAGAGGAATTATGGCCTTTTTCATAGTTTTTAAGGAAAAGTTCATCGATTATTGATACAGGAAATCTTTTATTTGGAAAATAGTCAAAAAGTTATAACCCTAGTGTTTACCAAAGCTGCAATTATTTTTACAAAAAATACAGTAAAATCAGCAATATTGTGAAATATTATTACAATTTATAATAAATTTACTATTTTAATAAATCTTAAAATGTAATTTATTCCTGAATGTATATATATATGTATACACTACCGTTCAAAAGTTTGGGATCAGTACGATTTTTAATGTTTTTTACAATTTAAAATAACTTTTCTATTTGAAAATATAATTTATTCCTGTGATGGCAAAGCTGAATTTTCAGCATCATTACTCCAGTCTTCAGTGTCACATGATCCTTCAGAAATCATTCTAATATGCTGATTTGCTGCTCAAAAAAAATGTATTGTGTACAATTGTACAAAATATTTGAGTACAATATTTTTTTTCAGGATTATTTGATGAATAGAAAGTTCAAAAGAACAGCAATTATTTGAAATATAATCTTTTGTAACATTATAAATGTCTTTACTGCCACTTTTGAATGATTTAATGCATACTTGCTGAAAAAACAAATTAATTTCTTTAAATTCTTTTCAAAAAAATTAAAATCAAAATTCTTACTGTCCCCAAACTTTTGAACGGTAGTGTATAATGTTACAAAAGCTTTGTATTTCAGATAAATGCTGTTCTTTTGAACTTTTTATTAATCAAGGAATCCTGAAAAAAAAAGTACACAACTGTTTTCAACATTGAAAATAATCATAAATGTTTCTTGAGCAGCAGATCAGCATATTAGAATGATTTCTGAAGGATCATGTGACACTGAAGACTGGAGTAACGATGCTGAAAATTCAACTTTACCATCACAGGAATAAATTACTTTGTAAAATATATTCAAATAGAAAACAGTTATTTTAAATTGTAATAATATTTAAAAATATTCCTGTTTTTACTGTATTTTTAATTAAATAAATGCAGTCTTGATTAGCAGACGAAACTTATTTTAAAAACATAAAAAATCGAACCGATCCCAAACTTCTGAACGGTAGTGTATATGTATATGTACCTTTGAATGGCAGTTTGTGTATATGCTGAAACTGCTTGACTACTTAAATTACATGAATATGTTTACAACAAGACAATAGTTTATTCAAAAATGAAAATTGTTTAGATTTTCTCTCTCTCTCGTGTCATTCCAAAGCCATGAGACTTTATTTCTTCTGTGAAC
The DNA here is from genome assembly GCA_003731715.1 of Anabarilius grahami. Lineage (NCBI taxonomy): Eukaryota > Metazoa > Chordata > Actinopteri > Cypriniformes > Xenocyprididae > Anabarilius > Anabarilius grahami. The sequence continues at coordinate 1,898,138 of RJVU01059915.1, read as the reverse complement.
AAAAAGGAGATGTTTAGCAGGATATTCATGCTGATGCTTGCCATACAATGAAAGCAAAATGGGCTGTCAAGCTCAAAAAGGGACGACAATAATCGCCACTCAAGTGCTATATTCCAAGTCTTCAGAACTCATAAAACAGCTTTGTGATATAGAATGCCATTTAAGCTGTTATTCACTGATAACCTTCCTCTGCCGCTCTGAAATCTCATTTGAGGATTTTCAAACTATGAAGACAGATTGTGCCATGTCTGACGTCAGTGATACCAAACGCCACTGGTTCTGCCAAATGTGAATGCACTCGGTGAATTATGTTTAAAATTCCTCACACAAAGCTATCATATGGCTTCAGAACACTTGTCGTATGGACAACTTTTGATGCTTTTTGGAGACTACGCAGCTACTAGCTCCTGTATGTTTTCAATGCATAGAAAAGATATGCATGACCACTCTTCAAAATCTCTCCTTTATTGAAGAAAGAAAGCAACACACATAGCTTTGGAAGTAACAACATAAAGGTGAGTAACTGATCCTGACAACTATAGATGATATTCCTCTTCTGATTTTGAAATCATTCACAGAAAAAGTGTTATTTCTATAGAATTCAACAAAAAAGACGCAATATAATATTTAAGACCTGATGAACGTTTTAATCACAAGGTTAAAGAGAGCACAATTAATTCATAAGAACACAAAAACCACCTCTTATGCACTAAAATATAAAATACTAAAGTTATGTTAACAATTTTCCCGCCTTTAATTTTAAGAATACTGCAGTACAAATTACAATCTATTATTCTAGCTCAAAACGTGTGTTTTTGAATGTATTTCTATCTATTTGGTGTTGGCGCTGCTCTATTTTACCTTGTGAAAAACAAACAAACAATGTGTTAGCTGCGTTACTGCTACCACTACTACTGTAATGAACACTAGAACTATTACCAGTACCATTTCACACTAGTTGTAAAACTATCCTGAACAAGGGATCTGCTAAATGGTCCTCCAGTAAACCGCCACCACACTGCCATGCACATCACACAGGAACTGAGCACAAAGCTTTACCCTTGCCCACCTAAGGAACACCCTTCTGCGGGAGGGCCGCACTTCGAGGGTCAAACACAAAGAGCATGGCTAAGCAAGTGTCTGTTACTACCTCTCTTTAGGAAAGAAGCCGCTCGATCCACAATGCCTGATGAGGGAACATGAATGAGAGCAGGAATGAGGGGGAAGGTGGAAATGTTCAGGTAACAAAGGAATGAAAGCATCCACAGTTAAGGGTGCAAGCTGCATATACTGTATACTTATACTTGAGGGATTTATGAAGTGTGTGGTCACCAGAGGGCACACTGACCTCAGTCAAACTCCAAAAATACAACTTACTCATGGCACTTTGTCAAAAAAAAAAAAATAATAATAATTTCCTTACCTGATTTCTTTTTTCCACTGGGTTCCCTGTAAATAAAGACATTCAAGTTAGGTATTCATATTCTTAGTAATGTTAATGGATTAGTTCACTTTTAAATAAACTTTTCCTGATAATTTACTCTCCCCCATCTCATCCAAGATGTTCATGTCTTTCTTTCGTCAGTCGAAAAGAAATTAAGGTTTTTGAGGAAAACATTCCAGGATTATTCTCCTTATAGTGGACTTCAATGGACCCCAAACGGTTGAAGGTCAAAATGACAGTTTCAGTGCAGCTTCAAAGGGCTTTAAACGATCCCAGACGAGGAATAAGAGTCTTATCTAGAGAAACGATCAGCCATTTTCGAAATAAATACAACTGTATATGCTTTATAAACACAAAATATCGCCTTGAACTTTGGTGCCCATTGAAGTCCACTATAAGGAGAATAATCCTGGAATGTTTTCATCAAAAACCTTAATTTCTTTTCGACTGAAGAAAGAAAGACATGAACATCTTGGATGACATGGGGGTGAGTAAATTATCAGGAAAAGTTTATTTAAAAGTGGACTAATCCTTTAAATATATTTTTCTTAACGCAAATTTGTTTTTGGACCACAATATACTGTTATTATACAGTTAGTATCATTGATAATCTGTTTTTGTTAAAGTTTTGAATTAGACTTTATTTTTATATTTTCTGTTTTCATTTGGATATTTTACTAATTTTACAGAGTGTCGGTGTCTGTCCGCTGAATGTGATCCTCCGATTCTCCTCCGTGGTCATATGGGAAAGTGAATATTTACAAAGACAACATTAAAACTACAGTTATATTTACACCCTTCCAACAAAGAAATAGATCGACTTGTCAGCTTGTTGAACACTTTTTTTTTTTTTGATATTTTCTACCATATGATGGCTGAAGCAGCAGCGCGTCACACTGTTTTAGAGTAAATAAAATGGTAAAAGTTACGTAAACTATTAAAGCTCCTTGTGGTTTCTCGGTTTGATCAATTCGAGCAACTATAAACGACACAAAACATAGGAATTTTGAGTTTGTGATAGCGATTCCTATATAGAAAAATCACTTCCTGCCCTCCAGCTGTATTTCGCACCACAGCAACGACGTCATGTGCAAATTTCCAGATATTATTTTAATAATTTGCTTTGGGTTTAACAAAATGCCAATTTATTTATAATCAGAGGTGTAACGTATTTGAGTAAATGAGTTACTGTACTTAAGTATCTTTTTGGCTACTTTGTAGTTGTACTGAGTATCAAAGATATTGGCAACTTTTACTCTCTACTAGACTACATTTTTGAGCAAGTAAATGTACCTTTTACTCCACTAGATTTGTGATGAGTAATGCAATGAAATTACAGATTACATTTTTCGTGACACGCAGCAGTTTGTTTCAGATATAAAGAAGCGATATCGCCATCTAAGGGCATTGAAGGTATATCTTGTGCGTTTTGCCTTTACTCACCCAAAACTTGTCAACAAGGATACTTTACGCAGATGTTTGATTTATTAGATGAGGAAAATGACTGCAGCAGGTGATGAGGCTCAAACCAGCACATACAGTAGACTTTGACTATTTAATTTTATTTAACATTGTTTTATTTATCCACTATATTGACAAGACCTTTTTACTTGTGACCTTTCTGTGCACTTGAGCTCAACTGAGACTTGAGAGTTTGTGGACGTTTAAAAGGCTGTTGTGTCGACCTTGATTTATTGCAATATTGAGGTGTTCAGTTTTATTTTGATTTTAGAAAATAAACTTGATTTCTAATCTCACAAATCAATTGTTTCTTATTTTCACCGGCATGTCTCTCAGGACTAGTGCATCTCTGAGCCTACATTCAGCATGAGTAAAATACTTAAGTACTGTTAAAATCAGATACTTTAAGACTTTTACTCAAGTCGTATTGGAATTGGTTACTTGTAACTTGTAATGGAGTCATTTTCGATGTAAGGTATCAGTACTTTTACTCAAGTATGGTTTTCAGGTACTCTTTACACCTCTGATTATAACACAGTATAAATTGGTGTGTATTTGTGTAAGATATACAGTATATCTACCTTTATATATTTACAAAGGGGTCCCTTGCAAAGGGAAGATCATACTTGGGGGTCCTTGGCATCTAATTTTTGAAAACCTTTGCTAGTGAACGCCTACAAGATGACAAGATTCTTTTCCCCCAATAAATGCTTTCTACAACAAGAATGCTCATACTCCTCCACATACTAATGATCCTCACTAGTGGTGATTTATTTTTTGACTGATTTATTGATTTAACAAACAAACTGCTGAATATGATTTAAGCCTCATTAAGCTATCTGTCATTGTGATTTTGAATGCGTGTGTGTGTGTGTGTGTGTGTGTGTATCTTACTCTTTAGGTGGGTTCAGGTCTTCAGGACGCGTCTCGAAGAACACGCGAACCTCCTCGCACTGGGAAATATACACTGGCAGCTGGATCAGAGCCTGAGAGGACAATATCCACGAATACTTGTTATTGTGACACACATTCAGAAATGTGAGTTGTCAATAAGATTATCAAAATTTATGAGATGAACAAATCAACAGAGATTGTTTAGAATAACTTCAACAATCATCTAAAGAACATACTTTTTCCATGTACATGGGATTATTTATAACATAGCATGATAAAGTCAAACCCCTCAAATAGAAATGTTCCCACGGCTTCCCATATACTGACACACATTCACAATGAGAGTGATTTGATTTCAGCGACAATGCAACTGGAAGTCATTCATTAGGGCCGATGGTGTGAGGACCATATTGGAATTGCTCAATTTCTTATTCTTCTTCTCCGAAATAAATCGCATTTTTAAGGGCCTAAACATGCTCGAAAACTCATGAAACTTTGCACATGCATCATAAGTCGTGAAAATTTACATCTGATATGGGTTTCAGAATTAGGTGTGGCAAAATGGCTCGATAGCGCCACCTACAAAATTTCAATTAAGCACCCCTCACGCTACGTTTCACATACAGGTATGAATTTCGGCAGACACATGTAACAGCCCAATACCTACAAAAAAGTCCCTGGGTGCAAAATCTGAAAACCAACAGGAAGTGAGATATTTTGAGTTTTCTCTGCAAAACAGTTTTTGCCATTTCCAGACATTGTACTTTAACAAACTCCTCCTAGAGCTTTAATGAGATAAACATCATATTTGGTCAGTCTAATCTAAATGGCTTTGAGATGTTAAATTGCGAAGATCTTGAGTTTTCGTTGAAGGGTGTGTCCGAGGCGGCCTGACAAAACTAAACTTCACGTTTTATTAGAGTCCTGACCCGAAGACATCTACATGGCAATATTCAGTTAGTCATAGCGCCACTTGTGTGCAACAGAAAATGACGTTTTACATTGTAATAAACTCCCAGAAACACATTTAAATATGCCACAAAGTACCAAACATGTTAGGAAACGTTAAATCATGTAACACTAGTGCTAATGTATGCGATTAACGCCACGAAACAGAAAGTTGTTGAAACTCAGGCATACAATGTCCAATCTGACCCAAACTTCACATGTTTGATACTAGTCCTGCCCTGAACACATATACATGGCAATATTCAGTTATTGTCAATGCACCACCTGCTGGCAGCAGGAAGTGTGGCACGTCAAAATGACTTTGCCATATTTCCTCTAAATCTCAGTTTTATGCTTTCATATCAGGGGCATGACATGAGGGCAGATGGGGTGTGTTTTGCACTAGGTCTTGATTGCAAGCTGTTTAGAGGTGTCTGCTTTATCAGCTGCGAGTCTGAAATCTCAATGACCCAAATGAGCTTTCTGCTCAAAAAAAAAAAAAAAATTGAAGTAGGCTTCAAATCTAGTCCAACATCAAATGCAGCTCCATGTGCCTTCTGGCTGACACAAGATGCATTTTGCTGTTATATATTTTGGCAGAGGAGCTTTTATTTAATAAAGCTGAGTGCTGCCTCAGTGTCCTTCAGATGGGCATTGCAGAAGGAGGTCCCTTCTGTCCACATGCTGAATTATGTCTGACCTGACAAGAATTTTAAAAATTAAAACCTGGAAACATCTGCTCAAGGTGCCCTTTTCTAAACTAGCTTTTACATTTAGCATTGCAGAGTCTGGGCCAATTTTTCACTGTTGGTTTCGTCTCGCCAATTACTCTTGCAATTTGCCTGTTTGCCCAATGCTCAATTTTCTTAATGAACAAGGCGTTTTTAATGGCAAAAACATGCTTATTTTATTAAGAGAAGAGACCATTGGAGGCTGTTCGAGGCTGATGTAAGATCTACCTCTTAGCATTGGGTTTGCATGACGATTGGATGGAAATGGATCTTATTCATGTCCGTTTCCATGGATATCACTGATGTCCACAGATTGATGTCTCCCCAGGGTACAGTATCTGACCTCCCCACATATTAGCATTCCCTGAAGACACTGGGTATATGGAGGCCAATTATAGTAAATGGACTTTATTGGGTGCTCTTTACTGTGGGTGCATTACCTTGATTGTTTTATGTGAGTGGAAGAGAGAGCGGGTGAGAGACAGAGAGAAAGAGAAGAATGTTCATGTATATGCCCACATAAGGGCATGGGCTATGTTCATAAAGAAACAGGTTATTGCTCACTAAATACTGCAGTATATACTGTAAACTGCCTAACTATTTAAATAATGCCTATTACTGCAAGTGTTGTCCAGTTGTATCTTGGAAGCTTAACCCTATAAAGCCTACTTTATCAAATTTGATACGCAAATTTTTAAGATCTCTAAATTATCAGCATGATCAAAACTTTGCTGAAAAACAGCAATACTGATACACAGATCTCTTTGATTTACATTACAAGCTATAAGAATTTCATCTTACTTTTTGGCCATATGTTTTTCATCCTTGAGTATGAGCTCTTTATTCTCTATATTCTTTTATATCATACTAAATGAGCCAAAAAAAAAAAAGGCTGATGTCGAATACACTGACACTCAAAAAACAAAACAAAAACAAAAGCACTTTATGTATATTTTCCATAAGGAACTGTTCCATTAAAAAATATATATTTAAAGGGTTTACAGGGTTAAATGGTTATTTTTCAAGCAAAGCTAAACAAACTTTTAGCAGTCAAATCGTGAAAAAAGAAAAAAAAAGATTTAATAAAATGAATAAAATTCAGATGAACAAAAATCATTTTCTGAAGCAATCGCTATAAAAAAAAATGCAGGGTTAAAAACAACCCAAGTTGGGTTGACATTAGACAAACCCAGCAGTTGGGTTAAATGTTTGCCCAACCTGCTGGGTAGTTTTATTTAACTCAACTATTGTTTAAAAATTACTGTATTGCTTGCTTAAAATTGACAAACCCAGCGATTGGGTTGTTTTAACACAACTCAATCGCTGGGTTTGTCCATTTTCAACCCAAGTTGGGTTGGTTTTTATCCCAGCATTTTCTAGAGTGTAATATACCTTATTATCCAATAAAATGACCTCTCGAGTACCATGGGTTTCCACTTACCCACAAAACAAATATCTTAACAGCATTTCTGACCTTTCTCTCCAATTAATAAAGATCATGTTCCAGCATACAAAAAAGTGAGTAGGTCAGCTGAAGGGTCATTCACACTGACAGTTATTAATTCGCCGGAGAGTCTCTGTGCTGTTGGCTACTAATAGTGGGTTTTCCCACTCGACTGCCGTATCCAGCTGAATCAGGCCTTGAGCTCAGCTGTCTGCACTTAATGATTTCACAAAAGACCCACTACTCACATCAGCTTCAATTATCAACTCTCAGTGAAAATAAATGGCTTCAGTATCATGAAAGATTCAATCCCAATCCTCTTTGGACCTCAAGGGTTAGTTCTTTGTAATGCCTGATCAGAAGTGTCTGTCATAGTGTTCCTCTTATATATTTATGAGGTTTTTGTGTCAGTGCGTCAGAAACGGTTGTTGCAGCAATAAGCGCACGACGAAAGAAAATCAATAACATAGTCTTTAATTTATTCAAAATTCAAAAACGAAACACTCAGGAGATCAAAGGAATAAGCTATCCACGTAAAAACATAGACAATTAACACCGAGCAAACAACTGAAGGCTTAAACACAAGGGAGGCTAATCAACACAAACTGAAACAGGTGCGTAACATAATCAGTAACCAAGGAAACTAGCTAGTGAATACAGACGGGCAGGCAGACAGGGAAACCAAACTGAGGGGGTGTTTACGTGACACTGCTTTTTAAGCATTTTGGCCATTTATCATCTCAAAATGCAAATCTGTGAAAACGGTGACATGCACATGCGTATTATGTGTTCAGTCTTAGGCGCATAGTGTTTCTTTACAAAATGACATCGTCAACTACTGGCCTGACAGCAGAATACAGCGTTTGTAGTCGTTTACGTGGATACATGTGAACGGGGATCGTTTTGACAGCGTTGTCGTCTGTACGTGAATGTACTGTACTTTTCCGTTTTTAGTATATAGTTGTCATGTAAATGTACATCAGGATTTCGTTCATACTACACATATTCATCATATATAGAACATACTTTTTAACAGACAAAGTTCTTATTCAAATACAGTATCTACTTATTTTAAAAAAAGTTTTAATTTTAAAAAAATTTATTCAATTTAAAATAAATGAATTTACATATTTCCATGATTAGGAAGATGAAAAAAATGTTGAAAGCAATACTGCAGAAGATACAGGACAACAAAAGTTTTTTCAACCACTGGAATCAGCTATTCTAAAAGAACTGTCTCGTAAGACTCAGTCATTCATAAATCAGACTGTTTTTCTTCATTTATGCACATCCAGTTTAAGCATCATTTCTTATAGCCAACCACAACAGCACTGATTCACCAGCTGAAGATGACAGTTACAGTAAATCATTACAGTCAAGTGAGAGGAAAAGAGGTGAAAATCTGTCAAGAGGTGAAATCCTCCTTCAACGAGTCACAGACCATGACTGCTCACACAGGCAACTTAAAAAAAAAAACACTTAAAGCAACATTTTAAAATACAGTTTCCGTTGGAAACAGCCCTTTAGAAAGTCAACACAAAGCCATGATGTGCTGACGAAGGCTAACTCAGCGCAGCTCCAAACCCCTGCCCTAAAGCAGACATTATGCTGCCAAATGTGGATTCCTAGTTTTTTTCCCCCTCTTAACCCTTCTACCAAAAGCAGTTACGGAACAGTCTTTTTAATGTTAAGGAAATTCAAGTCACACAGCAGACCACTGTATAAAAGCTGCTCTGAAGTTGTAGAATTAATATTTGATCTCTCTGGAGTCAACCTACTTCTGGTTCCTGCTTACTTCATTGAAAAATATCTGTAAAAATCTTATAAAGGCCAGTTTGTTGAATGGCAAGACGTACACTATCTTTCATTCAGCAAATGCATTACATTTATCAGAAATGACAGTAAAGAGACTTATAATATTACAAAATGTTTCTATTTCAAATAAATGCTCTTCTTTCTAACTTCCTGTTCATTAAAGAATCCTGGACACTGACATACAATGGACATCAAAGACAATTTATCTAGGAACATTATTAATATTTTTATTTCAGTCATTATTTAGCGAAAATCTTCCCAGTCAGAGCAGAGTAGCTCTCAGATATAATCTGCACTTCCATGTATTCAAAGTTTAGGTATGAAACATGAGAGAATTTATGCCATTTGCTGTCACTGGCGTCAAATCTGATGCGACACCTTTTGATGTGCCATATTTGAATATATTGCACCTGAATGAGATTTGAGAACTATATCAGAATACTATTATAGTGCTTTTGTGTCCTTTGGTCACCAGAAAAGAAAAGAACAGCTTGGACATTCTGCTAAATTTCTCATTTTGTGTTCCACGGAAGAAAAATAGTCATACTGATTTGGGATGACATGAGGGTGAGTAAAGGATGACCGAATGTTTATTTGGGGTGACTTCTGCATCATGGACTGGGCTGTGCATTAAAAAATTGTAAATGTAAACATTTGATAGTGTTAATTTTATTGTGTAAAAACAATGCTAATCACAGGTGAGATGGTTTGTTGTGTTGTTTGTTGTCTAACTTACCCTACAGTACTCATTTATGGGTTTCAGGCGTTTCATGGCCACGTCTCTGATGTGGCTTCTCCTGAAGAGAATCTTTCCTGTAGGGAAATGAAGATGATCATTATAAACACACCCTAAATTCACCAGCATCTTCATTCTCAAATTCATCAGCACTCTTTACAGGGTTTGAAAGGCACTTTTGGGAAACTTTTGGGAATGTCCCTTCATGCTTTATGACCATTTTATCAGATGTTGGAAGACCACAAGCATGAAACTTGCCCAAACAAAGATTGTGGCCCATAAAACAATACCAAGAAATGAACACAAATGAGACTCTTAAGTTTTATGACTCATATCCTGCTGAACTAAAACCATATACTGTGGTCCATTTTTGCTGATTGTAATAAAAAAATTTAAGTGAAACATGTGGGAAAACAACTAGTCTATCCCACATAAGGCCCTAGGTCTTTTAGCAATGGCACATTCAGAAGAATGAGGGTGAAAACACCTTGGTTTGTGATGTGGTGCGTATGTGTAAATGTGTTGAGTTAGTGCCCCAGACCTCATGTGCTGAGTGGAGCTGGGTAGGGTCCACACCCTCTCGTAATGGCCTCAGATTAGTCAATTTATAACAAACCCTGTTTACACCTGGTAGCACCAGCCACCTCAACTGATTCAATGATCCAAAATATAAAGGCAAGACAGACCATTTACACCTAATATTTACATGTGTCTTCTGTAATCACTTTTGATCAGATTTCAAGGGGAGGGTCTCTTTACCAGAGCCATAGCTTAGCTTGTATGTATTAGCATTCTTTTTTATATCTGAACTGAAGCAATGGTTTTTGAAATGGAATTTACACTGGCTAAAGTTCAGTTTACACAAAGACGAATATTCAGAACGATACAATTTGAATTCGAATGAATGGCTGTTAATGCGTCTGTTCAGACCGACATAAACAATTGCATGTCGTCAAAGTGACAGTTTTTCCCGTTCGAATGGGAACTCGCACTGCGTCCAAAGACACTTTGGGGAATGCCAAAGGCATGACAAGGTCTGAAGTACGTGCATCAAACACGACAATGACACTGGCCTGCGAGAGCCCGTGACGTCACTCTAGTGTGACTGAATATAAAAGGGCACCTAGAGAACACGTCCTCAGCTTTTTTTCTCTTCAGGAGACCATTTGTTTTGAAGCGTCTAAGGCCAATTCAGGAAGTGTGCTCCCCCATGTCCGTGTTAACTGATGACGGAGGATACACACCACCTGTGCGTTATTTGACTCGGTGAGGGGGCATGAAAAAGCTCTGACCATGCCTGTCCCTTTTCTCGAGGGAATTAGGACAAGCATTTGCTCCCCATGGATCAGGACATGCGGCAGTTGAGACCCAGCGAAGACTGAGATCCTGAGGCTCACAGGTAGAGCTGGCGGAGGATTTCAAGTGAGGTATGTCTCTTTCTCGCTCTTCAAGCCAGGAAGAGCAGGATGTGGCTGAGGAGGGAGAGGAAATTGTCACGGAGCCCTCTCAGCCTGCCTGCCTCGCTCCAAGTGAACTGCTAAAGGTAATGGCCCACACTTCTAAAAGTTTAAATGAGTGTTTCTTTGCTAGCCCAGTTCCGGCGAGTCTTCCGTTTCTGCTGGACCTTCATGCTGAGGTGGAGGGGTCCTAGAAGAAACCACATTTGGCTCGCATTCACCTCTTTCACCATGCAAATTGCGTGAATGTGGAGGGGATGTGCGAGCACGGATATGCATCAATGCCTCCAATCGAAAATACGTTTGCGAACTATGATATATTGGGGGAAACACTGATGTGCAAGACTCCAACCCTGCCATCAAAGCCGTTAAGAATAACATCAAAGCATCTGCGGGTGAGGCCGGTGGGTCTTTGAACACGATGGCGGTGTTGCAGTCCTACCAAGCCGACCTGCTTAAAGACCTGGATGACGGCAAAGGTCTGTCCCCTGAAGCGGTGATTGAGCTGTGCTGCACCACAGATCACCAAACAGACAGCTGCCGCGATCAGCCACAGAGAGACATCTGTGGATCAATCTGGTTGACTTCGGGGAGAAAGAGAAACACTTTCTTCTCAATGTGCCAGTCTTGCCCTCTGAGCTCTTCAGCACATCCATCGAGGTGGTGGTCGATAAGTTCAGAGAGGCGAGGGCATGGTCTGCAGCTTATTAAAAGATTAATACCGCGCCATTCCAGAACTGTGCCTCAAACCTCGGGGGATACTGGGCGGTCTGGGTCTGCGGATCACAGACAGGATTCCCTTCCTCCCCCCATCCTTCCCGGCCCCTAGTGACAACAAATATGCTGGCTCTTCCAGCCACCTTGATAGCTGCGTTTAAGACTGGGCATACTTGGCCTCCTTTCGCTATAAAGAGATAAGCTGTGATAAGCCGTCTTTGATTCTGAGCAAGCTTGGCCTCCTCCAACTCTAGAGAGTCATTCTGCTGAGGCCTTTGCTCTTCTGAGCTCTATTTAGGCCAAGAATGGGCAAACTCTGTCCTGCAAAATTTCACTCAAATCCTAAACAAACACACCTGATCCAGTTAATCAATGTCTTCAGGATTACTAGAAAGCTACAGACAGGTGAGTTTTATCAGGGTTGGAGCTAAACTCTACAGGACAGTGACCCTCCAGGACAGAGTTTGCCCATCCCTGATTTAGGCATTGATTCCAAGCGGGCTGGCTCTCTGTGGGCCGCCTTGGTAAACTGTCCTTTAGGGTGAGTTTGGTTTGGCCTCCTCTCATTTTAGAGAGTCATTCTGCTGAGGCCTCCGCTCCCCTGAGCTCCGTCTTGATAGTGACATCAAATCTGCCAGCCCTCTGTGGGCTGCTGTTATAAGCTGTATGTTAGGTGAATGTGACTGGCCTCTTCTCTCTCTAGAGAAAAGTCTGTTGAGGCCTCCACTCACCTGAGCTGCAGCTAGATAGCGACATCAAGAGTGTTGGCTCTCTCTGGGCCACTGTGATGGGCTGTCTACTAGGTTTAACATGGTAGGCCTTCTCTCTTTGAGAGAGTAGTTTTTGTTTAGGCCTCCGCTCACTTGAGCTGTGGCGAGACGGTGACATCAAGTGTGTCGGCTCTCTGTGAGCTGCTTTGATAAGCCGTCTCTAAAGGTGAGCGAGTTTGGTCTCCTCTCATTTTTGAGAGTTGTTCTGCTGAGGCCTCCACTCTCCATAGGACCCGTCTCTGGCCCCGAGATGCTGATTGTGAGGCAGGCAGGATTGAGCTTTCAGCTCCCCTGAGGCCTGTAGGTGTTGAAACAGATCCTCCTTGTATGATGACGGGCAGAAGAACTTCAAGGACACCCGCCCCGGTAAGGAAGAAGTAAATGCTTTCTTCCATAGGTCATGAAGCTTAGGTTGTGGTCTTAGTGAAGTCACTGACAGTTCCATGTTTAGACCTGAGTGAGGGATTGGTCTCTGGCATCTAAGTCTCTTGAGCTTTTCTTTGTGCTGGTCATAGGCAGTTGTCCTAGGCCATTTAGGCAGTTATTCCCTCGGCATGCTGAGTTTGTCTCATGCCGGAGGCATTCCCCAAACTGTCTTTGGACGAAGTGTCTCATTTAAACTCTTTGACAAGGACACTTAGGACACTTGACAATAATAAACCTGATGTTTTTACAATGGAAATGTGCAATGATACAAAAAGTTATCCACACTATTAACAAAAAAAGTGAATCCACTATTTTTTAATGCCCTCCTACAGCTAAAAGGATGAGTAAAATAACATTTTTACGGAAAAATTAATATAACGGTGAAAATACTCTTAGGGGTACTTTTTGACTTGAAATCTTAAAACATCATGTTCTGGAATAAATATCTGAACAACATTCACATGCATTTTGGTACAATGTGTGGTGGTGAGTATTGTTGATATTAAATGTGATGGTAATGACAAAAGGTGGACTGCAATCACATACTTTGACATGAGTGTGTTTACAAAGCTCACTAATGGATGTTGAGTGTGCATACATTATGCTCAGCTAATTACAAGACTTTCTGTGAAGATTGTTGACAAAGTGCTGTGTCAGTAAAGCCCAGACACTTGTTAAACGGTTGTAAAGTGCTGGTATGTAAGACAACATTCAGGTGCTTGTAGACTGTCTGATCCACAAGCAAACAAACCTACCTTAATTACAGCCAGATGTTCATTCTAAACAAATTAACTGTAACATTCTGAACTGGCTGTAAATGGTGTTGAGCTAGTACTGTGGGGGTGAGCGAGGCACAACCTAAAGCAGGGCTAGTTGCAACACACATGCTACCATGACAAAACTTAGTGTATTTACTAGTTGCCATATCAATATAGAGAAAAAAATTGCGCCAAAATAAAAAAATGTTTGGAAGATATCACTGAATAATTATATACCATAGCAAGAGTACATTTCTTACTGAAGTTACTTTTTCAGCTCAGTTTTTAGTGTTAATTTTAAATGAGACAAATCTTCTATTATTTTAATTTGCCCATATTTGCCCTGTGCGCTTTTTAGAGATATACTTAAGTATAATTTGCTTATACCACGCATGGGCAAACACTGTCTTGCAGAGTTTAGCTCCAGTTCTGATAAAACTCACCTGCCTGGAGCTTTCTAGTAATCCTGAACAGAGATGGTCTTATTATTGGGAGATACGAGGGTCTGTGGCTCTACCATTGGAAAAAGCGTAATGACTAACTTGGATAACATGTGTGACAGTCAAACACTGTTTGCACATACCACAGAAATTAATGAGAAGTGCCATAAACTGAATCATACCTGACGTGCAATTGTCCGTGACGTCTCTTATAAAACTGCCATCCTAGGTGTATATGACTTTCTTCTTTCTGATGAACACTGATATCCTGACGCATCCGAGCTATGTAATGGCAGTGAACAGGGTTCACGAGTATGAGTTGAAGAAAGTGCATCCATCCATCATAAACATATTCCACACGGCTCCGGGGGGTTAATAAAGGCCTTCTGAAGCGAAGCAATGCATTTGTGTAAAAAAAAAAAAAATTGTGCCTTTATTTTATGGAGCCGTGTGGAGTATGTTTATAATGGATGGATGTGGATGGAGACACTTTCTTCAGCTCATACTCGTTGATCCCGTTCACTGTCATTATAAATCTCGGATGCATCAGGATATTTATTAATATATTTCTGATTGTGTTCATCAGAAAGAAGAAAGCATATACACCTAGGATGCCTTGAGGGTGAGTAAAGCTTTGGGTAATTTTCATTTGAAAGTGAACTAATCCTTTAAGAGCAAACATGTTGAAGATTAGCCGATGGGCTGTTGATTCATTAAATGATAAGCTATTTCCTCACAAAAGCAGTTTAAAAAAATGCCCTCTTGTCTCCTTCCCCAGCATTAGCAGGCGTTATGCTTTTTTTGGCTAAGGTTGCAGGCTTGCCTTCAAGTGGCTTTTTCCTGAAGATAATGATCAGCTTGTTCAGGTGTGTTTGATTAGGGCTAGAGCTGAACTCTGCAGGACAATGGCCTATCAGGACCGAGTTTGCGCGAGACTTAAAGGATTAGTTCACTTTTAAATACACTTTTCCTGATAAATTTACTCACCCCCATGTCATCCAAGATGTTCATGTCTTTCTTTCTTCAGTCGAAAAGAAATGAAGGTTTTTGAGGAAAACATTCCAGGATTATTCTCCTTATAGTGGATTTCAATGGCTACCAACAGGTTGAAGGTCAAAATTAGAGTTTCAGTGCAGCTTCAAGGGTTTATTGAAACGGTTATGTGGAAAAACGAAACTGGCGCCGCGTTCGTTCCGTAAGTAGAATAAGGAAGGCGTAGAACATTCAGCGTAAGCGGAAAGTACGTTCAAGGCGATATTTTGTTTATAAAGCATAAACGGTTGTATTTTTTTCAAAAATGACCGATCGTTTCGATAGATAAGACCCTTATTACTCATCTGGTATCGTTTAAAGCCCTTGAAGCTGCACTGAAACTGTAATTTTGACCTTCAACCTGTTGGTAGCCATTGAAATCCACTATAAGGAGAATAATCCTGGAATGTTTTCCTCAAAAACCTTCATTTCTTTTCGACTGACGAAAGAAAGACATGAACATCTTGGATGACATGGGGGTGAGTAAATTTATCAGGAAAAGTGTATTTAAAAGTGGACTAATCCTTTAATGGAACGCGGAAAAATGAAGGCCAAATAGTACATGGGTGACTGAACCTGAACTTTTTTTTTTTTTATACAGTGTTATTAACCAACACAGAAAAAGATTTTTTGATATGTGCCTGGTTTTACTGACGATTCTTCCTCAATGTGAGTAAATTGTAAGTACAAGATAAGTTCAGTTAAGTATACTTTCAGTATAATAACTATTAAACTGTTAGAACTGTTAGTTCATGAACTAAAAAGTGAACAAAGTATACAGCTAGTTAACCAACAGTACACCTATAAGGTCTTGTAGTATAGTTCACAGTGTAGTTGCAATGATAAAGTAAAACTAGTTGTGTACTTAAAAACTACAACTGTCACACTTTTATAACCTAAAAAGAAAAAAAAGAGTCAATTTAGTCCAAAGAAGTATTGAAACAGTACGCTTACAAGAATTCTACTAGAACATAGATTTTGGAAAATATACTTGAACTTTACTTAAGTTTACTTAAAAAGGAAATTATAATTTAACAGCATTTCCTATATGAAAACAAGAAATGGCAGCAAAGGGATTCCAAGAAGCAGCATAAGATATAGATCTGTGTATTTCTGTAGTCTATGACTTGACTTGTCTGTATGCAAAGGAGCGTTCTGGAATGATGTTTACCTGGTAAAAAGGGAATGATTCTGCGTTTTGGATCCTTCTGTCCACCTTCCACGGGGAATTTATCCAGAAGCTCCATCTGGACAACAATATAGAAAAGCTTAACATGAACATGAAACAACAACTCATTTTGATTCTGCAGTGTAAAATTTCTGAGTAAAACAGAATAGAAGAAAAAGTAGGGCAGGACTTGAATGAATTGATCAGGGATTGACTGGATAGTGATAAACCAAACCTAGATGTGATTTTGCAGTGAAGCACCATTGGTCGCTGATTATAATCCATTCAACAAATGGTCCTTCCCCCTCTCTGCGTGGCCTGCTCTACATAGACCTACTGACATAGTGGAACATTTTTATTCCCTACACCTCACCAGTCCACTTACAGCTATACGTTATTTTTCTTTGCTGGCACCAATTAACATTTTCCTCCCATCTGTAGAGATTTGGTTACAGGCCCTTATTCCAGTCCAAAAGCAGCTGCAGACCAATGAAATCACACCTGTGCCTTTCCAAAGTATGTTAAAGTAGATCATATGTGCATTTTACACATTCATTCACTAATGACTATAGCAGAGCTTGAATTCATCAGCTGAGCAAAGTTTTCCAACACAGCAGTTCTGAAATTCGAAAGGCCTAACAATTTACCCACAATGCAATACCAACATAAAGCTAACCAGTGAAAAAAAATAGCTGTCATCTTCAACCCAGCTCATTGGAAATACGTGCCTGTGGAGACACTTCGGCAAAACAATATTAAGTTGCTTTAAGTGCATTCAGTTTTATCCAAAAACAAATGAATGTGAAAACCAATAGTGTTAACAAAAGCAAAAGTAAGATAAAAATGCATATACTGAATCAACCATGTCATTTTAGCTTGCTTCTACACGTCTTCAGTGGTGTAAATTATTTGAGTAAATGTAATTAGTTACTGTACTTGAGTATTGAGTATATTGGCAACTTTCACTCTCTACTTGACCACATTAAATGTCCTCTTTACTCCAATACATTTGTGATTAGTAATGCAATTACACATTACATTTTGCATGGCACCTAACTTTTTCTGCAGTAGTTTATTTCTGCTATAAAGAAGCGATATTGCCATCTAAGGGCGTTATAGGCACTACATCTTGGCCGTTTTGTCTTTACTCACCCAAACTTTTGTGACCTCAAAATATGTTGAGTTTAGACACATCAAGCCCAGTTTTATGTCAATTATGGTACATGGAAGCACAAATAAAACTTTAGAACTACTGCAAAGAGCTTTCAATTAACCTTGGCTTAAATATAATTGTATCATATAGACGATTTGGTAACATTTTGGAATGGGGAACACATATTCACTGCTAACTATGAATTTTGCCTCAATAAACGCCTAATTTACTGCTTATTAATAGTTTGTAAGGTAGATGTTGTAGCATTTAAGTTTAGGTATTGGGTAGGATTAAGAATGTAGAATAAGGTCATGCAGAATAATATGTGCTTTATAAGTACTAATAAACAGCCAATATCCTAAGCTATATCCTAAGCAAGCTAATAAGCAACTAGTTAAAAGTGAGAATTGTTCCTCATACTAAAGTGTTATTTTCAGACTATTTTTGACACTTTCATTCCATTCCTCTCTCTCAACCATGTCATTTTAGCTTGCTTCTACAAGTCTTCAGTGGTGTAAATTATTTGAGTAAATGTAATTAGTTACTGTACTTGAGTATTTTTTTTGGCTACTTTGTATCAAAGATATTGGCAACTTTCATTCTCTACTTGACCACATTAAATGTCCTCTTTACTCCAATACATTTGTGATTAGTAATGCAATTACACATTACATTTTGCATGGCACCTAACTTTTTCTGCAGTAGTTTATTTCTGCTATAAAGAAGCGATATTGCCTTCTAAGGGCGTTATAGGCACTACATCTTGGCCGTTTTGTCTTTACTCACCCAAACTTGTTAAAAAATGTATGAATGTGGTTGTGAATGTGAGTGCTTTAGCAGATGAATTGCAGGTATTTGATTTATTATATGAGGCCAAAACCAGCACATCAAGTAGCAAGTGCAAGACTTTGACTAGTTTTTTTACATAACATTATTTTATTTACCTGCTATATTGAAGATAACTTTTTGAAGGATATTGGTTTACTTATGGCTTTTTTGTACACTTGAGCTTAACAGAGTTTGTAGACGTTTAAGAGGCTGTTGTGTCGACCTTGATTTATTGAAATTGAGGTGTTCAGTTTTATTTTGACTTTAGAAAATAAATGTGATTTCTCATCTTACAAATCAACTGTTTCTTATTTTCAATGGCATGTCTTGAGGTGTTGAGGACTAGTTCATCTTTGAGCCTACATTCAGTATGAGTAAAATACTTAAGTACTGTTAAAATCAGATACTCTAAGACTTTTATTCAAGTCGTCTTGGAATTGGTTACTTGTAACTTGTAATGGAGTCATTTTCACCGTAAGGTATCTGTACTTTTACTCAAGTATGGTTTTTAGGTACTCTTTACACCTCTGCAAGTCTTTGATCTCTTTTATCATGACTCCTGTTTCATGGGAATCGAACCCAAGCGCTCCGCATCGAAAGTGCATTGCTGTACCGGGTGAGCCACCAAGCATGTTTACTACATCAGAAAAGCTGGTTTATGTGATGCAAACATCAAAATGTATTAGTTTACAAATCATGCATTGTGATGGTATAAGTGTTTTGAGGCCATAACACAGTATTGTGCAAGGAACTGTGTGCAAATTGTTTATTTGATAATCCGTCTCTGTAATCATAAGTTGTGCGAAACTGTATGTATAGGTGGTTTTACAAAAATGTAGATAGAGGCACATTTTTCCAATGAGCCTAGGCTTGGCATTTCAGATCACATAGTTATATTGTGTGATTAATTTAGCTCATAAATATAATGGGGACTTATACAGCCTGTGTAATGAGTTGCAAATGGCTGAGGGGAACTGCATGATGTAATTTCTGAATTTAAATAAATGACTTCTATATTGTGTAATTGAACAAGAAAAAACAACAGATGTAATGAAAACCGAAAGCCTCACTAATTTTTAACATACACTTTTACGTAAACAGCACTAAAGGAATGCACTGACACATTTAAATGTTAAACATTAATAGCGCCTTAGGTCTCACTCGTGTTTTTTCGAGACTAATGACGAAGCAAAGAGAGACTGTCATTCTGCCAGACAAAGCTTTTACTGTTGTCTGCCAATTCATTAATCTAAGGAACAATGTCTTCTACTGTGACTCAGCACCATCTGAATGACGGCACATAGATAAAACAATTTTTTTTTCCCGCTTTTGCACAAATAAATGAGCTGCATTGGTCCATAACAGAGCAGTGTCTGCCTCTTCTGAGATTTTATTTTACAGCTCCACATAACCGTTTCAATAATAAAACTTGATAGCTTCATAATGCAAAGGACTTCATAGACCAGTGGTCTCCAACACAGTCTTCAGCAAGCCTGTGATTCCTATAAATGGCTTTGATTTTAATAATACCATTTTACATTTTAAAATTTTACAAACACTACCAGTAAAAAAATAGGACACAGCTACTCATTACTATTTTCAACATTTTAGAATAACAGTAAATTCACCAAAACAAATGGAAGAATGGAAATTATGAAAACAAATCATAAATGTAGCCACTTTTACCTATATTTGCTTAACCACGCTCTTCATGATTGTTTAATTAAAGACTTTGAATTCATTCTGCATTGTGCGTGTTGACTACATCATGACAGATATGTTGTTTCTTTAGTATTGTGTCTGTTGTTATAGTATACTGTATAGCTTGCTTGTTCTGTTCAGATGTAGATGTTTATGCTTGAGTAGTGAGTAGTAACTTAGTTAATGCATCACATCTACATGGTGGGCTGCTCCATGTAGAGTAAAACAGCTTCTCCTAGAAGACTGATATTTCTGAATCCTTTGGGCCCTATCATACACCCGCCACGCGCCAGGTGCGATGCAAGTGTTTTTTGCTAGTTTTAGCCTGACGCAGTTATCATTTTTACATCCAGCGCCACCGTGTTTAAATAGCAAATGCACTCACGCCCATCTGTTCACCCATGGGTGTGCTGGTCTTAAAAACGAGGTGTGTTCAGGTGCATTGAGGCAACTGAAAATGACTGTGTCATTGACCAACAATGGTCTAAAGTCAATGGCACAGTATTTTTTTTGTTATTTAAAGTGCGCATTAGTAATATACGCCTATAGGCGGGTGCACAACACACGTACACTCTGCTTATTACACACACAGGGATGCGTAGCAGCACACAAACAAGCCAAATATTAAAAATAAAAGAATTCCTCTCTGAAGAAATAACGAATCCGCTATGGTGCAAGGGCAATTGGCTTTTAACGGGAATGGGAGAATGGACTCTGATTGGTTTATTGCACGTTATGCCCAAAACACACCCATGACTCATTAAGAGACTAGGTACAACCCTTTTGGACCATTTTTTCCATCGTTAAACTAGCAAAAGTGGATTCACCTGGTGCACCTGCGCCATGCGCTTCAGACGATGTGCTTAGATCGTTAAAATAGGGCCCTTCATCTCATGTGAGTGTACATCATTTTAATGATATTTTTCAAGTGTGCTGTTTATTTATGTATAAAACTTTTTCATTTGCAAAAAATTTCTGAGTACACCAACTGAGTACCCCTCTGCCGTAGCTTTCAAATATCATTGACTTTTGTGACCTCAAAATATGTTGAGTTTAGACACATCAAGCCCAGTTTTATTTCAATTATGGTACATGGAAGCACAAATAAAATTTTAGAACTACTGCAAAGAGCTTTCAATTAACCTTGGCTTAAATATAATTGTATCGTATAGACGATTTGGTAACATTTTGCAATGGGCAACACATATTCACTGCTAACTATGAATTTTGCCTCAATAAACGCCTAATGTACTGCTTATTAATAGTTTGTAAGGTAGATGTTGTAGCATTTAAGTTTAGGTATTGGGTAGGATTAAGAATGTAGAATAAGGTCATGCAGAATAATATGTGCTTTATAAGTACTAATAAACAGCCAATATCCTAAGCTATATCCTAAGCAAGCTAATAAGCAACTAGTTAAAAGTGAGAATTGTTCCTCATACTAAAGTGTTATTTTCAGACTATTTTTGACACTTTCATTCCATTCCTCTCTCTCTTTCTCTCTTTTTGGAAGTAAGCAGTGTTTGCATTTTGCAAAATACCTAATGTTGTGGTGCACAAAAGAAGGAAAGTCAAACAGGTTTGGAATGACAAGAGAGTGGGTGAACCAACTACTAATAAGACAGTAGGTCTTGTTCACTAACTGTGCATACATACAAATTTGTGCAATGAACATTTCCACGAACAAATCATGATTCATCAAAAACTTTCATACAAAAATATAATATAAATTTCCAGGGAAAAAAAGGAAGGAACAACTGAAACCACACGTATGTAAATATTTTGTACTCGGGGTGGCCTTATAGACTCACAGGAAAAGGTGCATTATAGCTTGAGCTGCGAAGGTCCTCTGCATAACACAGATACTTGCATGTACAGCTGGTATCAGAGGTCTGTAATCTGGATCTGTATAAATGGCGTTTTATTGTGTTTTAGTTTTTTTATACCAGTTTTAAGGATGGTACACTCATTAGAACAAAGTTAAAGGGATAGTTCACCCAAAAATGAAAATTATCCCATGATTTGCTCACCCTCAAGCCATCCTAGGTGTATGTTACTATTGTATATGGCTATCTTCTTCCTTCTTTCAGATATTTAAAAATATCCTGGCTCTTCCAAGCTTTATAATGGTAGTCAATGGGAGGCCTGTTTGGAAGCCTCCACCCCACCCCCACGGCTCCAGGCGGTTAATAAAGGCCTTCTGAAGCGAAGCAATGGGTTTTTTTAAAGAAAAATCTACACCTAGGATGGTTTGATGGTGAGTAAATCATAGGATAATGTTCATTTTTGGGTGATCTATCCTTTTAAGAGTAAATTCATGTGCGTACATATGTGTTGTGAATTAGGCTCATTCTATTTTTGTGAGAAGTTGTCCTCTGCATATAAATATGAATAATTTGCATAATTATTAGTGAATAAGATTTTGTTTTCAATAAAAGACAGTAAATCAGCCCCTCAGAGTCCCACGTAGAAGGCGACGTTCTCCTGACCTTGCACAACGTTCCCTAAAAGTTCTCTAAAGGTGACCAAAATTCAGAACCTCTACAGAACATTCCTAAAATGTTCTCTTTTGGTAGTGAAAGTGCTGCAGTTCAAGGTTCCTTATATGATTTTAGGAGGACATTCCAATTTGGTTAATTTTATGGTCACATAAGAATGTTACAAAGAGGACATTTGGGACATTAACTGAACGTTCCCACACGGTCCTCTGTCGGTCATTTAATAACGTTCCCGATATGAGTTTAGGGGGACGTTCTATTTTGGTTATTTTATGGTCGCGCGAGAACGTTACAAAGAGGACATTTGGGAAGTTAACAGAACGTCCTATAGTAATAGTCCCCTAAACATTCCTAGAACGTCCTGAATGTTCCCTGAAGGTCCGCCAAATAACGTTCCCCAAAGCTTAAGAGAACTCCACATCGTGACCGTCTCTGAACGTACTGAGAACGTTACTAGACAACGTCCTTAACACCAGTGGGGACGTTCTGAGAATGTTCTGGGAACGTAAAGTTTCTAGCGGGGAGTAACAGTAGTGGATGTGAGGAACTGAGAAGAGAACAAACAAAAGCTGCCAAGAACATGACTCCAGTAAATGTTGTTTATAGCAGGAGTTTAAATTCCTTTATGATAAATCCATACGATCAGTTCTTCCACTGCTGAGCAAAGAGAAAATCCCTCCTCACATGACAGCCGTCTATATCTGATGTGATGAGCAGATATACGTCTCTCTGGAGTTCACATATGCTAATCGCATCCACATGTCTGAGAGCCACGCCTGAGCTTGTGTTCAACTACACTTGAGCTGTTTGGACAAGTAAGCTGCTGACATGCAGCTGAATTTATGTTTATCATGATCTCAAAAACTTGCTTTCAAATGAGTTTTGCAGGCAAATATAACTTGTGTCTACATACGAATATCTTTACAAATCTGGTTGGTTGAAAGGGTGTCCAGCTTGTGCAGAATCTAGTCAAATTTGCAGCTCAAATATACTATAGTTTTGAGTTTGTTTAAACTTTTTTGTTCACAGCATAATAACATTACTTCTATTTGTGGCATTTTATAATGTTTATACTATTATGTGGGAAAAGTAATAGTTAAGCATGAGTAGATGTGTCCACACTTTTCACTGCTAGTGTCACACTTTTCAAAGATGTGCACTTAATTGTATTCAATGTGCACTTGTGTACTTCAAATCTTAAGAGTACATTTAAAAAAAAAAAAAAACTAATTGTAGACAATATAATTTTAAGGAAATAAAAGGCCACTTATGTGTATTTAAAGAGAGTAAACTTTCATGAATATGTTTGATTACACTTTATTTTAAGGTGTCCTTGTTACAGTTTAATTATACATTTAAGTACCAAGTAATATTAATTTACAATGTATTTAATTGTATTTACTATAGGGTTAGGGTTTGGTTTAGGGTTAGGTGCATGTATTTATTATTAGTAAGCACAGGTAATGTGTAACAAGGACACTAAAATACCCTACACTTCTTAAAAAGAGCACATTGTAATGTCAAATAAAAAAATACTTTAAAGAACCTTAAGAAAGAAACATATGCAATTCGCATACTATCCATCCTAAATAGTATTCGAAAAAAGAATTAGTATGTCCCAAATCGTAGTATGTTAAAATGAGTATTCCAAAGATACCCGGATGGTCTACTTTTTCCGGTTAGAATTCGAAGTGCAGATCCGTGCACACTCTTAACGGCTAATATTGCCCATAACACATTGCGCTGTGGACGAGGATTCGATTAGAACTACAAATAATAATAAAAAATGTTTAAAAACTACAAAAATGACAGACGTGCGAGGTCCGACGGTTAAGCAGAGCGGTTAAGATAAAGGGGCTTGAATGATTAATAATCAGTATCTAACCTGACGAAAAGATACTTATTAAATGTTATCCACATTATATTTCATCTGCAACAGCATTGTGAACTTTTATAACGATGCGTTTGGTCATTAACTTTTAAATGCATCATTATGCAAACATGAGGAGAGTTCTCTGCATGAAAGACCCATGACTGGCAGATCAACGTGCGACTACATTTCTCTCCGAAACGGCAGGAAAATAAATTGAATTGAATGTCGAGGAATTTAACTGTGACAAGATGATTGACAGGGTAGTTTAAACAGTTACAGGTTGCGTAAATAAGCGACAGAACGTCTGTTAAAGACGCAGTTATGACGAGGTAGTATGTCCCAAAGCTTGCATACTCTTCTGCTACACACTCAAAAGTATGTACTTTTTCTTTACAAAAACAGTACATACTTTCAGGACGTAGTATAAGTAGGCGAATTGGGACGCAGCAATAGTCTTTTGTCATATTTCAAAATCCACTTATTTTGATGTGTGTTTAATTTTAACTATAGTGTGTGTGCATGTTTGTTTTAATTGTACAAAAACTTGATCATTACAAATGTGTAATTACAAATATATTTACATGCATGATACATGGCTGCATGATTTATGTATTTTCTAGTTTATATTGTACTTTCATAGTACGTACCTACTATATATTTTTTAAGTATATTTTAGTTTACCCTGAATGCTTGCCAGTACATTCGTCAGTATACACTTTAACCATATTTCAAAGACATTGGAAGTAATTATGAAATACATATGTAGATGTACTCATGTCCTACTTGAGTGGATTGAGTGCATACTATAATCGATTTTCATTTAATTGTAAATAGCATGCAGGTGAGTCTCCGAAAACACTAAATTCAATTTGCACTTAAGTAAATTACTTTAAAGTATTTTAATTCTGTAATAAGTAAACTCTTTTTAAAAGTATGCTAAAGTGTACTTATTTTTCAAAAGGGCTAACTCTGTTAGAAAACATGAATTTAGAGAGCGTAGATTGATATTATCTGATAAAATTTTGTTATTAAAGATTAACTGAACTTAAAGAAATTCTTCACTGTGATGCCATTAATCAAATACTAGTTGAAACTCACAATCCAAAAAATGGTGGTATGAATTAAAGGGGTGTGTTCCATTGTTTGCAAAGAGATTCTCTAAACCCCCAAATACAGGAAAAAAAAAAAAAAAAACAAACAGCACAACCACATTCAGACGACTGTGTCATAAGATCTGATTCACTATTGAAATGCGTTAGTGGTTGTCGTATTTACTCTCTGCATGCCCTGCCTCATTGCTGCTATGTGCTGCATCAGCACTAGAGTTCCTCAACAACTCTCACTTCTTCATGGAAGAAAGAAAAGTGCCAGACAGTGAGAGAAATGGAGGAGTTTTGTTTTCTTTGATGGGTAGAGGGGTAGAGTTAGTGTAAGGGAATAGAATAAACAGTCTGTAGAGTATAAAAGCCATTACGCCTATGGATAGTCCCCATAAACAAAATATTTTCCCATTTTCCGTGACCTAATCTAAAGTGAAAGCTTTTTACTCCTAATAACCAATTAACAATTCCTTTACTATGAGCTAATTAAACAACAATTGTGTTAATTACAGTGACAATGAATAAAGAATTCACTATATAGTCTATTAATATATCAACAATGTAGAGGCTAAAGTATCATAACTATGAATTAACTATAAACTAATAGTTTGGTAATGATTTGTTAGTTCTTTATTACTGTATACTTATTATAAAGTGTTACCAAAATATAAGTCAGTCCATGGAAGTGAATGAGAACTATTTGCTTACATTCAAACATTAAAAAACACCACTTGTTTAAATGCAGCACTCAAGATAGGATGAAGTTAACTATATTATCATATTGCATTTCTAATCTATTATCTGTCAAATTGATCACAACAAATACAAAGTTCTGTCTTTAAACTCTAGATGGCGCAGACTAATAGGTCCTTTAACTCAACCTGCTCACAATCACATTGTTATCTATAAGGCACAGCTGATTGGTTCCTGCTGTATCAGTAGCCAATGAACTTGCATGCTCAACCTTCAAAATACTTGGGTAGCATTTGCCTTAGCAGTGCAGCGCGCTTTCAGAAACCCTCCACCTTCCCCAGCTCCACCTGTATAGATCTGCTTCAGTACATGCTATATTGTACAGCAGCAGCATGTCTTACTTGCTCACAGCAGTGTCTCATGTATGTACTGGCAGTAGCAAGTCCCGTACTTGCTCTGCAGCAGCAGCAATAACCTACAGCAGCAGCAGCAATAAAAGCAGCAGCAGCGTAGCAGATCTATTCTGCCAAGACTAAATATATCAACATTGTCATAAACATTACCATGCCAAACATTCCGAGAGTTGTCATGACAGAAATTAATTTATTTCAAGTTGTATGATGGCAAGCTAAAAGGTGTTGGAGTAAGCCAAAAGATACCTTTTGAATTACATCAAAAGCAGTAGTTACCTATTATATGAATCATCATTTTTTATTTTTCCCCTTCATCATAACCAGGCGATATGATCAACCTGGTCTCATGATGAAAACGTACCTGTGGGCACGTTTTCGCGAGTCGCGAAATACGTACCAATGAGTACATATCGCTACAGTTTCGCTGCGAAATGTCCACTGAGCGGCGCCAAAAGCGTGTTCCTTTTTTTAAATTTTTTTTTGCCGGGGCAGATAATAGGGTGAATGCGGTACGTTTTTATGACGTTGCTTTTTATAAATCGCCGCGGTTCTCGATTTGACATTTGCGCTCGGTTGCGTTTTTAAAATAAACTCCCACCGACACTACGCCTAAACCTACCTGATAGTGTTAACAAAAGCAAACGTGATGTAAAAAGCGTCCGCGAACGTTTTTCAGCTCGTTTAGATCTCCCTTTTTTTTTTTTTTTGCCCCAGTCACTCGCCTTTCGTGGGATTCGTACCCAGGCAGGGGAGGGAGGGAGGGAGTCGACTCCTCGTCGTAAGTCCAACTCCGTATCGGCCGAGCTACCGAGCAAGCTTGGTTACGGCCAAAAAAAGCGAAACGCGTAGAGCCGGAAAGTCCAAAGTATGTTCGTTTACAAATCGGGCACTCCGGTAAGAAGCGTTTCGAAGTGGTAACATGATATTGCGCAAGGAGACATCAAAACGAGTCTTTATGAATCCATAATCCGACCCCGGTCTTCATTGAAACTGCGTGTGAAAACGAGCGAAAGCGCTTATCGACGTTTTACCGGCCTCTAGCGTTCGTTTCTGTCGGAAACTGCAGCGAAACGTACTCGTCGGTACGTAATTTTGTGTCTTGCGAAAACGTGCCCACGGGTACGTCTCTCCTATGAGACCAGGTTGGATATGATTGTCTTCTTTAAAATAAAGAAGGAACATCATCAAACTTAATCTTGAATATTCTGGGTTCAGTAGAAGTTAAGCTCTATCTACAGCATTTTTAATATAATTTTGATTACCATAAAAATTGTATGGCAGTATGGTATCATTCCCTTTCTCAGGGAACCGGGGTTACATCCGTATCCCCAAGACGTTCCCTTTTAAGGGAACTCAACACAGTGTCAGTTTGACGCTATGGGAACGTCAAGACAAATGTCACCATACTGGCAATTGCCTGGTCAAAGGATGTGAATAAGCACAATTCTAAGACCAAGCCAGGAAGAAAAGGGGGCCGCGGTTTCAAAATATCCACCAACAACTTCAATAGAAGAGGGCAGGAGTTCCTGTCCTTACAAAGGTAAACACCTCTAACTCTACCACTAAATCATCGGGAAGCATGAAACTCTCTCTTTTGGCCTAAAGACAAGGCTGAAGGGGACAACATAGGAAGTGAGACCAAAATCAAACCCGCCAACAACTTCAATAGAAGAGGGCAGGTTGCTACTGTCTTCAGACTAAACAGGGATAGCAACACCTCTAACTCAACCACTGTTCCTGCTCTCACCTTCGGCCTTATCACAATGCAGAAGAGGGTAGCAGAGGAAGTGGAACTCGACCGCCAACAACTTCAACTGAAGAAGGCAGGTATTCTTGCGACCGAGCCAAACCCAGTCTTGCATACTCTAAAAGCAACCCAACCGAGGGGAGCGTAAAACATGAGGGCCGCACCCACCTACATTTCCCAAATGGAAGAGGGCCATTACCTAAAGTAATGGCCAAGGGCAGGAGTGAGCAAGGGCAGGAGGGCAGGAGCAACTCTCTACCGCCTGCTCAACCCTCAGTCCTCCAACAAGGAGAGTTTTCAGAAGATCTTGCCCGGAAGGGCAGGTGATGAAGAATGGAGCAGAATGTCAACTCAACATCCCCCTATCCACATCCACGTTTCTAGCAGATCATCAGGGAAGCCTGCCGACTATACCAGCCAGGCTATACCAGCCGGAGGGGGCAACAGGGAGAGTAGCACTTTATACTTATCCATCGCCCTTCCCTGGGCATCATCCTAAAGGCTCATACCGTGACCCCCAAGGGACCACTACTACTACAAATAGTGGAAGATGTCGACATGGTCGTCGTATTCAGTGATAGTATTGCAGTTCACTCTAGGCAACTATGGTCACCCCCTACCCCTACACTGGTACTCCAAGATAGCAAGGAGGGGCAGAGGGCAGGATCGACACTGCCCTTAAGATTGAAAGCCAACAAGATAGTACAGGCTTCTAACTCCAGCCTCTCCACTAGTTGCCCTGATCGGCTAAAGGTTGCTTTATATGGAGAGTTCTAACAAGGAAGCCTGCTGACGCTGCACAGCGATGACAGATAGTTGTTTTTTTTTACCTATTTGTCCACTCTGTACCTTGTGAACTCTGAGGAAGGGTATATAAATGGATGCTTCTACATTCATACTCTCACCTCCAGCTCCAGTGCTGAAGGGGGGCAACAAAGTGAGTGGGAACTTAGACAGCTAGAGAGGCCAACAGCTTACGCATACATCCGCCAACAGCTTCCACGGAAGAAGGCAGGTTACTCAAAGCTCTACCATCCCAATCACACAGCATGCAACGCCTCAAATTCTACCACCATCCTATTCATTAGGAAAAGAACAAACCTTCTCCTTCAGCTCATAATGCTGAAGAGGTTCAGCAAAGGAAATGACAAGCTTGACATTAAATCGGCCACAGCTACAGTTGCATCCACCACAACTCTTGTCTGGAAGGGGGCAGGCCACTGCACTACTACAACCAGGCTTAGAACTCTGTACTCTCAGCTACAACCACTTCTGACTTCTCCATGCGTGGAGCACATACTCCTTTCTGAACCGGGGGCAACAAAGGAGATAAAAAAAAGGCTTACATGAGTAAATCATGGGGGCCACAGCTGCAGCCGCATCTGCCTACATTTCTCAACTGGAAGAGGGCAGGCTACTGCACCGCCACAACTCCAGGTTCTCAATCGATTATCTCAACACATCTCACATATTTCACACTTTTAAATGGTTTGCTTGCCAGAAAAACTCCTAACCAATGGAATCTAAGGACAAACAATGACACAAACACATCAAACAAAGCGGATTCCTGAAGACAAAGAAGCTGATGACATATGTTTGCGTGTCTATTTTTAGTCTTGCTGGCACCTGACTACTTAAAGGCCAACTTCATTGCACACACACTTCAGACACTGGCTCATGCAGAGGCATTCCCATAGCATAAATCTGACGCAGTGTTGAGTTCCCTTGAAAGGAAGCTTCCTTTAACTTATTTCCTTTAAATAATACAAATTTTACTTCTGAAAACATGTTTTAATATTGATGCACTCCTCTTGTGGTCAATAAATTATTATAAATATTAAAAAAATTAATTAATTATGCCGCTACAGTTTACATTTTTAGACCTAAGAATGAGCTATTTGAAGGTCTTTTGTTCATTTGCTAAAAACCTGATTTTTCCATGGTTTGGTTCACATTTCTGTGGAATTGCCCAGCAGAGAAAAAATCCTGTAACATCAGGAAGCTGTGGCATACCTCACAGTGGGTATTTCTGACAAATTGTACCAATTTAGTGAATAGCTTCAGTTGTGCTGAGTGCTATTCTAATAATAGTGGGTTTCCGTTAAAAACTGTTTGCTAGTTTTTGGCTGCTATAGTTTGAGGGAAGAAGAGTCAGCACAACTGTACACCATCAGACAAGAAGTTCAGATGAATTTGTTCTCTCGTAAGCCTTGAAGTTTGGTCATTTGATCTGTGTGTAATTTATATTAGACATTAAACTGGTGACCTCACGCTCAAGAATGACTCACTACCTTAAGTTATACTGTTAATAACATCCTGATCTTGATTTTACATTCATCATAATTAGGGCTGTCAACAGATTAACTTACAAAATATTATTTAGTATATAGACTTTTAGGTAACGCTTTAGATTACAGCCCGGAAATTACTGCGTAATTACAATGAATTTACAGCGTAACTTTCGATAGTTATATTGTACCTATACAGTAAGTACGTGTAAGTATAGGGGAATAATATGTAATATGTACAGGAATAAAGGGGTAACAACCAGGAAAATATCAAATTATTTATACTGTAAGTATTTTAGAACTAAGGGGTACTTACACGTATTACATGATAGACAACAATCTTACATTTGGGAGCAATTTAGCGAGAAAATGCACTGATAAAGTTAAGGAAAGTGGAAAGAACTATTGCAATCTTTATTAAAAAATGGGGAAATATGCTTTTGTTTCATGTAGTTACAGGGTAAATATGACATTACGGGCCGTAAATTAAAGTGGAGCTTGTTACACTCTTATTTCATGTAGTTACAGGGTAAGTAATAATAATAAAATAAATGCAGTTCTTTCTACTTGCCTTGAAACAACTTAATCAGTGCATTTTCTCACTAAATTGCTCCCAAATGTAAGATTGTTGTCTATAAAAACACTGTAAGTACCCCTTAGTTCTGAAATACTTACAGTATAAATAATTTGTTATTTTCATGGTTGTTACCCCTTTATTTCCAAGATTTTACATATTGTTCCCCTATACTTACACATACACCTAGCTTTCCTGTAGCTCAGTGGTTAGAGCATGGCACTAGCAATGCCAAGGTCATGGGTTCGATCCCAGGGATTGCACATACTCCGATACAAATGTATAGTATAATGCAATGTAAGTCGCTTTGGATAAAAGCGTCTGCCAAATGCATAAATGTACTTACTGTATAGGTACAATATAACTACCGAAAGTTACGCTGTAAATTCGTTGTAATTATGCAGTACTTTCCGGGCTGTAATCTAAAGCGTTACCCAATATTTTTTATTATTATTATTATTCTATCTGAGCTATTTTAGTATTACTGTATTATTCATGTACAAGTGCAGTCTTTGCACATTGAACTTAGCCTCTCTGTCAAGACTGTGTTTTAAAGACTAGTCATTCAAATTCAAATTAGATAAATGTTTTAATGAAATGGACTTAAAAAACTAAGATGACTAACTTGTAAGACTATAGTCTGTGGTTGGTTCATTCTGTTTCTGACAATGAACAGGTTTAATTTAATTTAACTTTATAAAGGCAAGATTATGAAGTCTGGTTATAGTAAATTGCTATGATGTTAAATTAAATACAGACCAAATCTGAAAGTGTCAGAGGCTTACTTAAACTGAAAAGCTAAAGTAGCACTTCTCCAGAAAGCAATAATACAACTAAAATTTAAGCTGCAAGCAGCGATGAAAGGGCCCTCGCACCCCTTAGGAAAACAGTGAATAGTGAGCGACATGCATGTAAGCGAGTAAATACAAGAGAAATATGGCAAAGTCATTTTGACGTACCACACTTCTTGCTGCCAACAGATGGCGCTTTGACTATTACTGAATATTGCCATGTAGATGTCTTTAGGCCAGGACTATTATCAAACATGTGAAGTTTGGAGCAGATCGGACATCGTATGCCTGAGTTACAACAACTTCCTGTTTCATGGCGTTAATCGCATACTTTAGCACTTAGCCAAGGGTTGCGTGATTTAACATGTTTCTAATATGTTTGGTACTTCATGGCATGTTTAAATGTGTTTTTGGGAGTGAATTACAGTGTAAAGCATGCCATTTCCTCTTGCCAGCAGGTGGCACTATGACTAACTGAATATTGGCATATAGATGTCTTCAGGTCAGGACTCTTATCACACATTTGAAGTTTGAGGCAGATCAGACACTGTATGCCTGAGTTACAACAACTTCCTGTTTCATGGCAAAACATCGAACTTTGTCAGGCCGTCACGGACACGCCCTTCAGCGAAAACTCTAGATCTTCGCAATTTAACGTCGCAAACGCCTTTAGGTTAGACTGACCAAATATGATGTTTATCTGATAAAATCTCTAGGAGGAGTTTGTTTAAGTACAACGTCTGGAAATGGCAAAAACTGCAAAAATTTTGCAGAGAAAACTCAAAATATCTCACTTCCTGTTAGGTTTACAGATTTTGCACCGGGATTTTTTTGTAAGTATTGGGCTGTTACATCTGTCTGCCGAATTTCATACCTGTACGTGAAACGTAGCGTGAAGGGCGCTTAGTTGAAATTTTGTAGGAGGCGCTATCGAGCCATTTTGCCACACCTAATTCTAAAACACATATCAGGCGTAAATTTTCACCACTTCTAATGCGTGTGCAAAGTTTCATGAGTTTTCGACTATGTAGAATAATTGACTGAGCAATTGCAATAGGGTCCTCACACCATCGGTGCTCGGGCCCTAACAAAAGTCTGTTCCATTCTGATTTATTAATTTGTGTTACTACTTCATTTGATAATTTATAACCAAACAGACAAATATAAATTAACCAGTGTGCTCACGTGTAGTTTCAAATATTTATGCGATGGTGCTTTACAGCATTATTTAAAGAACATTGTGAACCTGGGGTGCATTTCCCAAAGCGAACTATGTTCTCAAGTTCCGTCGTTACTAATAGAGTTCAATGGGATTTACGACCAAAGTTGACTAACGACGCATTCGGGAAACGCACCCCTGGATGTGAAGATGCCATTGCCCAACTCATGAAGTTCCTCGTGAATCGAAACATTCAGAATCACAATCAATGTAGGGCCAATGAAACCCTCCTCTTTTTTTGTCTAATTAATGTTTAATTAATTGAAATTATGATTTATTAACAATTTACTAAAGTCAGAATTGGAAGTTGCAACAGACTTTTCGTCCCTATTGTGCCATATATCCTAATAAACCGGCTTCTCGAACAAGAAAATAATGTAGTCACCAGCCTTGTCACAGAGGTCTACTCAAAGAAACCTATATCTTAAGTAGGTTTCTACACACTTCTCTCAAACAGAGCCATGAATATGATGACTTTTCCTGTTGCATCACTGAACCATCTAATTCATGTCACATAAACTTCAGCAATTCTGTTTCCATCAGTGAAATCCATGTTGATCTCTCCAACTAATAAGCTTTTAGTTCTGCACATGACATCAAACTTAAGGTTTGGCATTACTTCATCAAGGTTCCATGGCAAAGAACAGCCACACTGTTAAAGTTCTGCATTACGCCTAATGTCAGCAAAAAGTTTTGAATTCACATTTTCATTCACATTTTTATTATCACACTAGTATACTGTAACTAGTCTAAAACTCACCTGAAGGTCGAAAAATTTACTGTAGCGCCTGAAAATGATCTCAGTGCTGCCATCAGACCAAGCCACTTTGATAATGTAAACCTACAGTAAAAAAAAGAAAGAAATGAGAGTTAACCCACAGTTCATTGGTTAAAGGTTAGTTCATCCAACAATGAAAACTCTGTTTACTTATCATTTTCTGACCCTCATAGTTCCAAACCAGTACTTTGCTCTCTTTTTCATGCAACTTTGATGAATGGGGACAGGAGCTTTCAAGCTTTAAAAAGATGCAGAAGCACCATAAATGCATCCTAAAAGTGTCTCTAATGACCTGTGCACTACATTCCATCTGAAACCATATGACAGCTTTGACTAAAACTAAGCCATCACACATTGAAATTGTCCTTGGTGTGACCCAAATCTAAATGATTTGTTCATGAATCAGACTAATTCACTCATTGATTTAAAATTTTGGGTGCAGTGGTTAACATTCAACTGGAGGAAAACTTTTATCATTTAATAATGACTGAATTTTGATCTATTCCTCATACAAAGATAGTGTTTGGCTCGAAAAGACAGAAGATTATACTTTCACTTTAATGATACTTTCAAGGTATTTTTATAATCCTTTTGAAGCTTTTTAAGCCACAGTCCCTTCATCAACACTTTGCATAGAAAACAATAATTGCACAGAAAACAGCAACCAGTGCAATTCTTTATAATCTCTCCTTTTGTGTTGCACAGAAAAAAGAAAGTCATTCAGTTTCAAAACAACATCATGACTGAATTTTTGTTTTTCAGTCTAACTTCAGTGTAACCCCGATCCCCACCTAGAAGCTCATCATTTAATAACAGCTTGCTAAAAGTAGGTGTTCATGGGCAAACAATGCATTATAATATGAAAGTGATAGACTTCTTCTGTTAAACATACAGCGAGACCTCTTTATTAATTCGTTTTGGCCATGTTGAGAGGGAGATTCATCTGCTTTATCCATTTTGTTCATGTGCGGATAAATTGTGTGCATACTGAATCATTATTGTCAACACTTCTGTGATTTATCAATTAAATAGCTTAGAAACTGAAAAGTTTTAGCATATATTTCTTAGTAACTAAAACACACAGCTTCACTATCAGTAGAGAGAGGCTGCCAGGTAGAATTCACACGCAATCGCTCTCTCTCTAATGCATTCGTATGAATGTAATCTTTACTGTGCTACTTTATCTGTATCTGATTTATAATGAGCAGAAATCTGTGAGAAATATAATGACTCAAAGACAAAAGAACTGATAAAATAAACTTATGTAGGGGCAATAGGCTTTGTCATATGCCATAGCTGTGCATAAGGCAACCCGTGTTCCAGGTCATTCACACAGAAAGCATTTTTGCTTTCAAAAACATGAAAATCGGGCAGTGGAATTGAGAAATTTTTCTTTTTTAAAAGTTGAACTGATTTGAACTTGAGCGCCGCATTTTTAGAATGCCTAGTCATGCACAAGACGCTTCAAAAGACGCAAGCGCAACGGTCATATAGGAGTCCGTCTAGTGTGCGTTTACATAGAAAACAATGGCCAAGGAGTGCATTGGAATGGAAAAACGAGTTCTGTGTGACCGAACCCTTACTGCGTTCTGGGGGCCTGAAAACATCATGCGTATTACATGCTCAATCTATAGGCGCACAGAGTTTCTTTACAAAATCACGAACTACTGGCCTGGCAGCAGAATACAATGTTTTTAGTTGTTTTCGTCGATCAGTGTGAACAGTAGGCCAACACAAAAAATGCAAAGGAAAAACGTTTTTAGTACATTGTGTTTGTGTAAAGGTACCCTTAATGAAATGGTATGCATACAGTACGCTTTAGAACACGTTGTCATATTTTAAAATAATTAATTTGTTGACTTAAGATGCTGCATTAGTAAAGAACGGTATGTTTGCTGACAAGGCCTAAGAGGATGTTAATTATTTAATTGTTACGGTCTATTTGCAATAGTTTATATCCAGCTGGGCATGTTTACATTTACATTTACATTTATGCATTTGGCAGACGCTTTTATCCAAAGCGACTTACATTGCATTATACTATACATTTGTATCGGAGTATGTGCAATCCCTGGGATCGAACCCATGACCTTGGCATTGCTAGTGCCATGCTCTAACCACTGAGCTACAGGAAAGCTTTATGCATTCATTAGCCAACTAAGTTGCTTATTTAAAGCTAGTAATGTAAGAATGCCAGTTAATCTGTTCATGCAGCTATGGTTTCGATTAAAAAAAATATCCTCACTGTAACACATATTTTCTTATTTCGACTAGATAATAATGATGTAAATAAAGAAAATATACCTACAATTTCAACACTATGGTCCTGGTCAGGCCCTGTTCTCTGAATAGCATCAAAGGTTTCTATTTACGTGTTTTTTCAGCTTTGAGCAGTGTAGCCAATTAGAGACATATTCTGTTGATCTCTTGAACACAATGGCCAATCAGAGGTGTTTAAGTTAGTCAGAATCCACACACCACTCAAAACGCCGGAGTTTTTGGGCAAGTTCTGCACGCTCGTAAATCCTCATATCATAACAAACGTAGACATGTCTAAACAAGTGTAGACATGATGTAAATGAGATTCACTGTGCAGTCTAGACAGCTTCATTGATTATAACAGAACTTTGTGAGATCGCAATAGTTAGATTTTTCTGTATTTGGCTGAGCAGTTATTTGGGTGGCTCACCAATGTATTGGATTTCTCTAATACATAAAATAAGTAAGTTCTTGTTGCGAGAACAATTTATTGAAGGTAGTAGTGTAGCACAGTTCTTCAGCAGCGATGTTAGGATGTTGGCCTTCAAGAATATTAGCCCTTCTAAGAATCTTAACTTCTCCCAAAGTTCTGTCTGTGGAACAGGACTTTATACCTCAAGACAAAAGAGCTGCACCTCCCACTGGAGATCCTGCAATCTACAAGAAGTTCCTGAGGAATGCTCTTCCTTTGTTATTCTAATTGTATGGACCATTTGGTTCACACCTTTACAGACACAGTTTCAGTTAAATTGCATCTGAGGCAGAGTCACAAAAGCATCTGACTAAAGATCACTGAAATACACAATCTTTCAATCTTTCAGCGACAGACTGATAAGTGATTATTTAAGTGATTATATTCACTCACGAAATTGCAATGATTGACATACAAACAGTCAAATATCATAATCTATGATACTTGACATAAATAATCTTGTAAATCCCTCACTGTGCATTGCTATTCTTGTTATGGTGCTGCACATTATACACCTTCGTTCTATTGCCTAACAGAACCTGTTAAATGTTACATGTTTCACACACATTCATATTTTGTTGTGTTATTTAATTCATTTTGTATATATCTATTTTTATTTATGTTCTTTGGTGTGTTACTTTTTTGGTTCAGTTTGGATAGCTTTTATATAGTTAATATTCATATTTATATTTTTAAAAAAGTACAATACATTTTCATAAGCCTCATTTCCACCAAAATCACCCGGAACGATTTGTCCCAGGAACATTTTTCTTCACGGTCTAATGTACCATGAAGATTAGTCCCGTGACGTAGGACTACGTGCAACTTTTCAGTTCCCGCTGGATTTCGACCTTCGTTGATCTTCGGAACACAAATTAAAATATTTTAGTTGAAATCCGATAGCTCCGTGAGGCCTCCATAGCCAGCAATGACATTTCCTCTCTCAAGATCCATTAATGTACTAAAAACATATTTAAATCGGTTCATGTGAGTACAGTGGTTCAATATTAATATTATAAAGTGACGAGAATATCTTTGGTGCGCCAAAAAAAACTAAATAACGACTTATATAGTGATGGCCGATTTCAAAACACTGCTTCAGGAAGCTTCGGAGCGTTATGAATCTTTTGTGTCGAATCAGCTGTTCGGAGCGCCAAAGTCACGTGATTTCAGCAGTTTGGGGGTTTGACAAGTGATCCGAATCATGATTCAACAAAAGATTCATAACGCTCCGAAGCTTCATGAAGCAGTGTTTTGAAACCGGCCATCATTAAATAAGTCGTTATTTTGTTTTTTTTGGCGCACCAAAAATATTCTCGTCGCTTTATAATATTAATATTGAACCACTGTACTCACATGAACTGATTTAAATATGTTTTTAGTACATTAATGGATCTTGAGAGAGGAAATGTCATTGCTCAGGCCTCACTGAGCCATCGGATTTCAACTAAAATATCTAAATTTGTGTTCCGAAGATGAACGAAGGTCTTACGGGTGTGGAACGACATGAGGGTGAGTAATAAATGACATTATTTTCATTTTTGGGTGAACTAACCCTTTAAGTGTTTAATACTCAGTTTAACAGAAATAAAGAGATGCATGTCAGATAGAAACTCTTTTAGATAGGTAACTGGAACTTCCTGATCACATCTCCAGAATATTATTTTCATAGGAAAGAAGGCCTGCCTTCATCAATGACCTGCTTCTTTGAGCAATATAGCACTGCTTTATTATTTCTAAGAATGTAATGTTGATTTCCCATGATCTCAACTCAAGCGTCCTTTATTGATCAGTATCAGTAACTCAGTCCAGTGTTTTATAGAGCGTGTGCCACAGGCTATTACTGATGTTTATAGTAATTGACTTGCTTTCTTACGCTGCATTCTACCGAGAGAGCAACACTGGCAAAGGATTTTCTCAGGATTACTGATAATGACGTTTCACAACACTGAAACCTGGATCACATTTAGATTCTGGCTTCCTGGATCATGCTGTTCTGATAAACACTACTGAGGATGCCATCAGATTGTACACAACTCACACTATCCCAGCTGTTGGCATTGCACATGGGCAGCTGTTGTGTTCATGTGATGTTTTGTTCTGAATGACGTAAAATCTGGTTGCTTCATTATTTTTAAAATGACTGACTCATACTAACTGGAAACTGCAGTGACACAAATACAGAACTGAAAATAAGACCGACGCATTAATATTAATATTAACACTTTCTATTCTATTTATTAAAGAAAAACTTAACATATTGTTGGCTTCTATTTCTTTTATTGTTCTCCTCATTTGTGAGTCTGCTAAATGATTAAATGTAAAATGTAAGACTAAAATAACTTAATTATGTCTTACTTTTCTCTGGATATCATACCACTTTCCGCTGCCAACAAATCAAGGTCATGGGTTTGATTCCCAGAGAACACGTATACTGGCAAAATGTAGACTTAGAATGTACTGTGATTCACTATGGATTAAAATGACAGTCAAATCAAATGCATACATGTGGGGTGTGATTTGCCAGGGGGGTGGGGAGATTTCCCTGCCTCTGCTTTTGATATCCCCCTTCTGTTCATTCATTTCTTGAATCCCCAGGGATACATTTTAGTCCTGCATCTGGTCAAACAGGATTCATTTCATATTTCTGACAGAGGATGATGAAATAAGTTTTCCTTCTGACATGTGAAAACACGTGTTACAGATTCTTCAGAGTAGAGCGGTGTAATTTGATGAATATTATGTTAGAATGTTATGTCTAATGTTCATAAATAGCATGCCAACGGTTGTACTAGCTAATTCCGTTGACGTGAGGCGAGAGATTATCTATAGTCACTGCCATCACTCTTTCATGACACCAAAACCAATTTCAATTTTATCTTGTGTTATAGATTTTATTTTCAGCGGTGCAAGCAGCTTAGTAAAATGTGAGAAACACTAGACAAAAAAATGCTGGGTTAAAAATCACCCAAGTTGGGTTAAAATTGACAAATCCAGTGACAGGGTTGTTTTGACCCAACCTGCTGGGTAGTTTTATTTAACTCAACTAATGTTTAAAAATTACTGTATTGCTCACTTAAAATAAACCCAAAATAGGTTGGAAATTAAAATAAATTAAGTTTAATAATAATTAAATAATAAACATTTATTAAACGGCTTATTA
This sequence comes from Anabarilius grahami, assembly GCA_003731715.1. Taxonomy (NCBI): domain Eukaryota; kingdom Metazoa; phylum Chordata; class Actinopteri; order Cypriniformes; family Xenocyprididae; genus Anabarilius; species Anabarilius grahami. The sequence goes on along the minus strand of RJVU01059915.1, from coordinate 1,858,347 downwards.
ATAAATGTTCACCTTTTGATTATTACTGTTGCCTCTACACTCTAAAAAATGTTTGGTTAAAAACAACCCAAGTTGGGTTGAAAATGGACAAACCCAGCAATTGGGTTGTTTTAACCCAGTGGTTGGGTTAAATGTTTGCCCAACCTGCTGGGTAGTTTTATTTAACCCAACTACTGATTAAAAATGACTATATGTCTTGCTTAAAATGAATCCAAAATAGTTGAGAAATTAAAAATCAGACACATAATTACTAGAGGCAACAATAATAATCAAAAGGTGTACATTTATTAATAAGCAATTTAATAAATGTTTATTGTTTATTATTCATTCTCTTATTAATAAATGCTCATTTATTAAACATATTAATAAATGTTAATTTCCAGCATATTTTGGGTTCATTTTAAGCAAGCAATACAGTAATTTTTATACAACAGTTGAGTTAAATAAAACTACCCAGCACGTTGGGCAAACATTTAACCCAACCACTGGGTTAAAACAACCCAATTGCTGGGTTTGTCCATTTTCAACCCAACTTGGGTTGTTTTTAACCCAGCATTTTTTAGAGTGTAGTAATTATGTGTCTCCAACCTATTTTGAGTAATTATAATCCAGTCATATAGTCATTTTTAAACAATAGTTGGGTTAAATAAAACTGCCCAGCAGGTTGGGCAAACATTTAACCCAACCGCTGGGTTTGTCCATATTTAACCCAACTTTTTATTTTTTTTACTTATTCTGGACTAAGATAAAATGAAGACAAATTAATCAAAATAGGTGGATTTAAAATGTTTGACAGCTTTCCTTAATACCTCATGGGGCCTGCAAATCACATAAATAAATAAGTACAATAAGTTAATTGTTAAAATGTATTTAATTTAGTTAGTTCAGTTTAAACTATTTTACTCTTCATTTTATATGAATTACAGGGTTTTTCTACATCGATATCTACATATCTACATTACATTTTTGAAAACATGTCCAGGTCAAATGCCACAAAAAAAAAAAAATAATAATAAAATGATTATTTGCATGACAATAAAGCAAATCTAAAATAACTTTTTATTATTATTATTATTAATATTCCCAATATGGAATTCTAATCAGCTATTGCCAAAGACATTTACCACAATATAGGAAACAAATTATTGTAATGCAATGTTTCATATGTATTTTTAGCATAAGTAAAATGAAATACAACAAATAAAACCATAATGTATAAATACTTTACAACTGAAATATTGTTAGAGGTTTCATTTTTGCTACTATCTTTCGTTCTTTCTTTCTTCAGATGGAGGAATGAAATATGACTGGGGCTTGTATTTGACAGGTTCAGGTCTGTTTCAAAGCACAGAAATAAAAAACTCTAAATCTAGGGAAAATAACAACATGGTAAATCAAACCGACAACCTTGAGCTACAGAGGCTTACAGAGTGTCAGATTGCCGATTATGCAGTGTAAGTAAGCTTTTAAATGACGCTTACTTAAAAGCTTATTTTGTCGTCTCAAAGAGTTAAAACACAAAAAAAGTACAATTATTGGTATAATTAAACAATATCAGGCCAAAAAATGCGAAATTGTCAGTGCATCATTGCATCCCTATTATAATTCTCATTACATTCCTAGATTCTGCTCACCCAGTTTCTGCAAAGCATATGCCCTTCCATTAAAGGATTAGTTCACTTTTAAATAAACTTTTCCTGATAATTTACTCACCCCCATGTCATCCAAGATGTTCATGTCTTTCTTTCTTCAGTCAAAAAGAAATTAAAGTTTTTGATGAAAACATTCCAGGATTTTTCTCCTTATAGTGGACTTCAATGGGCACCAAACGGTTGAAGGTCAAAATTAGTTTCACTGCAGCTTCAAATTGTTCAACACGATCCCAGATGAGAAATAAGGGTCTTATCTAGTGAAACCATCACTCATTTTCTGAAAAAAATAGAAAATTATATAAGTTTTAACCATAAATGCTCATCTTGAACTAGCTCTCTTCTTCTTCTCCTCTATTTGAATTCCAGCATTGTAGACGCTGCTAAGCGTATTACTGCCCTCCACAGGTTAAAGTTTGAACTAATTATTATATACTATTGAACTAGCATATTGCATATAAAAATTTGTTCAAACTTTGACCTGTGGAGGGCAGAATTACGCTTAGCAGTGTCTACACTACTGGAATTCTAATAGAGAAGAAGAAGAAGAGAGCTAGTTCAAGATGAGCATTTATGGTTAAAACTTATATAATTTTCACTTTTTTTCAGAAAATGAGCGATGGTTTCACTAGATAAGACCCTTATTCCTCGTCTGGGATCGTGTAGAACAATTTGAAGCTGCAGTTAAACAAATTTTGACCTTCAACCGTTTGGTGCCCATTGAAGTCTACTATATGGAGAAAAATCCTGGAATGTTTTCATCAAAAACTTTAATTTCTTTTCGACTGAAGAAAGAAAGACATGAACATCTTGGATGACATGGGGGTGAGTAAATTATCAGAAAAAGTTTATTTAAAAGTGAACTAATCCTTTAAGTTAACAAAAAAAATATATATATTATTATTCTTACCTCCAAAAGATTAATTAAAATACACAAAACTTTGCCTTTGTTGGACTGGAAAATCTCTGCCAAAACAGCATTCAATAGCAGATCCCAGGCTAGGGAATGACCTCAGAGGGCTGTGGAGTGGGGTTAGGGGTGTGCAGAACTTTAAGGGTGTGGTGAACAGGACAAACATGGAGGTATCACAACAGCTCAGCAAAGTACTTCTAAGTTATGGATGGAAACCACTCTCAAAACTTACAAAAAGCACGTTCCTACTAATATATATATATATGACTATATAACTAAAAATATATATTCTAATATATATATACACTTAACATCTATATAAACAAATATACAGTCAGTCATAGACTCATAAGTGTCTTTGTTATATTTATGCAGATGTGAAAACATCTGGATTGACCCTATTACTGCAGTATAGATACTTTATAACCCACATCTGTCAGGAGACACTTCAAGAGTGCAAAGCTCTGCAACAGTTACACAGAAAGAAAGAGATACATGTAACAGAGAAACTCTTTTAGCGTGTTGTGCTGCTGATGTGTAACTTGATCCTCCTGATCACATCTCCAGCCTCTTTGTTCAGACCAACCAGCGAAACATTCTCAAAATACATCCCTGAACACTTTCATTAGGAGGAAAAGTTCATTAAAAATCTTTAAGGTGTCAACTTACATAGTGTTTGTTGGGGTTTCTTCTCTTTTGCACGTCTTGAACAGTTACTTCTTGTACAGTCCGCCGTGGCATGATGTAAGAATCTCAGACTAAAAACAGATAAACAATAACGTTCAGAGCCACAGCAGAAAATCTGATCAAGTTTTCCGCATCGATTTAAAGTCATTCGCTTGTTTGTCTATCCGTTTCTGCGGGTTTATAGTCCACGTCTTATTTCCTGCAGTCTGGACCGAGTGAACTCCCAGCCTATCCCAGCTCTCCGACTCTAATTTAATTAAAGCCCACCGTATTCTTAAATCCTACTATGGGATTCCGTGGCTCATGAATATTAAAGACGCACGGCGACGTTCGCCCAACACCCCTATCTGATTGGCTGGAAGGAAGACATTGGTATCTGCTGAATTATTCATTCCAAATATGGTGAAGGATTGGCTCATAAATATTAATTAGGCTACGTGACCATAGAAGACAATATTTATATTCATGAATTAATCCTTCGCCATAGTATGATTCGTCATTTTGCTCATCTGAGACCAACCCAACTTAAAGGCAAAGCGCACAATCATTTCCTTTGACACAAATGCAATGTTTACCGTCTGTGTATGTAGCTCAAGGCACAAATATTTCACTTTTATTTCTGTGAACATGAACTGTGTTACAGCAGGAGTACTAAACACAAGGCACAATGCCATAACATGTTTTGTTTCTCTTCCTTCTCCTCCATATTGTTTATTCACAATCGATTATGCAGCATCAGGCATGCAATTTTCCCCCTTGGGATGCCTAAAAAATAGTTACCATAACAACTGAATTTTCTTCAGAGAGCACCTATCTTTCTATGCGAGGACAATGTTAGTCATCCAATAAAATGAAGCTAGAAGTAACAGTAAATGTCATATGGTGGGATGTCATGTTGCCAGTATATGATTTGGAAAAAATAAAATTGAGATGTACAGTACAGTCCAAAAGTTTGGAACCACTAAGATTTTTAATGTTTTTAAAAGAAGTTTCGTCTGCTCACCAAGGCTACATTTATTTAATTAAAAATACAGTAAAAACAGTAATATTGTGAAATATTATTACAATTTAAAATAACTGTTTTCTATTTGAATATATTTCACAAAGTAATTTATTCCTGTGATCAAAGCTGAATTTTCAGCATCATTACTCCAGTCTTCAGTGTCACATGATCCTTCAGAAATCATTCTAATATGATGATTTGCTGCTCAAGAAACATTTAATGTGTACAATTGTACAAAATATTTGTGTACAATATTTTTTTTCAGGATTATTTGATGAATAGAAAGTTCAAAAGAACAGTGTTTATCTGAAATCTAATCTTTTGTAACATTATAAATGTCTTTACTGCCACTTTTGATTGATTTAATGCATCCTTGCTGAATAAAAGTATTCATTTCTTTAATTTCTTTTCAAAAAAATAAAAATTAAAATACTTACTGACCCCAAACTTTTGAACGGTAGTGTATAATGCTACAGAAGCTTTGTGTTTCAGATAAATGCTGTTCTTTTGAACTTTCTATTCATCAAGGAATCCTGAAAAAAAAAATACACAACTGTTTTCAACATTGAAAATAATCATAAATGTTTATTGAGCAGCAGATCAGCATATTAGAATGATTTCTGAAGGATCATGTGACACTGAAGACTGGAGTAATGATGCTGAAAATTCAGCTTTGATCACAGGAATAAATTACTTTGTCAAATATATTTAAATAGTACACAGTTATTTTAAATTGTAATAATGTTTCACAATATTACTGTTTTTTACTGTATTTTTAATTAAATAAATGTAGCCTTGGTGAGCAGACGAAACTTCTTTTAAAAACATAAAAAATCTTAGTGGTTCCAAACTTTTGGACTGTACTGTATTTGCAAACATTGATGATTCATTCTCATTAAAACTACTGTAAATAATTTGATCACAAATCTATGTGCAGTTCATTCATAGTCTGAGATTTTTATTTTCACATCATTTAAATGTAAATCAAGTGCATAAGTAGGTGTGGAGAAAAAAAGATAATAGGCTAATAATAATAATATTGCTATTTCCTTGTTATTCTGTAGATTAGTGCTGCCATCTTGTGGTACTTTATTTTCATTCTCATGAAATGATTATGTATTGTATTGCTTGTAAAAACTCAGTTTATCATGTTATTTAAATTAAGTTTTAAAGCCGTGCACTACTGAAAAGCATTTATGATGAGTGGTGTAATCTTCCATAAACGCGTCTCATATGAAGGGCGAGGGATCAGAGCCGTCACACATCTGAAGATCCAGGTGTGAGGTGATGCCAGAGAAATTCTCCTGTTGTGGTAACAGGTAACCCATGGCCTTTCCCTGAACAACAGAGCCAAAGTAAGCATATGGACGGACGTTGAAGATCTTCACACAGTGCACTGAGGAAAAGAATATATGAGGAAATAAGTAAATAAATAAAGACAGTTATGGGGCATGGGTCAGCATTTCTACTAACAGCGGCCGATGTAGAGGGAGGTATCTATCGGTTAACGATAAGCGTATGTCTTGTTTAAAAACTAGTTTAAAATGCATAAAGTCCTTATGTAATGTGACAACATGTTCATAAACAGATGGATAGTTATTTTAACTTATTATTATACCAATTTTATTTTTCATGGAAGTCATTGTGCCATTTACCTTTGTTATAGAGTTTGACACCATCATATTGAACAGAGTCTCCCACTGCTCTCCCAACAGGACCACCAAGGTTTCCAGAAAAAGGAGCGTTGATGATGCCATAATCACCACACACAATATCAATTCCCTTGTGGATACCCCCATCACTGAAGATACAAGATAAACCACATCCTTTAAAAAGCATCAGTGAAGCAAGAGTTGTAGTTACTGTTCTGAAAATTTTTTGGGGAACGCTGATCCTGGAAGGCCATTGTCCTTCAGAGTTTAGCTCCAACCCTGACAAAAACACTCACCTTCCTGTAACTTTAGTAATCCTGAAGACCTTGATTAGCTTCAGGTGTTTTTAATTAGGGTTGGAGCTAAACTCTGCAGGACAACAGCCCTCCAGGATCAACATTCCCCACCCCTGGCTGAAACTAACAGGAAAATGTTTTGATGTCTCCATAGGACAGCATTGTTTCCACTTTATGGGGAAATAAAACTATGAATGGCTTACTTTGTTGTCTTTGCACTTTGACTGCAATATGAGCACATATTTTAAATGTACACAACTGCATTACAAATTTAAAAAATTAAAATGGTAACACTTTACAATAAGGTTCATTAGTTAAACATTAGTTACTGTATTAACTAACATGAACTAATCATGAGCAATACATTTGTTACTGTATTTACGTATCTTCGTTAACGTTAGTTAATGAAAATCCAGTTGTTCATTGTTTGTTCATGTTAGTTCACAGTGCATTAACTAATGTTAATAAGATTTTAATAATGTATTAGTAAATGTTGAAATCAACATTAACAAAGATTAATAAATGCTGTAGAAGTGCAGTTCATTATTAGTTCATGTTAAATAATGTGGATAACTAATGTTAACTAATGAACCTTATTGTAAAGTGTTACCATAAAAAAAAAAAATATACAATTCACCTTTATATTAAAATGTGTTATATTAATTATATTGTATGATGTTAAATTGTGAATATAGCAGCTAAAGGGTGCTGTCAGCACAATGTCTGCAAAGCGTGAAATGGATAGTTCATCCAAAATTTTTAAATTCATCATTTACTCAATTCCAAACCTGTATGACTTTCTTTCTTCTGGAACACCAAAGATGATAATTTGAAGAATGTTGGTAACCAAATCGTTTTGGTGACCATTGATTTACATTGTATGGACTAAAACACTGAGATATTTCTCAAAATACAGCATCTTCTTTTTATGTTCTACAGAAGAAAGAAAAACGTTTTGGAACGACACAATGGTGAGTTAATAATGATTTCATTTTTGGGCTATATTGACAATTTAACATGACCTTAGGTGCCTTATTGCTTTTATATAACAAATATATAAAAGTTTGTAATTTCGTTCCTGAATTCTGATTGGTCAACAAAGTGTTTCGGCCACAATAAACTCCACAACATAAAATCAGCTATGATGCAAAACACCTGTTCATCATATCATTGTGCAGCACCGAGGCATATCCTGGTTCTGTTATGTTAGGGACTATAAATTTAGCAGAAAAATGCCACTTAAGGAATTTGCTTTGTTTTGTTTCCTACAATGGATTTGTAGGTCTTTTTGTTTTCTGTATCATAAAGTTTCCCATTACTATTTCGGTGTGAGAAAGAATTGCAAACAATTTAGTGCATGATCAAACTGAATCACAGACAATTTCAGGTCTTTTTGCAAACATGTTTGACTGATTGATCTGCAATAGCTAATTCTGTTTCTAAACAGCTGACAGAAAACACTCAAATTGATTGCTGAAATATTACCAGAGAAAATTATTCTCAGGTCGATATACATTCCATTTACATATAAGGATTTATCAGTAATATTTTACTGGGGTACTCCAGGGCTTGTGCCCAGTGAAAAGGGTCTAGCAACGTCGCTGCCACCAGTCCTGTCCAGCTTGATTGACTCCTTCATTCCACCCAGAACTCAAGCACTTCCTCCTTCGCTGGTGGACTCCTTGGTTTCAGCCAGGACCCTAGCCTTTCTTGTTGCCTCAGACAAGGTTTTCCAATCCTCAGGCTCCACCTTAGCTTTCCGATCCCTCGACTTCACCGTGGTCCTCCATCCTTTTGGCTCCACCAGGGTCCTTCGTCTCCCCAGCTCCACTTTGGTTGGCCTTGGCAACCAAATGAGAACATTTTACTTGCTGCATCTAGCTCTGAGGAGTTGGATGTTGAATATGGTGATGTTTCCACACATAGTGACAGGAAACACACAGCATCATACAGCATCTTTTCTTTCAGAATTTCCACAATAAGTTGTAGAGGTCCTGGAAGCAGTTATATTATGCTCGTGTTATGAACCTTATGATAGCTCATTTCTCATCTATCACTTGGTTAGCAGAGTATAGAAATGCAGTGATATCTATCTCTCACCTTCATCAGACCGAGTATAATTACATCCATCACATCATACGGCAAGCAGATCTAAACAGAGATGAGGGCATGGGATTAACTCCTGAGGCAGTAAAATTAGTTCCGTCGGGCCACAGATTTGGCCCTCTGTGACACCAAGTCAACGGCCAAGTATCTCAGGTCTGCTTTTGGGGGCAAAACATACCAATTTTGGATTCTTCTTTTTTTCGGGGCTGGCTTTGTCACTTCACACCATTACGAAGTGCATAGACACAGCAACTCTGTTGCGACTGAAGTTGGGGAAGTGGAGGGATGCCAAAATAGCTGATGCCGGAACAAGGTGAGTGGCTGCTTATATGCTCCAGCAGTTAATTGAAAGATTAAATGGGTTTACCAGCTGCCAGTAAGTAACTGTACATTTTACAACAATCTCTTTACAGTGTAGCTCTCAGATTGAATCCCAGGAAAAAATTGCTTTCTCTAATACAGGGGACAACTTTTCTAGGAGCGCAGTGGGATTCAAACACGATGCAGGCAACTTCATCTCCTGCTCGTGTGGAGACCATTACAATAGTGACTCAAAAGCAGAGGCTTTCATCCTTGGTGGCACCCTCTGCGAGTCATAAGTGTTGCATGCGGTGCCTTCATACCCTTCTTCTGTGGAGAAGACCAGAATTTTTGGCTCAGGGTGTCCCATTGAGGGCGTGTTGCTCTTATAGGCTGGGGTGTGGTCTTCGAAGCTCGCCCGCCTATGGACTCTGGAAGACTTGCCATTTCACTTGGCCAATAAATTGCCTGGAGATGTTGGCAGTACTTCTGCCCATTCTTCCAGACCTGAGGGGCTACCATGTGTTTGTCTGGTCAGACAACTTATTGGTGGTGTCATATATATAGTATAAATTGCTAAGACAGGTTGCGTTTGAGTCCACTGTTCAAGTTGGTGCAGCATACCTCGCTTTGGGCTCAGGGCAGACTACTCTCACTGAAAGAAAAGTCCATATCCTGGGACATCTGAATGTGAAAACAGACTTCCTGTTGAGGCAGGGGCTGAGGCCTGAAGAATGGAGACTCTAGCCGCATGTGGTGGGGATGATTTACTGGCAGAGTGGAAGTGAATCTGTTTGCCAAAGTTGAGACAACCCACTGTCCCCTCTGGTTCTTTTTCATTTCATTTTTCAGCCCCATGGGTGCTGGATGTGATGGCTCAGGCATGGCTGAGTGCACATCTGTATGCTTTCCCCAATAGCGTTGCTCCTGGGAGTTCTGGCAAGACTATGGCTAGACATACCCCTTTTCCACCAAGCCAGTTTGAGTGCTGGTTCGGAGCCAGAGCCTAGTTTCAAATCAGTTCTTTGTCTTTCGACACCCAAAGCACCAGCTCCAAACCAGGAAAAGTGGTTCGTAAGTAGCACCAAAACATTGCTGGGCTAGAAGTAAGAACCGCTTGCGTCAGGGGCTGGGGGCGGGGTTACCGTGACCAACAAGAAACTTATGACCGCCATTTTTTTTAATAGCTGCTAATCGAGCTAATAGCAGCTCGATTGTAATCTCCGTCTATATACAAATTACTGCGAGCCGTGTTTGGATGCCGATGTAGGTTTCGCAAAGCCATGAGCATCAACAGTAGTGAAACATCCGCGATTGTTGATGGAAGGCTTGTTCGAGATGCACCGGAGCAGCGGAGCGTTTGTAGAGCATACAACTCCTTGTACTTTTGGATCGTTCTCGCAGTGCTTTGATGTCATGCGCCGATCGCTCTGCGGGAAACTGATGCATCTCGAACAAGCTTGGTGTGTTTGTGTTTGGCGCTGCAGCGCTAGCTTTGCTGTGAAATATGAGACGCATACAGTGACGTAAGACCTGGCTCTGTGCTGGCTCTCTAGCCTGTGGAAAGGCAAACTGGTTCTTAGAAGGCTCGTCAGTTGAACCAACTCCGAACTGGCGCTAGCAATAGCTCTGAACTAGCACCCTGTTCAGAGTACACCCATTGCTCGTAGCTCTGTTTTTGCTGGACCTAGTAGCTCTCCTGGGAGGCTTCCTTTGGGAGAGTCAAACCAGAAGCATCTCAAGTAAAGGATTCAATATGGTACTCTTATCCTGAGATATAGAAGATGTGGATTTTTGTCTGGAAGGGGGACCCATTCCAAGGTTACGGTCTCTCGACTGATGTGGTCAAGACCATCCTGAATGCTAGAACTCCCTCCACAAGGAAATTATACGATCAAAGTTGTGACTCTTTTCTGAGGAGCTTCTGACCCTTAAGGTGGTTCTTTTATGGACTTTCTCTTAAAGAATAGGGGATTTGCAGGCCCCATTTTGTTTTCTTGCCTTGCTTTGACCTTGCCTCTGGGCTGGTCAAAGTATTATTTCACTGTAGACCAGATTATTTTCTGAAGGCACCCTCTAGTACAGCTCAGTTGGTCATACTTCCCTCCGCTGTTTCTGTCACAGGAGCAAGAGAGGCTTCATTTATTTGGGCTTTGATGGTTAGAGGCTCAAAGCATTGTATATTGCATGGGATCATGCGATTGCCCTAGACTATGAAACTCACAAGTTTTATTTGCCTCTGGGAGTTAAGGCCCACTCCACCAGGAGTATGTGTAGTCTTTTCTAAGGCTCTACCCATGGGCGCGCCTCTTCATGGTATTTGTGTTATTTTAATTGTTTAAATAAGATGATTACTACATGATAAAAATATAAAGTACTACTGTATTCATTAAAATATTATTTTACTAAGCAAATTCATTAAACACCATTCTTCCATCTGTTAGAATAAAAGTTAATATTTAGCCTCTATAGGTGCTGTCATAATAAAAGTAACCAGTTATCCCAAAATATGATTGTAACTTATGGCATTTTAGATGTTTGGATATAATAGATTATGTTTCAGGAGCAATGCTGTTTCTGAAATACCTTTTGGAGTTAAAGCCACCACAACCATAGCTGTCACAAGCTCGCACTCTGTTGTGATGACTACCAGCACACAAAGTACTCCACGCTGCAGCTAAAAAAGAGGCAAAAAAGTTATTCTGACTCATTTCTTAAAAGAAACCAATAAACATCTAGTTAAATCTAGATTCTAGTCAAATAGTGGAAAATCAGACCTGGTGTACAACACTGACGTGATATTTCTCCTCGACATTTATCCTTTAGGTATCTGCCCTGACAAATGTAGGTATTACGCTGACAGATGCCTCCAATGCTGGTGCAGTCCATGTCATTTCTTGGCTTAGTTCCTCTTGTCCGGGTTAAGACCTTTCTGCCTCTTCCAGTCATGGCCAGTCTCTTATCAGGTTGGGTGATTTTCATTCCCTCCTCCTGAACTTTCCTTTCTGTTGCTTTCTTATCATTTTCAAGGGAAATACCCATGAGAAACACTGTAAGAAGGAATATATTGACAAATGGTTTAACAGAGTTTCAATTTAAGCTGTTATATTGTAAATATAGTCACAACCAAAAGAGTACTGTTTGAAACTATAGGCACAATATAGAATGCTCTGAGTGTCTTATTGCTGTTATAAATTGATTATTACTTCTTAAAACTATTAAGAGCACAACATAATTTTTTTTTTATTAACATCCTTTGTTCTGTAAACATTTTTTCAGTAACACTTTATTTTAAGGTGACGTAGTTACACTTTACTACATGTACTTACTATAGTAATAACAGTAAATTATGCTGTTATGCTAACTAACCCTAAACCAAACCCTAACTGTAACTCTATAGTAAGTACATATAGTTAATTAATATTACTCAGTACTTATGCAAGTACAATGTAACTACGTCACCTTAAAAAAAAGTGTAACCATTTTTTCCAATCTTTCCCACCAAAAGAATTTCAGGGGGAAAAAAATTCCTCAAAGTGTTCTAAGTTAAAAACCAGCTATGAGATGTAATTGAAACATAAATGTTACAATATAACTATATATAATGTTCTGTAGGCAAGCATCGGTGCCTTGAATTTGGACCAGTGCAAATTGATGAAGAGAGGTGTGACATGCGCACTCTTTGGCTCGTTAAAGACCACTCTTGCTGCTGCATTCTGGATCAGTTGCAGATGTTTGACAGTACATGCTGTACAATAGTCCAGACTGGATAGAACAAGAGCTTGGACAATGTGTTGTGTAGCATGCTCCTGATAGGAAGGGCCTGATCTTCCTAATGTTGTATAAGGAAAATCTGCATGACTGTGGCAGTTCTGGCCATGTGGCCTCTGAAGTTTAACTGATCATCAATCACAACTCCAAAGTTCTTGGCTGTCCTGGATGGAGTTATGGTTGACGAACCTATCTGAAGAAGTTGTGACACAGTGTTGGGTTGGATGAAACCACAAGCAGTTCTGTCTTTGCAATGTATTGAAGGTGATGGTCCTTCATCCAGCAAGAAATGGCTGTCAGGCAGGCTGAAATGCGAGCATCTACTATCGGATCATCTGGCTGAAATGAGAGGTAGAGTTGTATGTCATCAGCATAGCAGTGATATGAAGAGCCATGTTTCTGAATGACAGATCCTAGTGATGACATGCAGATGGAGAAGAGAATAGGTCCAAATACTGAGCCCTGAGGCACCCTAGTAGCTAGATGTTGCGATTTAGACACTTCACCCCTCCAAGACACCCTGAAGGACCTACCTGAGAGGTACGACTTGAACCAGATTCCTGAAATGCCCTTCATCATGATGGCTGACAGAAATAACTGGTAGTTAACTTTGACAAAAGCAGCAGACATATCCAGAAAGATGAGTAATGCATCACCATGAGTGCCTCCTATTTCCTCGAGATTTCCTTGAGTTCCATGCAAACATTAGAATTTCATCCCTCAGGAGAAAATGAAGCAAGGGCAGAGCTTTCCGCGAATGCAACGCATTGAGTGCACTCATCTTTTATCTAACACGCATATACAAACAAGTGGCTCCTGAAGACAAAAAAGCTGATGACGTGTATTACAAGCACCCTTTTTTACTCACGGGCACTTCGCCTGTGACGTCGTCGGCCAATGAGATTGGTATGTTTGGTACATGTGCTTCAGACTTGCTGATGGCATAGAACTTCGATGCTATGTCATGCTGTTGGCGCTATTTCAACTCCATGGCGTAGCATCAAAGTTCGACTTCGAAAGGGAACCCCTGTTATAATGCTTGAAGGGTTAGTTCACCCAAAAATGTCATTAAATGTCATTAAGTCATGGTCTGGACATTCCTTAAATTTTCTTCTTCTGTGTCTCCTGAAAGAAACATGTATCACCGACTGCTAACCAATGATCAGCTTGATTAGAATCGATTTCTACAATAATTCATAAATATTTAATTGCAAGAGGTTCAAATTTCAAAAATGTTAATGACAAATTGCTATAATCTGTTGTCTAATGATCCAAAACACATCTATTCTTGGTCTTGTTCAGCAGCACGTATGTAATTATGGAAGTCAGTAAGTGGAACAATCTCATTAATCACAGCATTATTGCTGTATTATTTCCTCAGTCAATCTTCAGTTTCATTTGATCCAAATAAAAAGTTGTAAGAATGAATCAGTTCATATACATCACACAATGATTTGTTAGGGTATTTAGAAATAGCTGATCTCTTTTCAGTCATTTATGACTATGAAGTTGACTTCAATTTCATAGAATGGTGTTTCTTTAATTATTGTATTGTAAAAAGTGGAAATCTGTTGAAAGTGCCAGTAGTTGAAGAAACCCAAACTAATATATATGCATTGCAGATGCCTAAATAGTCAGCCTACTTACAACATGCCAGGAAAAGAAAAATCAAGGAGATTTTCATCAGCATCTTTTGAGGTCAAATGTCTGGAAAAAGCAGGAAATAGTTGTGAATATGACATCATAAAATATGGAATCATTGTTCAACTGAATATCCAGATCCTAGGTTGTATCTATCATACATGCAGTTTACAATTAAAATAGTGCTTACCCTAGTGTAGAACCCAGAGCAGAACAAAATAAACCCTGTGTCAGCAGAGGCAAACATGAGCTTATGCCACATGATGAGCCTCGCTTTGCCAATGTTGATATTGGACTGTAAAGACGTTCCTTTGCCTCATATAAGAGACCTTCTTTTAGAAAAGTAATTGAAACATGAGAGAAACATTTTAACTCATACCATCCTTGTCTTCTTCATTGCCATTTTAGTATAACTAATACTATAGATTTTGTTAATATTCTGAATCAGATTTTCTATTTATATTTTCTCTTTTCATTTTAATTTAAGTTAAAGTTTTAGTAATTTTGTTGTGCTTTAAATGTCAATAGATGTTATATAGAATCAGTTAATTCCTCACTGATGACAAAAAGGGAACGTGACAGAGCTCATAAAATCAGAATCAACATTGGACTGTCTTTTTGGAGATGGCGATTTGAAATGTTGTAAAAGCGACACGGAAATGATGGCGTTTTGAGAGATGTAGTGAGGAGGAGGTGACAGAGCTGGTGACCGTGACAGTACTCCCCACTCATGGTAGGCGTGTCCTCGAGCCATGGATAGTCCGACCGGGGAGGGGTGGCGGGCATCCTGGAGTCTTGACAGGAAGGTTATAAAGCCTCCAGGGTTGGAGCCAGCAGCTCAGGGGCCTGGGGTGAAGCCGGCAGTTCAGGGGACTGGGGTGAAGCCGGCAGTTCAGGGGACCGGGGTCTACCTCCCTGGTCTCCTGAATTACTGGCGCCGGCCTGGTCTCTTGTGTTGCCTGCAGCTGTAATTCAGGAGAACAGGGAGGATGGGGCCTTGCCCAGGACCCCAGGACCCCAGGCTCATATAGCCTAGGGACGTATAGCCCCCGCAATCCACTTATTATTCCAGCTTAAAAAGTCCACTTGCTATAATGTTGAATTATGACAAACATGAATTTATGTAAGCAGTTCTACTGACCAGGATTCGAACCGTGGTCTCCGGCGTGGGAGTCGGGGGCTCTATCAAAGTGGCTAAACAACACAGCTTCTAGCATCAGTCTCGTGCCTATTAGCGCTGTATTTTTTTCACCTAATTTCCTGCTCACACTTTTCTCATCCTAATTTTACAAGTTGCAAGTATAGACCCGAAAATAGACCCGAACCCGTACAGGTTCCGGGCCCTTTGTGAAGACCTGTACCCTCAACCCCTTTAATTTGATTGAGGCTACAAACCTATTCATTTGTATGTATATACTTTAACCAAACACTCATAGGCATAACATTAATTGGTTATTTCCTTGAAATATTATTCTGGTGTCATACCTGATCCATTTGTTAGTCCAGGCAATGCAGCCTATTGTATGCTGTTACATAATATATACGTCATATCATAATTAGCATCAACTTTCAAACAACCTTCCACTATGTTTTGCCCTTTGTCACTACCTTTTTAAAGTGTGTGCGTGTGTGTGTGTGTGTGTGCGTTAGTGTAAAGAGGAGAATTATTGCTGTAGGGGGTTCTGGGAATGTGTAGCTTCAGGTGTATTAATTCAGAGAGGAAGATATTGTCTTTCTCTTGGACTCCAGGGGCTTCTGCTGCTGCACAAACTGAATTTTAATACAGATGAGAAAGCTCTGCTGCACAGTTTAATGTATTTATGGTGTGTGGGCTTTGATAGCACATGTGTTTATTGCAGGAAGTTTTGTCTAAAATCGATATGGCATCCAGTAATGAAATTGGAAGGGGGTTTTGATGTCAACTGGGGGTGCTGAAGAGAGACGACACTTTAGTTAACCCAGATTAACCTGCCTGAGTGAGACAATAACTTGACTCAAGGGCTCTCTTTGATAAACATTTGAAAGTGCAAATTTGGGCAGCATGAAGATGTTGGATGAAGCCCATGGAGGGGTCACATGGCATTTCACTCAAGCTCCTTAGTTTGTTTGAATTGGCAAGGAGAGTGTGCAACGATGCCACAAGTGTTTCCTAGCAACAGTGTCCCAGCCCTCCCCCTTCCTCCAACTGCAGCAATGCACCACTTTCCAAGGCTCTGAAATGCATTTAAATTTTGAGACTCTTGTCACCGGCCTCTTTTGGAGAAAAACATAAGAGTATAATGCAAGTGCTTTCAGCTACACAAGCTAAATTTCATTCATATTGCGTTCCGAAATGCGTCAGATCGTAATTCATTATGCAGCACAAGTATTCTGAGGCACAAAACTACCTTCTTCTACATTCAGTTTTCTCTTTAAAGCCAGCTGATGTCATGGCAGGGCAATAGTTTGAAGAGAATAGTTTGAATTCTATCTGAAGTGGTTTCAGTAAGGTATCACTAGTGTGAATGGTATCTACACTGAAAATAAAAATGCATTACTTTCACTCAGAAATTGCAAAACAAGTACAAAGAAATGGCAAGTAACACATTCAATTAAAAGTGGCCAAGCATTCCAAGTCTGCATGTTTCTGGGCTAAGTTATGGTATGATTCAGCTAGAAAAGACTAATTTGACATGAGGAATAACGTTTTCTTTGATCTTTTGACATACAAGCGGTCATTGTAGTATAAAAAAAGTTCCAAAATTCCTCATCACTGCAAAAAAGTGCTGCCAAAACTACTTTTTTCCCACATCATCACACTGTGGTAGATATGTAGATATTTGCATCTGACTGCCTTTGCTTCGACGCCCACCTTGTCACATCCGCAGAGAGATGCAATGCCGTCAGCCAGACATAAAAATGGACATGACCCCTTTAAAAATGATGACTATATATTTCTGACATCCTGTCTGAGGAAGTGACATCATAAAAGTGTTTTTGATTACATGGTCTAGCACGCTCAATTTAGATAATGATTTTACTTCTGTGGCGTCTTGATTTTATCAATTAGTAATTGACTTGATTGTGAAATCAAGAGTTCCTGCACTCCATTCTTTGAAATATAAACTGCCCCACTGATGCCAACGAAAAAGGTAAGTTTCAGAGCTGAAGCAGGTTCGACAGCATTTTCATGAAAGATTACAAAGACAAACAAACTGTCTATGAAACAATGTGCACTGATGGATCATGCACAACACCAGCATGAATGTGTATTAAGATATAAATAAACAGAGTCCATTTTGACTTCATGGGCAATGTCCCTTCGCTTTTGGTCACAAAGCAGCCTTGTTAGAACGGAAAACATACTGGAGGGACCCACAAATCATTTGCTTTTCTTTTTGTCCTCCCCTAGGTGGGATCATCCTACATTGACAAAAAGAATGTTTTATTACCTTTTCTTTAAGGTATTACTCAACTGCAACTGGGCAGTGGCATCATGCAGTTCTAAAAGTCACAGACAGGGGGAGCCATTGTATTTTGAATCCAAATCGAAGTGTTTTGTATTCATCAGAAGTGCCTCCTACGGTTTAGTTGCTGCTTTGAAGTGCCAACTTGCAGTCTATGCAGTCTTTTCACTTGCTGAATAAACATTTTGTGCCAGTTTGAAGCAAACCATATTTGGCCAATTTGCGCTGACAGAATTATTATGCATCATATTTGAGCTAAATGAGTTGGATTGTCCTAGCACAGCTGTAAGGTTATTTTTCCATTCGAGGGGAAATGGCTCTCCTGTCAATGCCGTATGCCGTGTTACTTTGAACCTCAATCTTATTCGGTCACATCACGCACAGGGAGCTCAGCTCAATTGACCTCAATAGAGTTTGACGCTAATATGTTGCTAAACTAATAGTGTGCTACTCTAACAGGTAAGGCACACATATATTTTAGGTAAAATAAATTTGATTGAATTAATTGTCATACTTTCATTGCTTGTTTTCCTTCTCCGTGAATATGGCTTTGAAGATTCTCGGTTATATAATCTAGGATAGTAGAATGTTCTGGAAGATGTCAGGAAGCTGGCAGGTCTCGCTCATCGCTGCGACTGCAGAAAGCTGTGTTTGATTGGGCTGGTGAGGTGAATGTCACATGAATCACAGTCAATCACATATTGAGCAAAGAGCGGGCAGACAGTCCTGATGATGGATCAGTTCGGTAGAGAGAAAATGAATCACAATAGAGACGCACTGCACTTATCGGACAGGTTTTGATGAATGCCTGTTTGTTCGCAATCTGAGGGTAGTGGTCATTAATTACCAGGAACACTGACAATATGTGTTTAGCCAGGGTAAATGATGAGGACATTGGGACAAAACACTTCGATCATCTCATTCATTAGATCAATACAATTTGCATGGAATTGGATTTCTTTCTGTTCAACTGTAATATCCTTTGTAATTAGTGTTGGTAAACGCAAGCAGAATTATTAATTGGTCATTTTACCCAAATGCAATACAGTATGTGTAAAAAGGAAAACACTGAAAAAACAGTTATGGATGATGGCTTTCACTATGTTAAAGGATTAGTTCGGTTCAGAATTAAAATTTCCTGAGAATTTACTCACCCCCATGTCATCCAAGATGTTTATGTCTTTCTTTCTTCAGTCGAAAAGAAATGAAGGTTTCTGAGGAAAACATTCCAGGATTTTTCTCCATATAGTGGACTTCACTGGGGTTCAACGGGTTGAAGGTCCAAATGTCAGTTTCAGTGCAGCTTCAAAGAGCTCTACATGATCCCAGACGAGGAATAAGAGTCTTATCTAGAGAAACCATCGGCCATTTTCAAAAAAAAAAGAATTTATATACTTTTTAACCACAAATGCTCATCATGCACTGCTCTGAGATGCGCCACGCATTATGTAATCATGTTGGAAAGGTCACGCGTGACGTAGGCGGAAGTACCGATCCAGTGTTTACAAAGCAAGCGTTCAAAGACTAAGTCAAACGACCTTTACAAAAAAAGGTATAAAAAACCCCGATATCGGAAGATTTTGAAGTAGGAGGAGAAAATGAGATGAGTTTTTCTCCCTACCGCGGTACTCCCTCCTATGTCACGCGTGACCTTTCCATGATTACATAATGCGTGGCGCATCCCAGAGCAGTGCAAGATGAGCATTTGTGGTTAAAAAGTATATAAATTCTTTCTTTTTTTTTAGAAAATGTCCGATGGTTTCTCTAGATAAGACTCTTATTCCTCGTCTGGGATCATGTAGAGCTCTTTGAAGCTGCACTGAAACTGACATTTGGACCTGTTGAACCCCAGTGAAGTCCACTATATGGAGAAAAATCCTGGAATGTTTTCCTCAAAAACCTTCATTTCTTTTTGTCTAAAGAGAGAAACACATGAACATCTTGGATGACATGGGAGTGAGTAAATTATCAGGAAATTTTAATTATGAAGTGAACTAATACTTTAATGGACACATTTTTAAACATCAACACAGATCCAGTAACTTTTAATGTATGGTTATATTATGAGGATAACTTTTTTGGACATGAAAATAAAAGTAAGCATTTTGACTTCGTTCTCAGAAGCCTCTTGCAGTTCGATCACAAAGCTCGTAATGCCAGATTGTGATCTAAACTGTAAATCCTGTTACCTTAAGGTTTAATTAGGCTACATATGTACCAGAATTAAATAAAAATGTAGTGATTTAACGGGAGATGGCACATTGCAATTAATTAACACATACACACATTTATCTGATTAAAATGTTTAAAAATCACCTTGTCAGACTGGAAACGGCACCTATTTCAGAGAATGCCGTTCACTGAACTTTTGGTTTACACATATTAATATGTGTGAGCAAACCCTGTAAGCTCTGTCACAGTTGAAGATTTCTCCTCCTCTCAGTGATTGTGCTAGACTGAACATCTGACTAATTCCCACAATCTGTGCTCGGCTTTAAAACACCATTCATTAAAAGAGCACCTAATTACAGCAGTTGCATTATCTATAATTATTTTCCCAGCCAACTTCCCTGATAAAATTTCTTCTGTGCAGTCAAATACGTAATTATATTTTTAGAACACCAGTAATTTACGTAATTAAAGAAGAGCTTTTCTTACATGCATCTATATATAGCCTGTAGAAAATGCTTCACCTCGTGTTTTCACCTCGCAAGAGACAATGATGTGTTTTTTCACAGACCAAACACGCCGTAAATGACTTTAAGATGGAGCAACTGGTGTTAAGATGATGTGAAGTCAGATCTCTTTAGGATCACACAGACGTCCTAGAAAAATAACAGTGTAGCTCATCACATTAAATATGAATATATTGCAGAAAGTGTCCAATGTCGGACAATAGAGTTGTTTTAAATCCTAGTAAATGTTTTCTACTATGCTTTTTGTTGTTGTTGTTGTTTTTAAGTGTATTTATGTTACCTTTTTAAAATAAATGCCATGAACTTTGATATTTTAGCTAATGAAATGACATTCATTTTGAGCCTTAAGTGTTCTGACACTCACCCCCAACCCACCGCCCCCCCCTCATATTTAATATCGTCTCTGGTTTAATAAAGAGCCCAAAGTTATTTCTGTTAATCTCAATATCATTTGGCAGTAAAGCAGCACCATGGAAACAAGGGTGGGTCAAAACGTGAAAGCTTTTTTTAAACCCTGGTTGACGCAGTAGAACGGCATCCATGTTTTAGGCCTCTAGATGGCAGAAAGACCACACTGATACACTGCATTCACACACCGCAAATGAAGCTCTGAGGTTAATTACAAAGATCCCTCATGCAGAGAACACGATTGCTTAAATATTCTTCAATAATGATAAAAAAAGCCTCTCTATTAATAATCTGTTCTTTCACACGGTGTTGCTGCCATAACAGATTGCATTTTTAAAATGTTCTTATACTGGTATAAAAGTACTTGTATATGCATATCATGTCTGCTATTAATAGAAGCATTGCAGATGTTTGTAATTTCATGCAATGAGGTTTAACCCTGCACAACTTTAAAGATGATGATGGACATGCCATTAACTCGGTGAATAAATAGGCAGTTATCCTTAAAGCCTACTGCAGGTTACTACAGTCATTTGTGGTCACAAATACTCTCAAAAGTTCATAATGATAAAAAGTTATGACTTCAACACATTTTGACTTCAAATGAAGTATGATTTCTAAACCAGGACAAACAGTGTTCCCCCTGCATTATGCATGAACAATCACAATGTCAATCTTTGAGATATAAACCTCGTATCCACCGAAATTACCCAGAACAATTTGTCCCAGGAACATTTTTTCCCGGAACTTTTTTTCCCCCAGACCTGTTGCCTGTCTGCATTTCCATCAAGGTCTAAAGTACCGAGAAGATTAGTTTGGTGATGTAAGACTGCGTGCTTTTTTCGAGTTCCCGCTGGATTTCATCCTCTGCATATAAGCTTAATAAAGCCTGAACCTTGTTGTCAGTCCATTGGTTGTATCTTTTAAACTCCATTGCTGATTCGAATAGCAAACATCTCTTACTGCACGCAACGCAACAGACTTTTAAAAAATGATGGTTGAAATAAAATGCTGCATGGAGTCAACCAATCAAAATGCTACGTGAATTCAACCAATCAGCATGTTCAGAACCCAAGTCCCACCCCCGAAAGTTCCGGAACTTTGAAAAAGTACTACCTCGAGAGCAGGGACTTTCTGAGGGGGGAATTTTATCATTTCATTTAGACCCTGGTTCCTGCGGTCGAAATACACCGAGTACCACCCCGAAGTTCCTAGTTCCTGGGTAAAGTTCCTGCGGTGAAAACGCGGCTATAGTAATGCATTACAGATAAGTTTTAAGTCAACTAATGAATAGTCTTAGTCTCAGACATCATGCCAATGAACCGTTGGCTGAATGTCTGATGCATATGACACACAAAATTAGAAACACTTAAAGAGTTTCGAAGTCGTCATCTGATTGGTTGAATTTTACAGGAAGACGTATGTGTCTTTAACGGTCCACCTGGAAATGAAGATGCCATGATGCCAAACCCCCTCATGGAAAAGGAAAGCCGTCGTGTTTACAACTGTGACAATGAGCGCTTATCGTGATCAACTAAATGCTGGATTTTCAAAAGTATGAGAAGTATATGACTCTTAGATCCGGTTTCACAAACAGGATTAGATTAAGCCCGGATTAAGCTTTAGTCCAATTAGGGCATTTAAAAGCTTTTTTAAAAAGCATTACTTGTGTGCATCTTGAGACAAAACAATGGCAGTGACATATTTTAAAAGTGCAATTTCTTTCAATTAAAACATGCATTTTAGTCTGGGACTAGGCTTAAGCCTTGTCTGTGAAACTGGGGGTTAGAATAAGAGTTTTGCATGCCATTTTGTTATCATAGAGACATTGACTTTATATTTTCACTCCCCAAAACATGAAGCTGAACAAAACGAACTGTGATTAGTTGCTTTACACGTAAGTCAGACGTCCTCTTGGCGGCCATTGACCAATGAGAGCTGTGATGGAGTCCAGACCTTCTGCCGTCAGTCTGAAGGTCTGGCTATGCGAGACTAACTAATGAAAGGCTTAAAGCATTCTCATTCTGACAAGATAAAGCATGGTCATAACATACGCAGGGTCATAGAAGAGATGATTGGTGGGCAGTATGTATAAAACCTTTTATCATGGCAACTGCATTATGATGTATTTGTTTTTCCAAAACAACAACCAATGGAATATATACAAAATAACCTTGTGATAATATATTTTTTTAGATAATGTGCTGAATTAAATATATTACAAATAAAATACAAACCAATAAGTGAAATTATTCATAACAAAAGTCAGTGCAGAAACAGTTACACTTTAAGTTGAAAAAGACTAGAAAATAAATAGTTTCCAACTAGATTCTGATTAAATGAGCCACACCAAATGTCATATTATCCCACACATACAAATTATTACAATATTAATATTAACATTGAAAAAATTGTAATGTAATACTACACACCGTAGGCCTAACTTGGCAATTTTGCATATTCAATGGCAAAACATAGCTATTTGTAAAAGTGTCGCCATTTTTATTAATGCATCTATATGGAAAAGACAGCAAAAGTTAGCAAGGGGTCTACAAGCCTCTGCTTAGGAAATGTTACGTGATGAGCATGTGGGAGTTTTGATGCCTTATCGCTGATCTACAGGAGAGATCTCCCACACATGTGCCACCTATCTCTGCAGTTCATCCCGTTTGGAGTAAAATATACACTATTATCACGGCTCTCCAGTATGCCTAGACACGCTGGAGTAGTGAAGCTGCACTCAGACGCATCCGCTGTGGCATGATAAGAGAATAACAAACCTACTGGGGGGTCTTGGTCTACTGAGCACAAGCTAAAATTATATTTGGCATATACCCCTACCTAGACATCTTCAGTATGGCACCTGCTCTAAAATCCACAAATCGAACAAGTCTCAATACGTTTCTGTGTCCCGTGAGCTGCAAATAATGCCCAAAATCTAATTATTTTCAAATACTTTTCATTTAGACATTTGGCAGACACTTATCCAAAGCATCTTACATTGTATTCAGATTAAACATTTAATCAGGTCTTGCATTCCCTGGGAATCAAAAACAAACAAACAACCATGACCATTGCATTGCTACACTCTAAAAAACGCTGGGTTAAAAATGGACAAACCCAGCAATTGGGTTGTTTTAACCCAGCGGCTGGGTTAAATGTTTGCCCAACCTGCTGGGTAGTTTTATTTAACCCAAATATTGTTTAAAAATTACTGCATTTTTTGCTTAAAATGAACCCAAAATATGTTGGAAATTAACATGTATTAATATGTTTAATAAACAAACATTTATTAATACTTTTTTGAATAATATTTAAACAATAAACATTTATTAAATTGCTTATTAATAAATGCTCATCTTTTTGATTATTATTGTTGCCTCTAGTAATTATGAGTCTGATTTTTAATTTCCAACCTATTTTGGGTTCATTTTAAGCCAGACATATAGTAATTTGTTAAGAATTGTTGGGTTAAATAAAACTACCCAGCAGGTTGGGCAAACATTTAACCCAACTGCTGGGTCAAAACAACCCAATCGCTGGGTTTGTCCATTTTCAACCCAACTTGGGTTGTTTTTAACCCAGCATTTTTTAGAGTGTAGTGTAGCGTCACCGGTTGAGCTACAATTAAAACACATAATAGTCCATTTTGTTCTCTCAAATGAACAATTAACTATCTTTTTTACATTTACATATGAAAATACAGTATGAGCATAGCTTGCTCATGCAAAAGTAAGCACCACCATAGAGAGCCGAGGGTGGTTACTAGTGCATTGCTGTTCTGAATTGTAAGTAATTTGAGTGTAGCTCTGGGGATTTTTAAGGCAATCTGAGTGGTACCTGGGGCAAAAGAGCCAACACCCAACTCTCTATTATATTCTGATTTCTAGGTCCAGTGTATCATATTTTTCCCCTCCATTTTATCACCCCTGACATCTTAAAATCGAATGTCTGTTCACTTAGAAAATGTAACAGAAGAGATCTTCCAACAAGTGGGTATATGGAGTATGATCAGTGGGTCTCATTCACTAAGCATGCATATGCACAAATTTGTTCGTGAAATCTGCGTACGAACGTTTTCACAAACAAATCATGATTCATCAATAACTTTTGTTCTAAAATGTATTCTAAATTTACGGAAAAATGTAGGAACATCTGAAACCACTCATATGCAAAAATCACATACTCTTGGTGGTCTTATAAACATACATTTTTAAACATAGATCGAGGGCGCAAGTAAGTAAATAAATAAAACAACAACAGAGTGTCTTTTATGCAGAACTACTTCCTTCCACCATGGATTGAAATCTCATGTTGACAGTTTAATAGTTGAACCCAAGCCTTCTTTACTAATTCTAAAAGGTCACTTTAGAGTAACAAAGGAACGTTGAGTCGCTTCATGGAAGCTTATTGTATTATGATATTATGAAGGCAAATGTTTTACCTGCATCTAATATAGCATTCAATCTTCAGGTCGATGTCCATAATATTATATCCATTATAAAAAATATCAGTTTGTCTGCAGTCTGATGTCTTTGTCCTTTAAAACTTAAGTTTTATGGTGGATTTGCTTGACCGCCATGACAGTCGCCGCAAGCGGAGTGCTGATACTGGGGGAATATCACACAACTGGAAAAGGCTCTCAGCCAATCAGATTCGAGAACCAGAATGAACTGTTGTATAAATATGAGTAAAAGAGTAAGAAAAGGTGTGTTATAAGCTCAAGCTGCAAGGTAGCTCTGCATAAAGACGCAGATACGCATATGTGCATCTGGCTAATCAGAAGCCTGTGATGTCTATATAACAGATGTTTATTGCATTTGAACTTGTTCAAATCTTGCTGCGCATGCTCTCAGGTGAGAACGTGTCTTTAGAGAGTGTCATGTTTGCTGAGAGCGACGAAAAAAGGCGTGCGGAATGCCTTTATATGGACATGGTTTGGGCGTGTTTTATGTAAATTAATAATCTCGGGCACACGGTCGCTCATTTAGAATACTTCGAATTCATCATCATTATAACGAGGTTAAGAACAAATTCATGATCAAAACATGGACTCGATCTACACAGTCTATCAACACCCCCAAAACTAGCAAAAAAGTCCTATATCTGTTCCTGGGTCGACATCAGGCAGTTTTGATTTATATGCAGTTTAATGTTTGATATTCATGCTATTTTACATGAGCATCAGCAATGCTTCTATCACTTGTTTCTGCTGCTTCTTTTCCTGTGTTTTGATCTGGAGATTCTGTACTCTTTCAGAAGATGTGTAACAGCGCCCCCTCGGGAATAACAGTAAAAACATGGATTGCCAGGAAAATTCCGTCAATGGCGAGGAAAGAGTTAATATGCCTATATAGTTTTTTATTAACCCTGTGTATGATTCATAGCACAGTTTTTTTTCTCTCTCTGTAATAACGCGCATGAATGAGTTATGTGTATTCAAACGTAAAAAAATGTGACTAAACCATGCAGTGTGTTTAAAAGTGAGGACAGGAGCAAACAGGATATACTGTAGGAAGAACTGATTTCAGCCAATGCACTTGACTGACAGACTCTGAGGACACATACTGAGCTCCTTGAGGCTAAGCAATGACATTCAGTTGGATGAGCCACCTGGTGAACACAGCCCAATGGGGGATTCAACACTGGCCACTCCATGATTAATCACATAGTCGTGGATGACAAATGAAGAGCTACTACTGTAACCTACTTTAAAGTGCACAAAATCCATAGCATTTCACCCCATTTGTAACGCAAATGGGAGCAGCCAATTTCCTACCCTTAAAAACTCAACATATTACAAGAAAAACAGTTTCTTTTTGCATGTTTCCCCTTAACTAGTATTGTATAGTGTATAACAGCTTTTGGCCCAGCAATTGGGTTATTTTAACCCAGCGGTGGGGTTAAATGTTTGCCCAACCTGCAGGGTAGTTTTATTCAACTCAACTATTGTTTAAAAATGACTGTGTTGCTCGTTTAAAATGAACCCAAAGTATGTTGGAAATGAACATTTATTCATAAGTTTAATGAATAATAATGAAACAATAAACATTTATTAAATTGCTTATTAATTAATGTTCAGCTTTTGATTATTATTGTTGTCTCTAGTAATTATGTGTCTGATTTTTAATTTCCAGCCTATTTTGGGTTCATTTTATTCAAGCCATATAGTCATTTTTAATCAATAGTTGAGTTAAATAAAACTACCGAGCATGTTGGGCAAACATTTAACCCAACCGCTGGGTTACAACAACCTAATCACTGGGTTTGTCCATTTTCAACCCAACTTGGGTTGCTTTGAACCCAGCATTTTTAGAGTGTATTTTCCATAAATTCACACTGACCAGGTTTCCACCACTCTTTTACTGGGCAAACATTTAACCCAATCGCTGGGTTTGTCCATTTTTAACCCAACTTGGGTTGCTTTGAACCCAGCATTTTTAGAGTGTATGTTCCATAAATTCACACTTACCAGGTTTCCACCACTCTTTTACTGGGCAAACATTTAACCCATTCGTTGGGTTAAAACAACCCAATCACAGGGTTTGTCAATTTTCAACCCAACTTGGGTTGCTTTGAACCCAGCATTTTTAGAGTGTATTTTCCATAAATTCACACTGACCAGGTTTCCACCTATCTTTTACTGGGCAAACATTTAACCCAATCGCTAGGTTTAAACAACCCAATCACTGGGTTTGTCCATTTTCAACCCAACTTGGGTTGCTTTGAACCCAGCATTTTTAGAGTGTATTTTCCATAAATTTACTCTGACCAGGTTTCCACAACTCTTTTACTGGGCAAACATTTAACCCAATCGCTGGGTTAAAACAACCCAATCGCTGGGTTTGTCCATTTTCAACCCAACTTGGGTTGCTTTGAACCCAGCATTTTTAGAGTGTATGTTCCATAAATTCACACTGACCAGGTTTCCACCACTCTTTTACTGGGCAAACATTTAACCCAATCGCTGGGTTTGTCCATTTTCAACCCAGTATTCTTTAGAGTGTTGGAGTCATTCACAAAGGTGACAACCTCAGGAATTGTTTGCCATCTTTCAACAGCACACAAGAAGCATCAATGGCAACAGTTTAACCCATTCTGTGTTAGTTATTTTTGATATTTAAATAAGCTTGACAGGGGCATTATGGTAATGTAACATTAATTTCCTTACGCAACTAATGTCACGATATCAGTGGAGTTTGGTAGCAGCGTGTTCATCTGGTACTCTCAATCACAACTCAAGGACATATAAGCAGCTGCTTAACTCACCACCATGTAAATGAACTAGTCCCAGAGAAACATTGAGCCAGAGTTGAGCCAAGCTCTCCATTTAATCGCATTGAAGTCTATAAGTGAGATACATTTGTTTCTGAATTATATATTTACCAAGTGAAAAGGTTTTGCATCACTCCTCTAGTGATTCACAAAGTGGAACGGACATCTGATGTCACGCATCGCACTGATGAAACCTGGCTGGAATATGGCTGTTCTTGCGTCTGGTAAGATTCTTTAAGCGTTCAGAAGCAGCCAGTAGGTCTGTATCGCTGTCTGCATGAGTGCACATGCTTTGGCTTGTCAAAAAAACTCTCTCTTCTGCATAAAAGAGGTCAGAGCGAGCTTCCCGCAGGCTGACCGACGGTTCTGCTGACACGGCCCAGGTGCTGGGGAAATCACCTGGACAGGACTTGACATGTGATTCCTCCGGGCAGCTGCTCCTTTGGATAATGTGATAAGCTTGAAGCTGGTGCCTGAAGCTGAATGTAGAAGACTTTAGAATCAGCATTTGCCACCATAAACAAAATTTGCTCAGTCATATGAACTTCTGCAGGGTTCTATAGACCAGTGGTTCTCAACTGGTTTTGCTTGAGGAAATTTGTGTGACCAAACACACAAATATTTTTTTTGAAAAGCAAGAAAAGAACCAATTTTGTTTGTAAATGCAACTGAATATTTAAAATCATGAGATTTTAGAGAAATGGATACGTTATGTATATAACACAAAACATTATTTGTCTTTGCAATGGAGTTTCATTTGTTAACACACAAGTCACGGGTAACTACATTAAGTCGGTAGTGAACTAACAATGAACAATACTTCTACAGCATTTATTAATCTTAGTTAATGTTCATTTCAGTATTTACTAATAGTAAAATCAGACATTGTAATAAATTAAAGCAATTGTATTTCAATTAACTACCATTAGCAAAAATGAATAAATGCTGTATGGATGAGGAGAGACCCCTGATATGATTGTAAAGCGCTTTGGGTGTACAGTTGTACATAGGAAAGCGCTATATAAATGCCTCATTCATTCATTCATTCATTCAAAATATTTAAGTCCGTATGAAGTTTGGAAAAATGAAATGTTTCCAAAAGGATGAACGACCCATTCATGATGATATGGTTAGCTGCATTTAGCATTGTTTTCTCTTTCATGATCATATCAGAACAGACCTGAGACCCATTTTTTGGGTCACGACTCATCCAAAAATAGACGCATTTTGCAGGCAATTTTATCTAAAATGACTTGCATTAGAATCAAGGTTCACATGTTATCAGTTCATGCATTCCCTAGGAATCGAGTCCATGACCTTGGTGTGGCTAACACCATGCTTGACTGTTTTAATTACAGGAGTGCTTAGGGTCAGAGACTATTTCTGGAGTAGAAACATCAAACAGAGAGTGTGCTGTAATATAGTGAAATATTGATATTCCGGATTAGAGTTTGTTCTAAAGCATATTTAACTGAAAGTTTTACACTATTACACTGCAATTAGTGTAGCATACACTCTAAAAAATGCTGGGTTAAAAACAACCCAAGTTGGGTTGAAAATGGACAAACCCAACGATTGGGTTGTTTTAACCCAGCGGCTGGGTTAAATGTTTGCCCAACCTACTGGGTAGTTTTATTTATTAAATCCATTAGTCGTGGCCTAATGGATAGAGAGTCGGACTTGTAACCCAAAGGTCATGGGTTCGAGTCTCAGGTCCGGCAGGGATTGTCGGTGAGGGGAGTGAATGTCCAGCGCTCTCCCCACCCTCAATACCACGACTGAGGTGAGACCCTTGAGCAAGGCACCGTACCCCCAACTGCTCCCCGGGCGCCGCAGCAATGGCTGACCACTGCTCCGGGTGTGTGTTCACGGTGTGTGTGTTCACTGCTGTGTGTGTGCACTTGGATGGGTTAAATGCAGAGCACAAATTCCGAGTATGGGTCACTATACTTGGCCACATGTCACTTCATTAATTAATTAATTAATTAATTAATTAATTCATTCATTCATTCATTCATTCATTCATTCATTCATTCATTCATTCATTCATTCATTCATTCATTCATTCATTCATTCATTCATTCATTCATTCAACCCAAATATTTTTTTTAAATTACTGTATTTCTTGCTTAAAATGAACCCAAAATATGTTGGAAATTAACATTTATTAATATGTTTAATAAACAAACATTTATTAATACTTTTTTGAATAATATTTAAACAATAAACTTTTATTAAATTGCTTATTAATAAATGCTCATCTTTTTGATTATTATTGTTGCCTCTAGTAATTATGAGTCTGATTTTTAATTTCCAACCTATTTTGGGTTCATTTTAAGCCAGACATATAGTAATTTGTAAACAATTGTTGGGTTAAATAAAACTACCCAGCAGGTTGGGCAAACATTTAACCCAACTGCTGGGTCAAAACAACCCAATCGCTGGGTTTGTCCATTTTCAACCCAACTTGGGTTGTTTTTAACCCAGCATTTTTTAGAGTGCACAGACTCACTAATTCAATTTACATTCACATTTTTTTTGTGTGTGTGGATAATTTTAGACTTTATAAATATCGCTCTGTTGCATTAAAGAACCAAAGCATTAAACCTACATTCTAAAAAATGCTGGGTTAAGAACAACCCAAGTTGGGTTGAAAATGAACAAACCCAGCAAATACGTTGTTTTGACCAGCGGTTGCTGGGTGGTTTTATTTAACTCAACTATTGTGTAAAAATTACTGTATTGCTTGCTTAAAATGAACCCAAAATAGGTTGGAAATTAACATTTATTAATAAGTTTAATGTTCAACCTATTTTGGGTTCATTTTAAGCCAGCCATATAGTAATTTTTAAACAATAGTTGGGTTAAATTAAACTACCCAGCAGGTTGGGCAAATATTTAACCCAACTGCTGGGTTAAAACCACCCAATCGCTGGGTTTGTCCATTTTCATTTTAAAGTGTAGATTACTTAAAACACTCAATATATTGAGTGTTAACACTTAACACTCAAGATATCGGGTTCACAAGAATAAGACAATATCATAACGCTATTTTTAAGAAATCTTCAGTGATGAAATATTTGAATGCAAAAATAGTCTTTTATTCGATTGAAAGTCACAAAATGCGAAACAATTGCAGGTGCATTTTGAAATGTTTTAATTAATCTAGAGCTGTCACTAATGATTATTCAAGTGATCAGTTGATTGTTTTGATGATTAATTGGGTAAATGGATTTTTGTGGTAATAATAATTAACCTAAGTAAACAACAGCATTTAAATAAATATATATAATAACAATGAGACAATAATAATTGGTTCAAATGAAATATCAAAATCAAGTAATCATATAGTTTTATTGAGCAAGCCTATTGTAACACATAATATGAACAATCAACTTTTCATACATAATGTATTATAACAAATGCCTGCAGAGGGCGCCAACGGCCCCCTGGTGGTTGTTGTTATGCTTTAACGACATTTAATTAACTTAATAGTTATTATTTGGACACTTCTTTACGATGGCCTAATGGTTAGAGAGTCAGACTGGTAAGCTGAAGATTGCGGGTTCGATTCTCAATAATGGCAGGAAATGACTGAGGTGCCCTTGAGCAAGGCACCTAACCCCCAATCGCTCCCTGGGTGCCACAATAACAATGGTTGTGTGTGTTCACAATTTGCAGTGTGTGTGTTCGCATCTCACTACTCATAATGTGTGTGCACTGGATGGGTGAAATGCAGAGGACAAATTCTGAGTGTGGGTTACCATTACTTGGCAATCACATGTCACTTTTCACTTTCATATGAACGTTATAAGCAACCCAAACTCCAAACAACCCAAAAGCCCAAATGCACGTTATTGGAAACCCAAATAAACAGCACAAACAGAGACTGAGTTTGTGTGGAGCATTATTTAATGTGAACGGAGCCGCTCTGAGATGCTGGAAGAAACATGTAACCTGCACGCATGTAAATAATTGAAGTGTCACACCTCACTCCCACAAGTGGCTAGTGGGAGTGGCCGTGTTACACGCCACTGCTGAAATCCACCTGCACTTGGCGGGTTGCCAGGTGTCAAGCCCTGCTACTGACTATACAGTAAGTGACTTCAAATACATGTCAACTTATACTACTAACCTAACTAACTCTAACCCTACCCCTAACAGTCAGCTAATACTCAACTGAGAGTTAGTTGACATGTAGGTGCAGATATATATAGTCAACAGAATTTGTTTCTTTTGAAACTGCTTCAAAAAGTTGTCGCTGCTCAGCTTCATTCGTACTCGTCATCTCATAACCTTTACGAATGTCTCTCCACATCACTGAGACAGAACTTCTTAAGGTTGTCAATGACCTCCTTATGGCCACTGACTCAGGCTCCATTAGCATTTTAATTCTCTTAGACCTTTCCTCTGCTTTTGACACAATCTCTCACAGTATTCTCATTTCATGGCTCTTGGTTTTTCTGGAACTGCCCTATCCTGGTTCAGTTTCTACCCTTGTGACTGTCAGTATTACATCTCTATCCGCCAGGCTAAGTTCACTATTGCCCCTGTCTCTCACGGTGTTCCCCAGGGTTCTGTTCTTGGGCCTTTACTGTTCATCATCTACATGCTCCCATTAGGTAACATTATCCATCAACATGGCTTCAACTTCCATTGCTATGCAGGTGACACCCAACACTATATATGGGGCAGTCGTGGCCTAATGGATAGAGAGTCAGACTTGTAACCCAAAGGTCATGGGTTCGAGTCTCAGGTCCGGCAGGGATTGTCGGTGAGGGGAGTGAATGTCCAGTGCTCTCCCCACCCTCAATACCACGACTGAGGTGAGACCCTTGAGCAAGGCACCGTACCCCCAACTGCTCCCCGGGCGCCGCAGCAATGGCTGCCCACTGCTCCCGGTGTGTGTTCACTGCTGTGTGTGTTCACTGCTGTGTGTGTGCACTTGGATGGGTTAAATGCAGAGCACAAATTCCGAGTATGGGTCACCATACTTGGCCACATGTCACTTCACTTCACTTCACTTCACTTCACTATATCTGTTCCCAACACAATGCTCCTTTCCCACCAACTCCATATCTGCTTGTATTAATGCTATAAATGCTTGTATGACCAGTAACTTTCTCAAACTCAACACTGATAAAACAGATCTACTTCTTGTTGGTTCACTCATTTCTGTGTTGACAATGTTAACATTGCTGGAGTCTTGATTCGACCTTCCACCTCTGTTAAAAACCTGGGTATAATCTTTGACTCTTCCCTCTCCTTCTTTCCTCACATTTCTTCACTCACTTGGTCTGCCTTCTTTCACCTTCGTAATATTGCTCGTTTACATCCCTTCCTAAATATCAATGATGATGAGACACTGGTTCATGCCTTCATTACTTCTCGATTCGACTACTGTAATTCTCTTTTCTATGGTTTACCAAACACAACAATAAATAAACTCCAGAACTCTGTAGCTAGGGTTCTCGCTTATTCAAAGAAATCGTCTCACATTATTCCAATTCTACATAGACTTCATTGGCTACCCATTCATTTTCGTATTCAGTACAGGATACTCCTTATCACATTCAAAGCACTTCATGGTCTTGCCCCCCTGTATATTTCGGATCTCATTCCTACCTTCTCTCCAGTTCGCACATTAAGATCTTCTGATATTGGTCTGTTGTTGATGTGCCACGGGCATGGCACAAGTTAGCATCGGGTGGTCGACGGACATTTTGAATCTCTGCCCCCACACTCTGGAACTCCATTCCCAAACACATTCGTGATCTCTCATCATTACATGATTTCAAAACCCACCTTAAAACATATCTTTTCGTTTTTTGTTTCTCTGATCCCTTACCGTATGATCTGATCGAAGTTATGTATTTTTTGTTTATCTGTATTATTTTTCTGTCTGCTGTAATGTTTATTTGTTATAATATTGTAAAGCGACTGAGTTTGCAGAAAGGCGCTATATAAAATACATTTATTATTATTATTTTGCCTAAAGGAAACCATCTAAGCGTACCCCAACATTTTACTTTTGACAATCTAAAAGAATTTTCTTCTCCCTGATAGTCTATGTCTCTGTGAAAGTAATCCATTATAACCACTAGGATATATTTTGAAAGCTGTTCAGGTTCAGGTGAAGAAAACAAAGTTGTTATATTTGTGTTTGCACATGGGCGATTCTTTCAAAACTATTTGTCAGTTTAAGACAAATTTACCAGAACATGTGCAACATGTGCCTTGGAGAACTAAGTGTTAACAGGGTTCATCAACGCCACATGTCGTCCAGCTGCGACCTCCACCAAGAACATGATAAGTCCATTTACACGTCCTAGAGAAGCATTCCCAAAACAGACCCTGTTTAGTTTTTGATGTCACTCCAAACCCTCCAAGGTTGGAGATACGGATGATGGATTTCGGGTGAGGTCGAACCAAAGTGAAAAATTGAGGGCAGACTTAAAGTGTGAGATGTGTAGGCTGGCAGCCAAACAATCCCCCAAATAATTTGTCTTGTTTTAAAAAACAGTTAGTTTCGGTCCCCAAATCTGATGGCCAAGTTTTGCCAAGTATTTTGGAAACACAAAAATACTTATCCATGCAAAACTCACTGCTACTGTTCCTGCATTCTTGTAGCTGAAACATTTGAGTATATGGTGCTTGCAATGCTAAGGTCATATATTTGATTCTCAGGGAATAT
Organism: Anabarilius grahami; assembly: GCA_003731715.1. Lineage (NCBI taxonomy): Eukaryota > Metazoa > Chordata > Actinopteri > Cypriniformes > Xenocyprididae > Anabarilius > Anabarilius grahami. The sequence goes on along the minus strand of RJVU01059915.1, from coordinate 1,823,810 downwards.
GAGAATGGATAAAAATGTATACTTTGAATGCAATGTAAGTCGCATAAAATCACCTGTAAGTGGAATAAAAGCATCTGCCTGCCCTTTGCTTGTCTTTCACCTCTTCTAGTCCCTTTGCAGATGTCAGTTTCCATCACTGGTTCATTTTTTTCACATTATCTCACACTTCAAATAGGAATGGCTGTCAACGTGTTAGAGAAAAGACAGTGGCAGTTGGAAAGCATCCAAAAATTATAATTATATATGACAGCACTGTCAAGCAGAGTGATGAACAATATACTGAAGTATAGATTAATGGCAAAGAGTTTACTTCTGAAAGTGCAAGACTATGTAAGGCTTTTTTTTTTTTTTTACTTTCAACACTGGGTAAACCACCCTGGGTTAACAATTTTCAGTGTGAAGACTGATTTGAAGAAAGGAATTAGTAAGACAACACCGGTAAAGGCAAGAGGCGTCTGAACATCTATTGGACGTGACATTGAAAACTTCCGTACATCGCATATAGTACTAAAGCGCACTTTAAATCACATCAATAAAACATGCTAGTGTTTGTACTATTGTTAGTAATGTAAGCATTCATTGTCTCTGCAAAACATAAATCATTGATGTGCATTAATGCAGAACGTCATATCGAAAAGAGTGACCAATTTACAGTCTTTTCATGCTCTCAAACACACACACTCGTTGGGTTTTCATGGGGACATAACATTTTGAGTTCATTGAAATTAAAAATTTGAGTTGATACAATGATGGCGATTGGTTTAATCAACAGAAACTGAAAATATTATGCTATCTGAACTACATTAATTATATAAGTTGATATGGCAAAAGAACAAATGTGATAAATCAGGAAAATAATTTTTTACAGTGTACTTCAAATTCACTTCAGATTCTGTAATTTTAATTTAACTGTAGAAGTAGAATTAAAATGTATTAAACAGACATTACTTCTCTGCTGTGTAACAGAACCACTACTTTAAACAGATAATAAAATGATTTATAGGTTAATACATTGAATATTTCCTTTAATAACAAACATAAATGATACAATGGTTATTAGGAAATGGCCTTTGTGAATTATTATCACAGATTTGAAGTCGGAGGGAAAATGCATTTATACCCTATAGGACAGTTTTAGTACCACATAAAATTTTAGATTTCAAGAATGAAGCTGTGACGTTATGAATAAATCAGTTTTGAGAATCATTTCATAACAGGTCTTTAAAGGGAATGAAGTGACAAAGTTTCAACAATAAAGTCGCTACATTACGAGATTGAAGTAGCAATATTTTGAGAATAAACCCTTATTGCAAGCACAGTCTTTCCCTTTGTCAAACAATGGGTGAGTAGTTCATGCTTCACACACGATTGTATGGTTCTTCATAAAACCTGTATTGCAAAATATTGCATATTTAGGATATTCTGTTACAGTTTTATAGTCCATTTTCACTGTAATTCTGCTGAGTTTGACCAAGAGCCGAAACTTGCTTACGTGTGCAGTGAATACTGATAATAATGGCACTGAAATGAAAACGCATTGCTTACGTATTGTCGACACAAGATTTGTGCATCAGGACTTAGACCGAGATTTGGGTCACTAGGGAAACTTTTATTAAAAATATATTAAAAAAGGGCAATAAAGTGCCCATGGTATGATCATATAACTGGGGTAGTGGTGTTCTTATTATGTTGGGATATGAAGGATGGGTTGTGCAGAGAAGCTGTAAATTGTTTTGCCAGGTTGTCTCTGTTGTGACCTGACTACATTACATCTCGCCTGGACCTTGGGCACCTTGTGCGTGTATGTGGTCCTATGAGAGACGGAGGTGGTAATAACTTCAGCTGTACCTCATCACACGCCGCCCACAGCAATCTGTATTGACTCTTAGCTAACTGCTCCTGCAGTGAGAAAGGGTTTTGAGACGACAAATAGAGTGCTGGGGCGACGATGATACGAGGAAAGAGGAGGAAGATCGTCCTTCACATACTAATAAAGCCCTTGCAGGTGCAGCATTGTAAACACAGGTGCTGTAAGAGATGTTAACCATTTCGCTAACATACGCCATACTTTCCAGTCCTCCAGAGAATTCCTACTTATAAACTCACTGAAGTTGAAGTGTGTTCAAGTAACTTTAGTTGTTGTTTATATATTTAGGGCCCAAGCCCTGAAAGGTGGGGGGTCGTGGGGGGGCTCTGTTGTAGAAGTCTGCGCGGGACTGTTTTTTTCTTCCCGCTCCCGCCCGCTCCCGCAATGTTTCTATTCCGCACGAACCCGCTCCCGCCTCCCGCTATCCGCATATAGTGATTTTCTTCCCGACCCGACGGGTCCCGCTAAAGATCGTTTCCAGAATCTTGCGTTTAAACTTCCCCTAAAGAAAGAGAGTGATTGGGGATAACAAATATAAAATGTTGCATATATACAAAATGTGTTATTTGTCTATAACATGTTCCAGCCTAATGCACTCTATAGTTACCGACCGTAAACCACCTTTCATTCAAAATTTAGTCCCGCGCAGCAAGAAATCTTATCGGTTCCCGCGGGAGAGCCGCAGGAATGCAGACCTCTACTCTGTTGCACACCCTTTTATATGGATGTATTTGCATACCCTTTTCAGCTACAGTAACCAAACTTCATACAGTTATAGATCTCATCGGGACGAACAACTTTCACACTCTAAGTCATATGCCAGCCCAAAAGGAAGTCGGCTATTTAGGGTTGTTTGAAAAACGCATGCTCTGGAATTTTATATACTTCTCCTAGGGGAATCATCCGATCACCACCAAACACGGTCAGCATGAAGACAAACATTGAGGATGCTAAATTGCAAGCAGATTTTTGATATCTTGAATGGTTTGGCCGTGGTGTTGAAATGAATTTATAGCGAGAAAAGGGAAACAGGAAGTGTTATAACTTCTGCATAAATTGACTGATTTTGATGAAACTTCAGCTGTGTGTTCATTGTAGGAGGCCGATCACATGGTAGTGTGTCACTTTCGAAATGCTTTGAAATCACCCTATTATTACTACCCAATTCTCTTCAAACTTCCTCAGCATAATGCCAAGACATGGCAGATGGAGACCTGTGAAAAGATTATTGATATCTTAAATACCGTTGCCATGGCAACACGTCAAACTTTTATGATATTCTTGGATGTTTTTGAGGCTCTTAGCATGCTTCAAACTCGACACACACGTCAAAGTTGTCAGCCAGTCGACATGGCCAAAGCTTTAGAAATGGCCAGGGAGGAGGGGCTTATAGCGCCACCTTTTGACAAAAGTTGGAGGGTTAATCTTACCTACAGTCCACAAACTCAGTACATACAGTATATTGGTCTCATCAAGTCGGACAACTTTCTAATTTACAGTCATTAGCTCCGACCAACAGGAAGCCAGATATTTTGGTTTGAATGTGGATTTTTTGAATAATCAGCCTCTGAGTTTTTAAGTACTCCTAGGAGATTCATGCAATTGCCACCAAACTCAGTCAAAATGAAACAAAGACACTGATATGGTCTTGGGATCGGACCTTAGATGGAATTTTTTGTGTTTCTCAAAAGAAAATAGGAGAATACTGATTTGGTGTATAGATCTTTATTAACCACTTTACTCGTTTTTAATACCTCTTGAATGTTTTGTGGGCGATGACATTGAACATGTAGAACAAGGGCCTCTGGGCTCAAGGTCTCTCCAGTCAGCCAGCAAAGGCACACAAAAGATCAATCATTCTGAGTTAACGTTATCTCTCCAGCTGGAAGCATAGAGCAGAAATAGACAGAAGAGAGCATGGTGATTCACTCACTGTTGCCCCTGGACACATACCTATAGTCACCCTGAATTTCTCTGCTGTTCAGTCCATGCTTGCTTTATCTGTGTATTCTGGGCATTTATTTCCTTTTTGGGCTCGTTTCCTCCATTCACTATAAAATGAAATCTTTCTGTGGAGCTAGAGGACATATGTGGTCTATGGAGCACATACAAAGCTGTACAAAGCAGTATCACAAGGAGCGCTTTCACTATTAGGGATGTGAAAATTGTATATTTTTGAAATCGACTAGTCAGTGTTTTCTGAATGATCAATCTTTAGGTACCCCAGTGTAATTACAGAGGTTTAAGGTTGCCAGATAGCTATTATGCACATTTCTCAAGGGTGCTGACACAGGACCGGTTCTTGCATTCAAAAACAGCTGTTCCCATAACAAAATGGAGCAGCAAACGGGGGTCTTGAAACTATTTAAACTTCACACACTCAACAAAAGCAATATACAACAGCAAGGCACAGTGAAACATCCAAATGTTAATTTCCAACATACTTTGGGTTCATTTTAAGCAAGCAATACAGTAATTTTTAAACAATAGTTGAGTTAAGTAAAACTACCCAGCAGGTTGGGCAAAAATTTAACCCAACTGCTCGGTTAAAACAAGCCAATTGTTGGGTTTGTCCAATTTCAAACCAACTTGGTTTGTTTTTAATCCAACATTTTTTAGACTGTAGGCTCATTGGAAAAATGTGCCTTACCTTCATTTTTTACAAAACACCAAAAACATACGTATACATACAAATCACCGCAGTTTCCATCTAAAATGAACATTAGTGACAGTAAAATATTGGGCAGATAACTATAATAAGGAATTATTTCCTTGTGGTTCCTTGCTAAATACAATGATTATGAACTGAAAACATTTTTACCATAGTGCATGATTTGTAAAATGATACATCCGATTGCATGGCTTTTCTGACATGAATCTTGATCTGTGCATTGCATTTGTGATGCAGAGTGCTCTGTTTCATACAGAGCCCAGAAAGTCACCTGTAGGAGAAGAAAAAAACCAGACCCGCAAATCCGTCGCCACAGTTTTGCATTTCATCCCCTCAGTTCATAAACCATACTCACAGATTCATAAATTGTTCCCTCTGTTTATTAAATTGCGCCCACGGACTAATATACCGTACCAATGAATTTCCAATTCGTACGCTCAGATTTGTAAACTGTACCTTCGGTTTTTCAATCTGTACCCACAAATTCATCTTTTTTTTTTTTTATCTCACGTTTGCTTTTTAAAACACTACCAGTTAGGTTTAGGATAGGTTTAAGTGTAGGTGGAATGTTATTTGGGAGCATACCTATGTTCCCAGGGTCCTATGTTCCCCAGAATTATATGGCAGATATTGAAACATGTGGAACATGTGAAAAAGTGTTTCAAGACTGAACTATTCAGTCAAGAACAGTGAGTGATTTTCTGTTTTTCTTTTTTTGTTTGATTCATATTAACAGTATATTTAGCCGTAGGTACTGTACATTACGCTGTTGTCACTTTAATACACAGTATTAAATTCGCAATTTATTTCCCAGCTGTTTATGTTTACAGACATAACCGACTGTTTATGTGAACTTTGTGTGTTTTTGACATAACCTCAAGCACAATAAGACGCAAAAAAGTACTTACAGTAGTTGTAAGTTGTTGGTGGAGTATCAAGGCACGAGCTGTTGCCCCATTCTGGAAAGGGGGTGGGGAGCAGCAGCTTGTTTGCATTTAAAGATACACACACAAAAATGTAGAAAACTTTGAAAGTTTCTGGTGGTTTTAAAGGACCCAACAAAGCTACTAAAAATAGGTGATCTCAGAATGGGAGAAGTACATCCCATGGACCTGAATACATCATGGATCAATGCAGTTGGTGACCTCAGATACCTCTATGAAGTCTTCTACTTTAGCTCCAACTTCTGCCTTTATAATTCCTTACCAATGCTGAGTCATTATGCNAACCAAAAAAAAAAAAAAAAAAAAAAAAGAAGAATCAAGCACAGGACATAACATCACAACTGGATAAATACAGTCTGACCCTTTGATCCTCACAGCTGTTGTTTTTCTCTATGTTGTGAAGAATTACTTGATCCATTGGCCTGACATGGCAAGAAATAACACCTGAAAAGCAAGCCCCTCTTGTCTCACTAGGCTTGTCTGATTGGTGCTGAGAGATGTTGAGAAAGACTTCATATTTATTTGGTGATTCAAAAGCTAGAGGGTCACACATTTTTAAACAGGAATGAACCACAAAGCTCTAGATTTTGAATGGAAAGATAACACATACTGCATGTCAAGTGTCATTAGCATAACAAGCATGTATTTTCATGTTTTATGGTAATATTTTTAAACAGTAAGTGCTCAAAGCATCAGTAGCGGTATGTCCTTAGCTTCGAGCAGTTATAGGTGAAGAAGAGAATGTTGACTCAGCCGCACGAAGGTGTTTTCTTTTTGAAACTGATTAATAGAGGACTATTAGAGGTGGAACACTGTGCAACATATTGACAAAATGTGCCATCTTTGTCAAGGTACAAAAAGCCCACTTAGAGCAAATAATGGCTTGAGGGCTTCTACACATCTATAACTATGAAAAACACACAATTTTAATAAGGAACTAAGTCTTGAAATCTTCACTAGTTTATTAAACCAGTGATTCTCAAGTGTGGGACTTTGATTAATCACAATTTACCTAATGAAATTAATCACAGAATATTCCAAAAACATACCTATATGTACAATATGTATAAAAGAAAAAAAATTACTTTTATTCCTTTAAACAGAAGATTATTGATTAAAACACACTCCATTCCTTATATTGTGTTTTTATATCATGTTTGTTTTTGTTAACTCTACACTAAACCATGGTTAGATTTAACGCTCAGGCTCAAAATCGACTTAAAATCTTTAAGTGTTTAGCCAACCTAACGTAATATCTTTTTGCTAAAATGTTTTGCTAAAATACATCCTGAATTCCTGAAATGTTGGGACATTTTTTAAGTTTGAATAAAATGAAAACTAAAAGACTTTCAAATCACAATATTTTATTCACAGTAGAACATAGATTACATAACAAATGTTTAAACAGAGAAATTTTACACTTTTATCCAATAAATGAGCTAATTTCAAATTTAATGCCTGCTACAGGTCTCAAAAAAGTTGGCACGGGGGCAACAAATGGCTGAAAAAGCGAGAAATTTTAAAAGATTTAGCTGGGAGAACATCTAGCAACTAATTAAGTTAATTGATATCAGGTCTGTAACATGATTAGCTATAAAAGGGAGGCAGAGAGGCAGAGTCTCTCAGAAGTAAGGATGGGCAGAGGCTCTCCAATCTTCGTAAAAAGATTGTGGAATACTTTAAAAACAATGTTCCTCAACGATGAGATTTGCAAGGCTTTGCAAATCTCATCATCAACAATGCATAAAATCATCAAAAGATTCAGAGAAAATGGAGAAATCTCTGTGCATAAAGGACAAGGCTGAAGACCTTTATTGGATGTCCGTGGTCTTCGGGTCCTCAGACCACACTGCATTAGTCATTGGCATGATTGTGTCAATGACATTACTAAATGGGCCCAGGAATACTTCCAGAAACCACTGTCGGTAAACACAATCCGCCGTGCCATCTGCAGATGCCAACTAAAGCTCTATCATGCAAAAAGGAAGCCATATCTGTACATGGTCCAGAAGCGCGGTCGTGTCCTGTGGGCCAAGGCTCATTTAAAATGGACTGTTTCAAAGTGGAAAAGTGTTCTATGGTCAAACGAGTCCAAATTTGACATTGTCGGAAATCACGGACACCGTGTCCTCCGGGCTAAAGAGGAGGGAGACCTTCCAGTGTGTTATCAGCGTTCAGTTCAAAAGCCAGCATCTCTGATGGTATGGGGGTGCATAAGTGCATACAGTATGGGCAGCTTGCATGTTTTGGAAGGCACTATGAATGCTGAAAGGTATATAAAGGTTTTAGAGCAACACATGCTCCCCTCTAGACGATGTCTATTTCAGGGAAGGCCTTGTGTATTTCAGCAGGACAATGCAAAACTACATACTGCAGCTATTACAACAGCATGGCTTCGTCATAGAAGAGTCCCGGTACTGAATTTGCCTGCCTGCAGTCCATATCTTTCACCTATAGGGAACATTTGGCCCATTATTAAATGAAAAATATGTCAAAGATGACCATGAACTCTTCAGCAGCTGGAAACCTATATCAGGCAAGAATGAGACCCGAAACACCGAAACTCTAGAAACTCTAGAAACTCATAACTTCGATGCCCAGACATCTTCAAACTGTTTTGAAAAGAAGAGGAGATGCTACACCATGGTAAACACGCCCCCATCCCAATTATTTTGAGACCTGTAGCAGGAATCAAATTTGAAATGAGCTCATTTTTGTGCATAAAATTGTACAATTTCTCAGTGTAAACATTTGTTATGTTATCTATGTTCCATTGTGAATAAACATATTGGCTCATGTGATTTGAAAGTCTTTTAGTTTTCATTTTATTCAAATTAAAACGTCCCAACATTTCCGGAATTCGGGTTGTAATAACATATTTCCAATGAGTTTTTTGTGTGTGTGTATGTGTTTTCTATTAGGTTGTATTAATTAGGGTTTTTATTGTATCAGCTCAGTTTATTGCAGCCATTATATAGCACAGAGCATAAAGGCCTGGTTTCACAGACATGGCTTAGATTAAACCAGGATTAGGCCTAAATTAAGGCCTTGATCACTTGGAATTCACTATGGAGCTGATTTATTATTTAACCCCCTTTTTGCTTATGAATTTGTTTTATGCACCATTCTATGCTTATAAGTTGTTGGAGAAAATATATAAAATCCTAGGTATATGACCTGATGGAGAAAAATAAAATTACACTAACAAAAAAAAAATCAATAGTATTAACATTATCTGTGAACATAAGGTAGATTCAATGTGATTAAGTCTCAAATGTCTCAATCAAGTTGAATTGTGGGATATAGAGCTGCTTGAAGTGTACATCAGAGTAGACTCACTCCCTTGGTCAAAATCGAGGGGATGAGGGCCTATCCACAGACTTCATTCGCACACTTGACAAAGTGGAACGCATTGCAAAATGGTGGCAGGGATTCCCCTAAGGTGAAGTGCTTAGGGAAGTTCACGAGTGTAGTCTAAAAGAGAAGCGGAATTCATCTGATCTCAACAATAGTTTAAGAGCACTATTTATTTATAGTACACATTTATGCTACTCTTTTAAAAACTCGGTGTACACTACATTCTTCGGGCTCATGGCATTGCGGACACCAATATTTTAACAATTCATAAGAAAATGAATCCCTTTCTGGCCAAGTGAGATTTCGCAAGGTTAGTAATTTTTTTTTTTTTTTTTGGTAGTACTACAGCATACCATGAGTGTATATTAGCACTGTTTGTTGTTTGCTTTTGGGGTTTGATAGAGTATTTGGACTTGGAAATGCTGGCATGTGACACATTAGACTTAACAATTGGATAGACCATTTTTGGGTTGCAACCCACCAGTTGAGAAACCTCTGCTTTAGTTGACTGAGGACTGAAGTGGTGACCTTCTTCATAAAGAGCTGTGTCTGGTGAAAGAGCATTGTTCAAACATAAGAGATCGTGATTATCGTTCCAGTCATCCACACCTTCGATTCAATCCCTCATTGTATTGCATGGTATCACTTGTGACCTATGTAAAGACTTTCTACCGTGGATCGTAGGGTGTGTCAAATACTACCCTTTGAAGCTAAGAACAGTCAGCAGAAATTGTCAATTCGATATATCTACCACTGACAAGACACCAAGCCCTGTTGCAGACCCTTGACCAGATGTCTGGCTTTATTACGGTTATTTCAAGAGGTTCTTTGAAAAATGGGAGTACAAAATAATTAGCTGCTTTAGTGCCCTTCACTTTACCATTCTCATTCTGATGCTCGTCTGCTGGTTGAAAGAAGATGAAAGCTTGTATGATCGATTCCACCTATCCCAGTCGAGATGAGGTGAAATCGGTTTGTGTTGGCAGAGCCTAGACGACAAATAAATTAGCACTGATTTAGATCAGACAAGTGCTGAACAAAGGTATCAACATGCAGAAGAGGTACAGGAGCATATTGATCCACCTCAGAGCAATGCTAATGTGATGCATGATCAAGGCTGACGGGGGAGAAAAGAAAACTGTGTGGCTGCTGATTTTATTCCAGCGCATTTCCTTGTGTGGTTTTCACATGACAGCCAAGATTAAATACAGCTTGTTCTCTGATTGGCAGAAAAGGGTTTCTCACGAAAGGTTTTAGGGGTGTCTTTCCACAGCATTGGTAGTTCTCAGTTCAAGTACGAGAGTGCTGTCTTACTGACAGACCAACATGTTCTCCAACCAATACGACAATATAGGTCGTTTGTCACTTCCCTGAAATACGACTCATAGGAGCGTTTACTAAAGTGGCGCCTCTATCGACAACAGGACACTTTCATTTGAATTCATCAAATACGACCCATTGGAGCATTTTCTTTCATTTTAATGCATTGTTCCCTTTTATCTGCGTCATTTTTCGGGTTTCGCGTAGCTCAACTGGCAGAGCATTGCAATAACAATATGCAATCATGTGATCATGCGATCGTGGGTTCGATCCCAGGGAACACATGTGCTCATAAAGTGTAAATGCACTATAAATCACTAAGGTTAGGTTTAGGGGTGGGGTGGGTGTAGTCATTAATAAAATTTAATTTTGGTAAATGGAAAAAGGAGAAATGGTGTAAAACATCCACACATTGCATTTAAATAAACACGCATTTTGATTGGTAAGGACAGTCATACGTCATTTCATGACGACAGACGTAACACGACACTGTCATTATTTTTACGACCACTAGAGGGCGCATGACTTCAAAACGTAAAAATGGGTCGTAATATGGTGCTTAACACTAGAACCGCCAACGGGGTAAATTTTACCCGTGGCTGTTTTCAAATGTTCATAACAGGTTTTCAAAAAAACATTCAAGTCCCCCAGTCATTGACTTTTACTAAAATTGTGTAATTTACAATCCCTTGGTGTTAAAAATTGTTTAGATAAAACCAGATCATAAAACGGGGCATTTATACCTATAAGCGCCATGCGGGTCAAATTTACCCGCTATATAATGCCGGTATTTTTGCGCAGTCATTTTCGCATCCCCTTATGTTTAAACATTGTACATTGCTAAGCAACGCCTTTCACTTACTGAATTAGCGGTCATCAGTTTCATAAATAAAGTCACAATGAGTAAAAGCCAACGATTTATGGATGCCGAAGAGGTAGAAGCCCTAAATGCCGTGAGTGAAGGAGAGTCTGATAGTGGTGAGATCAGTGTCGCGTCCTGGGTCGGTTCAGCATCTGACGGCTCATCTGACAGCGATCCAGAGCCTCAGAGAAACATTAGACTGAGTCTGTTCTTCAGCACAGGATTTCTACAATAGTTACAGATCAGCATCAATAAACTTTGGATATAAATAATTAAGGTGAAGCTGCGCGCTTGAATTTGTCATCGCATCATCCTATGCAGTGTGGGGAATTATTATTGTTCATTATTGTCTATAGGTTATTTTAGTAATTTAAATAACATGGGTTATCTTAATATATGATTATTTATAATATTACACCACCCAAATATGTATTTGCTTCCTTCTAATTCTCGTTGCAGACTTGTCTTGACCGTTATGAAAAGTGATTAGTGTAGCCTGCATAAAAAAAGCCTTGAACATAAAACAACAGGACAAAAATATAGGCTAGTTGATGACAAGACATAATCATTTCATGACTCTAGACACTTCTTTGTGAAGACAGTGACATAATACAGTGAAATAATATGTTGTTTAGCCATATAAAAACAGGTCTAATGTGCGTGGGTAAAATTTACCCGCATGGCGGTTTTAGGTATACAGCGACCCCCGGCGGTTCTAGTGTTAAAAAACGACCTATAGGGTCGTTTTTTTTTTGGAGGACAGTCTCGACAGACAGTTGCTTTCAAACACTCACGTGCATTTACACACAAAGCCCTTGCAACTTGTGGAAACAAAGGTGTGCGCGACTGTCAAAAGCTCACATTGTTCACACTTGAGATGTCCTTTTCAAAGTTGAACTATTTTTACCTTGACAGGGTGCCTTAAAGGGCACCTATTATGCTCCTTTTCACAAGATGAAATATAAGTCTCTGGTGTCCCCAGAATGTATCTGTGAAGTTTCAGCTCAAAATACCCCACAGATCATTTATTATTGTTTGTCAAATTTGCCCCTATTTGGGTGTGAGCAAAAACACGACATTTTTGTGTGTGTCCCTTTAAAAGCAAATGAGCTGCTGCTCCCGGCCCCCTTTCCAGAAGAGGGCGGAGCTTTAACAGCTCAACAACAACAAAGCTGGAGAATCTCACGCAGCCAAAATGAGGATCGTCAGTAACGGTGTTCAGCCTTACATTGTTCAAACCGGAGTCGACACTGATGGAGAGACTCAGGAAGAAGTTACAACTTTTAGAATGAAACTGGACGTTTCTGAATGGTTAGTGGATAAATAAACATAGCGTGTAAAACATAGCAGCAAAGCCTGCCTTGTATTGCCCCTTTCCCAAAAGCAGTTTGGAGTAAAATGATTTACACAGACATAAACGAATTTAGGTAGATTTTGGGGTGCATTACCTTCAAAAAATAAAAATAAAAAAAATAATCCACTGTGTCCTTAGTGGCACAGATGTTGGGAGAAAATAAAGAGTCTTATGTTCAGTCTTACATCCAACAACAGAACACCGGGATTGCTTATGAGACATTGTTGATGTACAGGTGCTCGAGCGTGGAGAAAATGGCGGAAAGCGTACAACTCGCTAAAGGCGGAAACCTTGGTAATGCAGGACTGTCAGTCAGCGGCCGTGGGCGGGGCCTGAGCAGACTGACATCAATCAAAATGGGAAGTCTAATGAGACTGCTTTGGTTTAATTGGGGATTAAAAAAAGGAGTGAGTGGATGTTATCATTATAGTACACAACACACATTTATGTCCAATTTTGCATAATAGGTGCCCTTTAAATTAAAATGTGGCGTGCAAATTAATCTCGCACCTTCAGACCCTCATGACTGTGTATCAAGGTCAAGAAGTCTCTTAAAATGTCAGATAATTTGACCTTTTTATGACAAGGCAATTCTAGTTAAGGTTTTAAAATGCCTTGGGGTGTGACTTCCCTAAAACTTAATGAGTTTTTTAATGAGTTTTTTCTTCATTGTGGGTACTGTTATTTGTCTGTCACCCTAAAGCCACTTTTTGTCTATTCAATGCTTTACTAATCTGCAGCAATATGTATATGTAAAACAGATGTTAACTTTAGTCAGTCATTTGCTGTTAAAGAAACCACAGAAGCTGTTTGGAATATAAAATTAACACTTAATCCACTCCATGACGTGTAAATAGCTTACTGTGTGCAGCTGTTATAAAAATGTATTGAGCAGTCGTTCAGTACAAGTGTGTTTTTAAGTTTGCTGGCCCTGAGGTCATTAACCAACACAGGTACATTGGATAGAAAGTGGATTACATGCGCGAGAAGGGTTTTGTGTAGCTGACACGATCTTGACCATTCAACAGGCATCTGTAGAATAAAACAAGAAAGACTTGACCTTTAAAACCTTAAGCTAAGGTTCAGATGAAAACTGAACAGCATTGGGCAATTGGATTATTGAGCATTCCATCAGTTTCAAAATGACTTTCTTATCATTTAATAGAAGCAGCTTTAGCGATCTGATTGCTAATGCACCTTATTGCAGCTGAAATAGAGGAGTGTGGGTAAATGTAAATTTCTTCCTGGGGTAAGGGTATCTGGAAAAGTATACAGTACTCTCACTAAATTGCTGAGTGGATTTTTATATGCCTTCATATTTAAATATATATAAAATATTGAACATTTCTCCATGTTAATAGTTTATTAAAAACAGAAAAGGTCATTCTGATGTTTAAAGGCCTTCAAATGCACCATATTTTGATCTGACAATGTCATCTCTATTCACAGGTTAAAACGTGGTGGGGTGTATTTTGCAGGAAACCATTCTTGCTCATTAATCTCAAGAAAAAACATACGTATACACTGAATACGTTATGATTCATTTGCCAGATGTCTACATGAAAGGATCTTCTGAGTCCAGGGAACAGTAATCCTTTATGAAAATGTTCAAGCCATACTTTATGCAAATTTGTCTTTTAGCAAGACGTTTTGTTGATTTATTGATGTGGTAGCTGCTCAGAACTGGAACACATAAATATGCATGCTAGCTTAAGCATAGTAGGGTGAGCCCTCTATGCCCTCGTCAGCATCTCGTTAGGTTCCAGAGAGAATGTAATTCGGCACTATGGACAGATGCCAAATAAGGGTTCATGACTCACGGAAATGAGCCGCACCTGAAACCACTTGGCTGTCATCACCAGCGAGAATTAAAGGAGTGCCAGAGTCCCACCCAACATTTGAATATATATACCTTCTTCCCTACGAACTCTTATCACAGGATTCCCAGAAGCGGAAATTGCCATGGTTGGGTAAACTTCTATGGTGGTGAACGGAAACTGCAACAAAAATAAATTTTGTAATCCCATTTGCTTCAGAAGCTAAAGATAAAATCCCCAATATTGATTCTATGAAAATAGAAAGAAAAAAAATATCGATGTCAAATGTGCCGTCGCTCCTTCAGCTGTTATATTACAAACACTCATGCAGCAGCATTTACCTTCTGTAATTTAATGCCAAGGAAATATGAAACAAAGTGTAGTGTTGTACATAATTTAAAAAAATATAAAAAATGTAATAAAAATGAATATTTAAAAAAAAAAACATTCCAAACCTGAAAGACTTTCGTTCATCTTCAGAACACAAATGAAGATATTTAGTGGAATCCAAGTCCCTTCTGTCCCTCCATTGACAGTCTATGCAACTACCACTTTGATGCTTCAAAAGTTCATAAAGAGATCGTAAAACCAATCCATATGAATTGAGTGGTTTAGTCCAAATTTTCTGAAGAGACACGATTGCATTATACTCTGAACAGATTGAATTTAGCTTCAGCAAAAACCAATGAAGATTGTTCTTGTGTGTTAAGCATGTATGGTTGAGCTTCTGTTTATGTTCGCTGATCAATGTTTAATACGTGAATAAAAGCCTAAATTCAATCTGTTCATCATATAAAGCGATCGAGTCTCTTCAGAAAATTTGGACTAAACCACTCAATTCATTCACCCAACATATTTTACAATCTCTTTATGAACTTTTTGAAGCAACAAAGGGGTAGTTGCGCAACTGTCAATGGAGGGACAGAAATCTCTCAGATTTTATTAAAAATATCTTCATTTGTGTTCCAAAGATGAACGAAAGTTTTATGGGTTTGGAATGACATGAGGGTGAGTAAATGATGACATAATTTGAATTTTGGGTGAACTAACCCTTTAATGATCAAGAAATTAGTTATTCATCAAATGCATAATCTGATGGTACACAAATTTGGATGCAGCTCCAGTGATCAACATTGTGCATGGTTTCCCTCCTTTTGCATCACCAGGCAGCAACTGGACGTCGTACTTCAACTACTTCAAACCGCCCAGTTTCTGCTGTAAATATTATGAGACAGTAATAGAGAATAAGGCATAATAAGATAATCGCACAGGCTGTACTCATGCATCCCAGAACACAGCCTACAAGGCCACTTCATTTATTAGAACGTCATAAAACGTCACAAAGTTTCAGAAGCACCACCCTGAGCAGCATTCATGCAACAAATAATTTATATTTTCATAGACCATGGTAATTTGATGGTGAAACTAAGGACAGCACTGTTTTTGTGCATACAACAAAACATGGACAGTCTTTAATCAAACCCTTATCACAATCATGTGTGCTCTCTTCCAGCATCCATAGACTTGCAGACAAACCCTGGAAAAGCAACTATCCTCAAGGTTATTCTTAGAATAGTGCTATACATAAGGGACCAGATTAACCAGGTCATGCCATTGGCCCGGGTCATATGATATAATCCCACTGTGCTCAGCAAGGAGTCTTAGGCCAGTTGTGACAAGTTCAGATATGTTTCTGGTTCTGTTTCCTAAAGTGCACATTCACTAAGAAGGTGGGATTGGGGTCAGAGAGCACCTGTGTTTTCAGTGATCCGATGTTTTAAATGCATCTCCTGTCACCTGTTGTACTTGGATTTTATCTAGACCCTACCCTCTTGTTTAGTCACATTCTATATCACTTTCATATCGAATAAGATTGAATGAATGAAGCCACTACACTGCTTATGAGTGAGTTGGAAAGGAAAGGATACAAATGGTAACAGCGATTTTAGTTGTAAATCGTGTGTATTGGCACAACATAGCAAAGTTGGAAATGACTTCTAAGCAACTGCAACTGAGATGAATGAGAATGTGATGGATAGCTCTGTCCAGCTTTTGTAGATCTCTTTGAGTTTAGCGACACCTTCACCTAAAAACCATTAGATAGATAAATTAGTACAGCATGACAGCCACAATCCTCTAGAAGTCCTTATCAGGCAGCAGCTCTATTGGGTGCCAGAGTCTTGCTGAAGGCTATGGAAGAGGTAGTTGAGAAGACGGAAAAATGGGATTAACTGAGAAATCCAACACCTGGTCCTGAAACCAGACAGCACTTTTTGTAGCAACTTTAGGATGCTTAATTAAGTCTCAACCGTTGACAGTTCCTCCATGCCTTGGGTCAACAGTGTTACTGAGTGGCCAGTTTTATTAAGACTATAAATAAACTGAAACTGAAACTAAGCACATAATAATACGACAATGTTGACCACAGTGCTGTACAAACAATAAGACAACATATAACGAACACAAATAGCTATAAATAAAAGATTTACAAAACATCTACTCACATACTCTTAAAACTCTCAGTCTTAAAGACACTTAAAACACTGATTACCCAAAAACACCAATTACTTCCCTTCACTCTCAACACTTTACCCCCAACAAATAAACGTCTTCCTGAGTAAAGACAGAAAACGTGTGAACATCACCCAATGTAGAGCATATATAGCTCTTCTCGGATTTCATACAAACAGGTAATTTATAATCCGATGATTAATCTTTAGTGTCATGTCATGTTAAAATTGTAATACATCAAACTGCTCAGAAATGAGCAGAGGTATATTAATTAGGATGGAAACAAAGTACAAATCCAAGGAAAATCCACAAGGAAGCACCAGATAATAGTTAAAATCTTGCTGTAAAAAACAAATAAGCAACAAAAACATTCCAAAAATTATGATAAAAAATAATACTTTGGTGCCCCCAGGTTACTTGAAGGACAAAAAAAACAAAGCCTAGGCAAACTTCATATTATCAAGTGGCTTCAACTGTGGCGGTGAAGATTTTAAGTGCATTTTGATGTTTCTCTTCTATCATATGGCATCATAAGTCTTGGAATATAGCTCCCAAAATGTAAAGATTAATTTTATGGCACATTTTATTTTTTACAGATGAGTATTTTTTATTTCTTTTGTGTGTGTGTGTTTTGACTCAAGTTACTTAAATGTAGAACTAGAGTGATGATTGTAACATCTGTTCTGGGTTTAAGTTTTGTTTGAGTTGTTATCTTATTAGTTTTGCACTGTGCCCAGTTCTGTTTCCATGGTTTCTGCCATGATTTGCCCTCATGCGTCACACCTGTTTCTTGGTAAATTATCTTGTTTAGTCCCTAGTGTGTCCCAGTGTATTTATAGCACTGTGTTTGGTCGTCTTTTTCAGATCTTGTCATTTTTTAGGTGTTGTTCTGTTTACCGTGATTTTGTTTCCTTTATGAAGCCTGCTTTGAAAATGTTTAAATTCATGATATTTGTTTTTACTTCAACAGAGAAGTGAATTGTGGAGGCCCTCTCACGAGAAGTGAGTCAAACTGAGACTCTCAATAGGCTTTTTGCAGTACGTCACACTTTCAGGTGCACAAACTCTACATTTTTATTACAAACTCTGGATCAAATCCTGAGTTGACAGAGTGTTTTTACCATGTATCGTGAGCCAGCTGAACCTGATCTAATTCAGGTTGGATTTGTATGGTTTTGCCAACTATAAACCTACTCTGAAACTTTTGTTCAGCTAGCTTTATGCAACAGGCCACTGATACCTGGAGAAATTTAATTTTAGAGTTTTTCATTTAAACTGTTTGCAAATAACTCCAGCTCTTCTCGTGTTTTATTCAACCCCTGCATGACAGAAGATCTGACCCAAACTAATGGATCTAGCAGCAGTTCAGATCCTCCTCCTCTCCCAGGGGGATCAGTCCCTCGAGGTGCACACACAGGGGTTTCTGGATTTGGTCCCCTTCATGCATTCAGATAACATCAGCCTCTGTGTGTTCTGCGGAGACTGTCCACGAGTTCATCGAGTTGGTATTACTGCAGTGAGGATCCCCCAACACCATCTGAAAGAGTGAGGAGGATCCCAAGACCAACTAGCACATGCCACACCATCAGCTACGGCCCCAATGACTGAGCCCACAGCAGACTCCGACTGTGAGCCCACCACAATGAAAGAGCCAAAGCCCTGTGAGAATAAAGAGCCAGAGCTTAAAGCAGCCATATCTGACCAGGTGCATGAGCTGGCCCTGATTTCCCAAATGGAGCGTACCCCTAAGACCACCGTCATCCTGGAGCTCGAGGCAGAAGAGGAGTCTGAACAGATGTGTAAGACAGTCCCTCTGTCCATTCCTGTGGGATTATTGGTGGAGTAACGGGGCATGTAACGGGTCCCCGCACATACTCCAAAGGCTGAGTGTGCTGAACTCTATTGTTAACATTGAGGAAGAGATTATCTCCCTGCCTGTTTTGTTGCCCAGTACCAAGTCTGTTTCATCACTCAACACCATTATCAGTGTGGTCTATGATGTTCCCACCCTGCCTCCAACTTCCATCTCCTCTGCCTGTCCCAGATTGGCCAAGGAGGCTGTTTTGAACTCTCTGCCTGTCCTGTATCGACCAAGAAGGCCATTTTTTTTTTTTTTTTTTTTTTTTTTTTTTTTTTTTTTTTTCCNNGCCTGCCCTGTCATGGCCAAGGAGGACGCCTTGTAACCCTCTGCCCATGTCTTTGGCCCTGTCTCTGCTGGCTTTGACTCCTCTATCTCTGCCTCCTATCAGCAGCTCAGATCTGACTTGGGCTTTCTGTTCGCCCATCACTCCACCTCTGCCTGTCGACCAGTCAACTCCTTGCTCCCTTGGCTCCACCTGGGACCATTGTCCTTACGGCTTCATCGAGTTTCCATTCCAGTCGTCGCTCTGCATTTTCCACGGACTTCCAGGCCTCAGCTGTGCCTCGTTCCTCCACCCCTTTGGCTCCGTCCGGCTCCTCCTATTCCCTCCTATTCCACCTCCAGTCCTCTGTGTTTGAGTTTTGTTTGAGTTGTTTGGTGTGTTCGACTTGAAGCGGCACTGTGCAGACGGATTGGTGTATGACAAAGTACCACGAGAGCGATTCAAAAGCATATGGAGCCGTCTGCTTTCGAATCACTCTTGCGGTACTTTGATGTCATACACTGATCGGTCTGCGCAGCGCCGCTTCAAGTTAAACATACCAAACAACTTGTTTTGCTTCCTTTGTCTTCGTTCATGTTACCATATTTTTGCCCTCATGTTTTACACCTAGTCCCTGGTGTGTCCCTGTGGTTTGGTTCAGTCTTTGTCAGATTTAGTCATTTTATAGGTGAACTTTTTATGGTGTTTTTGTTTAGTGTAATTTGAGTTTATTTTCATTAAAACCTCTTGCAAATTGATCCAGCTCTTTTATTTTACATCTTTTATTCAACCCCTGGGTGACGATGAGACTGTTGATTTGAGGTAGAGTTATGTGCAATACAAATACATTACACATTGCACTTGATGTGATTGCTTGTGCACAATATAATTGCTTGTGACTGATTACTTGCATACTAATCTTTCAGCACTGCATCTTTGCATACTTCAATACATTAAGAATCGAGAACAATCTCTAAATGTAGCGGAAAACATATTTCGCAAAAATACATTATGACCTTAAACTCCCTTAGTGGATAAATAGATTAAAATTAGAAAACCTCCCATTAATGTAATCTTATGGGCACATATGCTAATGGAAACATGAAACTCATAGGCAAACTCATACATCATTTAAAGTTTTTTTTTTTTCTACAAAGTCCCTAGTGGGCCTCATACACATTTTATAATATGCTGAATAACTAAGGATAAATAATGTAGAATTAAATGAGTGGAAATATACCACTCTGGCATGCTGGAAACGTTCAGTGCAGGGCCTATTGCTTTTTCTTTTGTCACATCTTGACCAATTCTCTACTCAAATATATCAAACACATATTACATCGGCTACAACCAGGGTAGTCGATGGAACATAGAGTTTCTTGGCATGGATGACAGCCAACATTGCTAAACATGTCTAATGGATCACATGAGTGGTAGAATGACAGCTGTTACGCCTGGCACGTGAAGAACTCTAATGGATGCTTGCATGATATGGTGGGGAAAAAGACATGCCAGGTTCAAGCAAGCAAAACCCTCCAAACAAGCTGATTTGTGGGCAAAATTTAGGAAAACATCACCTTTCACAGTGTTAACATGGCCTTTGTGATACAAAGGGTGTGTTCATACTTGGTTTTGTTTGATTAAAATGAACTCTGTTAGTGCAATTCATTTGAATAAGTTTGAACGCTGCCATTCGAACCTTGGTGCGCATCAAACAAGCAGAACGATACCCAAATTTTCCAGAGGGTTCATTTAATTGTACTATACAGTAGGTGTTGTTCAGTTTATAACAATTTGGTGTAGTGACAAGCCTAATCACTATTTGGTGATGTGCAACAGTTAAAAGACGTATACATGACAGGGTTAAAACTTCCCACACCATAATGCCTTAACTGAGGAGTTATTTGAAAGTCATTTCGTAATACTAACATAACACAGTAGTACATAATAGTAGTACATAATATTTCAAGTCCCCTGTTGTGCAAGCCAAAGGCAACTGTGGAAAGGAATGAAAAATTCCATTTGATGTTTGGATAACAGAGAGAGAGAGAGAGAGAAAAAAAAAACCTTGGGAGAAACCAGGTAACACCAGGGGGCAAATCTCCTCTGGCTATACAGTCAAAATATAATTTCAGTATTTAAGTAATTAAGTAGAAATTTTTCTACATTGATTGAACAGTAATATTAAGTCTTTGAGGTCAATCCAGGAACATCACGCTGGGCTGGAGCTGGATCTTGTAGACTATAGTACCCTCAGGATAGGTATCCCAAGGGTAGGAAGGAATGCACAAAAGACTGATACATTATTAGCATTGATGCCATTCATTTAAAGCTGTTGTGTGATATGAGAGGTGTTTTCGGTACTAGAAGCCATGAAAAACACCTAATAACCATTAGCTGTAAGGTATGAGTGAATTAATTAGATGTATACTTAACTGAAGAAATAGGTCTTTATTCTAGACATAGACTGAGAGAATGTGGTCAGAACTGGGCTAGGAACACTAATCCATAGTTAAGGAGCCAAGTAACAAAATAATTATAGCTGCTGCATTTTGAACCAGCTGAAGTTTACTTATTGAGCCTGCAGGACATCCACCCCAAAAGGCGCCACAGTAATCTAATCTTAAGGTCTTCAACTCACATACTGTATTTTTGAGACATACAGTACTGTATGTACTGTATCGTCGCTGTCCGATGAAAACCACGTATGTCCGTTTTGCCGATTTTGAGATTTTTCGACGGATTGAATGTTCAGGTTAATTTCCGTATACAGTATGCTTCACATAATCTAAATGGCCAATGAAAAGTTGTGAAATCATGTCATCTGATTTTCACGTATATCCATTTGGTGTCAAAGCTGTCAATCACGCCGCATATCTCCCGCCCTGTGGAAGCATCTCGCCGGTCTCGTGAAGTTTCATCGAAGCTCAGCACTGGATAGCCGAATAACACTGTGAGGTAAAGTATCAGCAAACGTTTGTTTTTGACAACTGTTCTCAAGTTTATTATATATTCACAACTATTATTTATCGATAAATGGTCTAGACGAAGTAATTGTCACAGAATATTTTTATTTATTTTTATATTTGTGAACCTGGCTGACGAAATTTAATTAATATTAAATAAACTAAGCGTATTTAATAAACTAAGACGTAGGCTATTTAATAAACTGAGCAATAGATGAATATTGAGTATTCATCTGTCAATATGAAACGCGACTTGGCCATTCTAATTAATGATCGGAAGAACGCGTATCGACCACCGTTACTGTAAAATATGCACGTATGTCCATTTAAACTCAATTTTGGTCAAATGTGGATTATATCATTACACTGGCAAGAATATGGTTACATGTAAAGATGCCGTACCAAGTATGACAACGCTACATTCAACTGCTTTTGAAATACGGTGTTTTTTTCACTTCCTGAAAAGTAACCGTTTTGGACATACGTGAGTTTCATCGGGCAGCGACGGTATGTATGATAGGTATTAAACATAACTCCATCAAGAAACACATTGTATTCAATCATCTTATGTTGATTTTTTTATTTTTTATTTTCTTAAATCAAATTAGTACTAAATATGTAAGAATTTAGAAAAAGGAAATTACTAGCCATCCATCTCTGACATCACTACTACCCTCTGAGGAAGGGTCTGGAGGAAATAGAAAGCTGAGTATCTGCATAACAGTGGAAACTAATGGTATGGTTCCCGATAATGTCCCCCAATGAAAGCATATGCAAGGAGAAGAGTAAGGGACCTAATACTGAGCCCTGTGGAACTCCATGCTTGTGTTTGGTCTGACACCTCATCATTAACACAAACAAACTGGTAGTGTTGGATATGTAAGACCTAAACAGTGTTAATGCCTGCCCAAGAATGCCAATTCAATTTTTGAGCCTATCTAAGAGAGCATCATGGTCTATAGTGTCAAAAGCGACAATAAGATCTAATAGTACTAAGTGCTATGATGTGGTCCAAATCTGGACTGAAATTCTTCACATATGCCGTACAAATGAACATTGTTGGGAAGACATTACATTTCTAATATTTTATAAATGGAAGATTTGAGGTTGGTCTATAATTATCCAGTTCTCTTGGATCAGGCTAGGGCTTGATAAGGCATTTGATAACTGCCAGTTTTTGGGATGTCCTCTAAAGAAAGTGAAGAGTTAATAATGTTCAGAAGAGGTTCTGAGATTACAGGTAACACCTATTTCAGTAGCTTAGAGTCACAGGGGAAAGACTGTAAGCTTATGTTATGCCTTATAGAGAGGCATATGACCCAGTTCAGGGGGGTGCTGAGCTTGCATCATTCCTTGATCTTAGTACTGAAAATAACCTGGAGCGCACATTCCTGTCTGATGGAAAGTGCTCTCTTAGAGCCAGCAAGAACTGCTCATTAAGAAGAGTAGCACAACAGAAACTTACATTATCTCAAATTGCAACATACTGAGGCTACTCTGCCTGCCCTTGCTCTCTTGGTTTGTGCTGGATAATGGAATCATAAAGGTAGTAGCATAGTAGTGTGTCGCATAAGGGTCAAGGTTAGCTTGATAGTAGAGAACTCCACGGTGGGCCAGGGACCTCCACAATGTTCTTTCCATCATCATTAAATATTGATTCAGGGTGTTTCTGCAGTGAAACTCAAGCATGTTTAACAATAACAGATTCAAGTACGTTTACAGCAAGCAGTATTCAGATGCTGTTGGGAAAATGAAAATAGAAGTGCACTTAATTGTATTTAATGTGCACTTGTAGTGTACTTCAAATCTTAAAAGTATATATATGCTTGCAGATAATATAATAATAATAATAATAAAATAAAAGGCCAATTAAGTGTACTTCAAGAAAATACACTTAAGTCCACTTTTAAAAAGGGCACTTTGTAATCATGTCAAATTAGAAGTTTTACTTTAAAGTACATTTTAAATCATTATGTTTTAATATTTTTGTGTTATAAAGAAGTACACTTATTTTGATGTGTTGACTAACA
This sequence comes from Anabarilius grahami, assembly GCA_003731715.1. Taxonomy (NCBI): domain Eukaryota; kingdom Metazoa; phylum Chordata; class Actinopteri; order Cypriniformes; family Xenocyprididae; genus Anabarilius; species Anabarilius grahami. The sequence continues at coordinate 1,799,988 of RJVU01059915.1, read as the reverse complement.
TAATAAAGCACATGTAAAAGATCTTGAACATTAAAGTATATTTTAGTATACCATGAAAGCTTGTTTTAAAGTATACATTTGACTAAGACAACAGAAGCAATTATGAAATTACATATATAGATGTACTTTAGTCCTATTTAAAGGTAGTACAGAGGATCTTTTCATTGACTGTGTTTTTGAAATGAGCGCATGCCTAAAAACAACCCCCCTCCATTTTGAGTGAACGCCTCCCAAAACTCGTGCACGAGTATTGGAACACGAGTGTTTACCACTGGCATTCGCTGTGTTATTAAGCCGGGCACACATTTAATGACTAGCTAAAACATTCTAAGACTGTGCTCAACATACAGCGATTGTTTCCTGCTCCTGAAGCAGATTTATATACTTTCACATGGAATTTGAACACCGACTGTAATCGCAGACTGAACGCAACTGGCTCTGACTGGACGCGTTTGAGCGCGATCAGTCATAAGTATCAATTTACATTCATAATCGGCCTTACAATCGTTAAGTGTGTGCGCGACTTAAAGCCGCGCACACACTTAGAGGATTCATTATGTCGGACTCACCGCAGGTAACTCATAATCTGCAGTTGTTACTCCTGTCTCCTGACAAAAACATTGCATGCGGCGCCTGTGGAGTGTGGAAAGTTACTGGAGCGCGCAGCCGCGCGTCTCTCACAAGGAACGTAATGGCAGTGATTGACAAGCCAGAGGGCCAATCGTTTACGCGATGATCGCGTAAACGATTGGCTGATGTTTTTAAGGCCCTACCTCGTCCACAGATGATGTATATTAATAATATTCCTTACAGTGCACCTAATAAATAGTCTTTTATCAGTTAGTAAAGACAGTTTCAAGTAATATTGCAAAAATGTATAAAACAAAACATCCTCTTTAGCACCTTTAAGTGTGTCAAAAAGCACTCTTAAAGGGATAGTTCACCCAAAATGAAAATTCTGACATCATTTACTCACCCTCAAGTTGTTCCAAACCTTCTAATGATTTTTATACTGTACAAACTGCATATTCTATCCCCTAACCCAACCCCTAGACACAACCCTTACAGAAAATGTTCAGCATTTTACATTTTCAAAAAACTATTTAGAATGATGTATAAGCTGTTTTCCTCATGGGGACCAAAAAAATAAAAAAATAAAAAAATTCTGGTAATACTATCCTTGTGGGATAGTAGCAATTTACAAAAGCAATTTGTCAAGGAGTGAAACAATACTCGTAATATATAATGTTTGACAAATATATTAGGAAACAAGCTAAAGTGTTTAAATGCATTGGTTTAATGTTGTGGGGTGAGCTGCTTTTTGAAAGACGTGATGTTCTCAGAGTGACTTTTTGCCTCGTTCTGAAGAAACAACAAGGTGTCACTCGTTCAGTGTTAAAGTAGGGAATTGAAGTAGGGAGGTGTTTTTCCAGAAAGCTAGCATCAGAACCTTAAATTTGATTCTGGCTTCAACTAGGAGCCAGTGGAGTGAGATAAGCAGGGGTGTGACGTCCGTTCGTTTTGGCTGATTGAAGACCAGATGTGCTGCCAGGTTCTGGATCATCTGCTGAGGCTTAGTCATGCTAGCTGGAAATCCTGCCAGTAAAGCACTGCAGTAGTTCAGTCTTGAAATGACAAAACCTTGGGCAAGAATTTGTGTCGCATAATCTTGACAGGAAGTCTCTGATTTTCCTGATAAAGCATGAACCTGTATGCCAAGGCCGTTGTTGAAATATGTGTGGAAAAGCTCAGTTTGTCAAACACAACCCCCAGGTTCCTTGCTGTCCTGATTGGTGTTAGTATTGTAGACCCCAGTTGCACAGGGATGTTGTGGTCAACTGAAAGGTTTTCAGGAATTACAAGGAGCTCTGTCTTTGCAAGGTTAAGCTTTAGATGATGCTCCTTCATCCAAACAGAGATGTCTGAAAGACAGGCAGAGATACGAGATACGAGGTTGAAATGATTGATAGTTTTAATCTGCAATGTGATTGGTGGAAATGTACCCACTCGTCTTAGATCAAGGTGTCGACTGCATTTATTTATTTATTTTTGCATCATCTGGCCTAGTGGGAGCAGACTGTACAAGAGCCCTAGGGTCCTTGTCATGGTGGTCCACATATGTTCACTTAATAACCCCTGTCTTTAAAGTATGATTTGGTTAAACTTAATTCCTTAATTTTTTATCAGTTTTTGAATAACATTCTTAAAATTAAATAAAGATAGACATCATGGTTGCACTTTTTCCTACAGTATACAATGGCTTGCGAAAGTATTCATATCCCTTCATTATTTCACACTTTGTCATGTAACAACCTGCCATGTGCTAAACTGCTTTAAATTATTCCTTTTCGCATCAATCTACACTCCATACCCAATAATAGCAAAGCAAAAACAAAATGTATAATAACATTGACATTGCATAAGTATCCAAATCTTTATATCTCATTTGTAAAAGCTTTACGAGGCGTAAATAGTCCTCACTTTAGAGTAACTCACAAAAATAGTGAACTGACAACTACTAAATGTTTTATAACTACCTGAATTAAACATGAATTACAGTAGGAATATGTGTTAATAAAGCATTTATTAACACACTGAGTAATTATTCTTATAAATGTATATTTAAATAGTTCATTAATCATTTACTTACACTTTCTAAATGATCTTATAAACTACTGAAAACTAATTAAATGGTTTGTACATAATGTAATACTTAATTTAGAAGTAATACATTGAAGTATGAAAATACAATTATTACACACATTATAGATATGCTTATAAATAAAGCAAGAATAAAGCATTTATAGCTGTATTTATAAACAGTTTATTAATGTCTGTCTAATTTATAAATGATGAATTAACTATTTATTAATGCTTAACTAATGCTTCATATCATGCCGTTATTATGAAGTATTACCAGCATTTTTTTTTTTTTCACACAAAATTGTCAGTGTGCAACAGGCAAAGTTTAAAAGACAAAAGATGAAATGTTTAAAAATTGAAATGTTGTTTACTCTGAGGAGAATGAATAATGAACATGTCCAGTGTCTTTTTCTTGACATACTTTAAAGTGCTCATAAAAAATACAATGTTTCACAGTACATTATCATTGTAAAAAGGAAGGTTTGTCTGACAGCACCTCAGGACATCATGCCACTCACGGTGAATTTGATTTCAGGCTGATTTTCAGGAATATATCAGCTTTATTTATATTTCCCAAAGAGTTCATTGTCGCTGGCTAAATTTGCATGATGGGATTTATTAAAGCTGAAGGGAGTAATTTCTGTGCCACCAAATGTAATTGCAAAAATTCAAACAGGTTTCCTAAACACTTCCCTCTTTTTTTTTGGGTTGGACATTTAGTTCCACACCCAATGCCACTGGTTGAGACAGCCTTGCTGGGTCAGATGCTCGAACAAACAGAGCAATGTTTTAAAAGCACCACCAAGTTACATTGTTTACTTTCCGGGTGAATAAACAGGCTACAAATTACTTACTAATAACTGTCTCTGCACATTAAACTGTGATTGGAGAAAGTATTCTAACGTCCAACAAATTACACACTTCCTCTTTAACATCATTAACTGTTTTAACATCCACAACACCTTATCATTTCACATGGCTCATGAATGGGACATGGTTACTGGAGGAGAGGCTGTGGGTCTCCTGATGAGGCATATGAAATAAACATCCAACAGAGTTTAAGATGCCCGTGAGGCAGGTGGCAGTGTGGTGGAAATATTGAGTTAGGCAACCATAAGTTTTGACTGAACACTAGAAGCCAGCAGGCAATCATTTCCTCTGACTACAGTCATTGTGTCTTTGAGCACTTTTTATCCAATCTTTATCATGTGGTAAACCTTCAGGGTAAGCCTGTCACCTTCTTTCACCTTTTGAGTGTGCTCTCTAAATGATTCTTGATATCTTTCTCCTGGTCTGATGAATACTTCAGGACAGTGCATGATCTTTTGATCTTCACTACTGTCATTCATCAGGTTAAACAAATAGAGACAAGGTTAAATAATAACCCTATTTGAGTGAAGGTTTGTGATGTTCATTATTACATGGTGCTCCGGAATACTTGATTCTGATTTGTCATTTGCAGTATTGAGCACTCCAGTGTTTTTGAATAATGTAAATTTCACCATCTTGCCAATCATGAAATTAGTTAAAAAACTGACTTTCAATATTACGTTTCATGTTTGTACATCACATAATTCCCCTAATTAAAGGGAAAAAAAATCAGCCACAAGAACAACAAACTGCTGAAATACAAAGAGATGGATGAGCGAGAACTCAAAATAGAGCAAAATACGTTAAATTGTACTAAATATATTGGTTAACTATTTTGAAGTTGATGCAGATTCATAATAATACATACAAAATTGTATTATAATGTTATTACAGTTCATCTTGTAGCTATAAGCCAATTGCTTTCTGTTGTAATGGACTCTTAGTGGAATCTTTAAGATAATATAATCTAAGAAAATAAAATAATATTTACATTTACGTTTACATTTATTCATATGCCAGATGCTTTTATCAAAAGCGACTTACAAGTGAGGAATACAACAAGCGAGTCATCATAAAGAGGCAAATAGACACAAGAAGTGCTCACCATACAAGTTTCAGACATTGCTCAGAGTATTATAAGCTACAATAGAGAGGGATTAAAGGAAATTAAAGGATAGGTATTGAAAGGATTTTTTTATTTATTTATTAATTTTTTTATATATAAGATTAGGTTAAGTGCTCACGAAAGAGATGAGTTTTCAGCGGTCTTTTGAAGGCAGGAAGATCGTTCCACCAGCATGAAGTATGTTCTGGAGAGTGATTTTGTGCCTCTCTGTGATGGTACCACGAGCCTTCGCTCCTTTAGTGATCGCAGGCTTCTGGTAGGGGTGTAGACTCGTAAAAATGAGTGGAAGTAGGGGTTGCTGAGCCTGTGGTAGATCTGTAAGCAAGCGTCAACGCCTTGAACTTGATGCGAGCAGCAAGTGGTAGCCAGTGCAGAGAGATGAAGAGAGGCATGACGTGGGCTCTTTTGGGCTCGTTAAAGACGAGACGTGCTGCAGCGTTCTGAATCATTTGCAGAGGTTTGATTACACATGATGGCAGTCCAGCCAGAAGAGCACTGCAGTAATCAAGCCTAGAAATGACCAGGACCTGGACCAGAAGTTGTGTTGCATGTTCTGTTAGAAAGGGTCTGATTTTCCTGATGTGTAGTGCAAATCTGCATGACCGAGCTGTCTTCGCAATGTGGTCTTTGAAGGTCAGTTGGTCATCAAAGATTACTCCAAGATTTCTGGCCAAATTTGATGGGGTAATTGAGGATGTACCTAGCTGGATGGTGAAATCATGCTTTAGAGTCGGATTGGCAGGGAAGATGAGAAGCTCAATCTTTGCCAGGTTGAGCTGCAGATGATGCTCTTTCATCCATGTCGAGATGTCTGCCAGACAGCAATATCATCTCTGATCAATATTTTGTAGCCATATATTTATTTAATTGGACAGTAGCCTCCGAATTTGAGGGGTAATGTAGTCTATTAGTCATTATCACAAAATAAACCCCATCAAGGTGATACAGTGACACAAGACTGATCACCCTGTCTTTGTTTATTGTGTTCTAATGACTGACTCTACATTATCCCTTACTTAGGGACTTATGTTACACAAAATATACTGGAACATGAGAACCTGGGGAATTATTTGTGTGCATATGGAGGTACATATTCTGAGTTTTATTTTATACCTATTCTAACTCTCATTTTTTATTTACTAAGAAACATCTAGGTATTGTGAGTGTTAATAACATTAAGTCAAGTGCAAATTAATCTAATTATGCACTGAATAATTGGTAAATAAAAACAGCAATAATAGCTTGAGGCATCAGGTTTTGAGAGTTGACCTGAAATTGAGCTGTATGGAATCGAGAGAGCAGGTTAGGCAGGTTAGGGCTAATGGAAATGCTTTTTATGGGATTGAATTTGTCTCCAATGCCAAGGACATCAGCAGATATTCTCTGCTCTTATCTTGCCCTGGCACTCTGAAAGCCTCTTTAATGGAAATCTTTTAGAAAATTCTGAGAATTCTCCTATACAGTTTTCCACATGTCTTTATCAGTGACTAAAAGAGGGAAAGAAGGACATTTAGCAAACAACAGTGTTTACTGAGATATCGAATACTAAAAAGAACAACCACACGTTCCTTGAGATAAATCACCTGCAGAGTAAAACATTGTGGAATGGCATGTTTGGAATTAAAAACACCGTTCTGTTATAATAAGATTACACTTTGTTTGAAATGTTGCACTTGAGGCTGAAAATTAAGCAAACCTTTAATTGATGCTTCTGCCATTTACAAAGGCTAATGTGTATTGTTATATTAATATTATGCATTCATTCATCTATTGCACATGTGTCAAACTCCGCTCCTGGAGGGCCACTGTCCTGCAGAGTTTAACTCCGGCTTCAAAACACCTGCCTGGAAGATTCTAGGAATCCTGAAGACCTTGATTAGCTTGTTCAGGTGTGTTTGATTAGGGTTGGAACTTAACTCTGCAGGACAGTGGCCCTCCAGGAACTGAGTTTGACACTCCTGATCTATTGTGGATATGTTACTGTATATACGGAATGCATTTTTCTTATTTTTATTTATTTGGATGACCAGAAAGACAGTTTTATATACCCAATCCTAAGTGATCTTGAAAGCTTAGCAGGAAACAGATCTGTCATCCAGCTGCAAGCACAGTCTGTAGATCAAGGCTGCATCTGAAAACCTAGGTAGCTGTCTTGCTGCCTCGCTACTTTATAAGACAATGGCTTGTACGGCAGCGTTTGTGGATGAAGGCACCTCACAAAACTGATTTCGGATAGACTTCTGAGGCAGCGTAACAGTTTAATGATCTACAGCAAAATAGCGCGAGCTTTGGTGAGAAATAAACAAATATTTAAAGGTGCTGTAGAACGTGTTTTCAAAAGATGTAATATAAGTCTAAGGTGTCCCCTGAATGTGTCTGTGAAGTATCTGTCATGATCACCAGTGAGAGTGCCCTATCAGCCACTAGAGGGCACTCCATCCCGGACTCTTATTCCAGTCAGTGAGTCCACTCCAGAGGCCATTCCAGTCAGTGAGCCCGCTGCAGTCAGTGAGTCTACTCCAGAGCCCGCTCCAGTCAGTGAGTCCACTCCAGAGCCCGCTCCAGTCAGTGAGTCCGCTCCAGTCAGTGAGTCCGCTCCAGTCAGTGAGTCCGCTCCAGTCAGTGAGTCCACTCCAGAGCCCGCTCCAGCCAGTGAGTCTGCTCCAGCCAGTGAGTCTGCTCCAGCCAGTGAGTCCGCTCCTGAAACTGCTCCGGCCAGTGAGTCCTCTCCAGAGCCCGCTCCAGTCAGTGAGTCCGCTCCAGTCAGTGAGTCCGCTCCAGTCAGTGAGTCCGCTCCAGTCAGTGAGTCCGCTCCTGAACCCGCTCCAGCCAGTGAGTCCTCTACAGAGCCCTCTCCAGTCAGTGAGTCCGCTCCAGTCAGTGAGTCCGCTCCAGTCAGTGAGTCCGCTCCAGAGTCCACTCCAGAGCCCATTCCAGTCAGTGAGTCCGCTCCAGTCAGTGAGTCCACAAACAAGCATGGGTCCAAAGCCAGGTAAACAGTCCATAAAACAACAAGAACAAAACACGGGAACAGGAAACAAACAGACCGGGCAAAGTGAACTGAAAACTCCAGGATGTGAACAGAAACAGACAGGGTATAAATAGACAGACACTGATAATATAATACATAACAGCTGGTTGTAATGATGTGATGATGAGTCCAGGCAGTGTGTTAAGGGATATGTAGTGTATGTAACAAGTGGGAATAAGAGTCCGGGATGGAGTGCCCTCTAGTGGCTGATAGGGCACTCTCACTGGTGATCATGACAGTATCAGCTCAAAATACCCAATAGATTTTTTTAATTAATTTTTTTTAACTGCCTATTTTGGGGCATCATTAAATATGAGCCGATTTAGGCTGCGGCCCCTTTAAATTCTCGTGCTCCCCCGCCCCCGGAGCTCGCGCTTGCCTTAAACAGCATAAACAAAGTTCAAACAGCTAATATAACCCTCAAAATGGATCTTTACAAAGTGTTCGTCATGCAGCATGTCTAATCGCGTAAGTATGGTATTTATTTGGATGTTTACATTTGATTCTGAATGAGTTTGATGGTGCTCCGTGGCTAAAGCTAACATTACACACTATTGGAGAGATTTATAAAGAATGAAGTTGTGTTTATGCATTATACAGACTGCAAGTGTTTACTAATGAAAATAACGACAGTCTTGTCTCCGTGAGTAAGAAACGATGGTAACTTTAACCACATGTAACAGTACATTAGCAACATGCTAACGAAACATTTAGAAAGACTATTTACAAATATCACTAAAAATATCATGATATCATGAATCATGTCAGTTATTATTGCTCCATCTGCCATTTTTCGCTGTTGTTCTTGCTTGCTTACCTAGTCTGATGATTCAGCTGTGCACAGATCCAGACGTTAATACTGGCTGCCCTTGTCTAATGCCTTGAACATGGGCTGGCATATGCAAATATTGGGGGCGTACATATTATTGATCCCGACTGTTACGTAACAGTCTGTGTTATGTTGAGATTCGCCTGTTCTTCGGAGGTCTTTTAAACAAATGAGATTTACATAAGAAGGAGGAAACAATGGTGTTTGAGACTCACTGTATGTCATTTCCATGTACTAAACTCTTGTTATTCAACTGTGCCAAGGTAAATTCAATTTTTAATTCTAGGGCACCTTTAATTTCTACAGTATTTCTTGCTAGAAATGACATCAAAATTGGAAAATGTTGGTCAAAATCGTACATTTATACACAAACTGACCAGTAAACGCAACTTTCGGATGCCATCTTTATTTTTTTAGCTCAACTGTCACAGAATGGCATGCACAGGATTGTGGGATATTAAAGGCAGCTAAAGATACATCTATGCTGCCTTCAAAAATCGATCAAATGAAGGTATCTCATGACACAGGAAGTGAAGCTAACATTGGATTTGGACATGCCTTGATGCCTTCCTATCTTGAAATGTGTCCTCAGAAGGCAGCATTTTCCAGTTTTCGGATGCAGCCCATGTGTAGAATGGTTACACTTATTGAACGTTACTTTAAATCCACTTTTGGCTGTTATGACCTTTACCAGTAATTTCATTATTTTTTTTTTTTTTCATTTTGCACTTGACAAATGTGGGTTTAAGATATCCACTAGTCTGTGACATGAAGTGTCCACTTATTTCCCCAGGGAAATTATAGGCCACACACAAAATCGAATCGCAACACAATGATCCAGTGAGAGCATCAGTGAAGTCCAAATACCCAGCTGCTTCTGAATATCACAGCGGGACGTGTGGCCCTTCTGCTGCGATGCTTCAGACCTTAAATCTGTCTTCTTTTGTTGTTTTAGACCACAATGGCATTTGGCAGCAATCTTGAACAGTCACACTTTGATTTACTGAAAGTTTCTAAGCATTTGGTAACACAGTAGGCGGCCGTATGAAATAAATAACAAAAATTAATTAGGGGAGAATCTCATGGGAGATTCTCCTAAATGGGAGAATCTTATGAAAACTATTTATATTCTCTCTAAAGTCAAAAAACAAAAACAAAAAAAAAACACAATTTCATTTTACTTTGAAGTGACACACTCAGTTCCTTTGTAATAAAATCCACAAACTATTCTCACTCCCAGTCATCAGATACAGCTGCCTTGGGAATGAGTGTGAGTTGAAATCCAGTATAATAGGAACACATTTCAGGTTTTGTGCTAATGAAGGGGTATTTTAGCCTTACCATTTCAGAATTTAAGGTAGAAAAAAGGTGTCCTGTGCATTCTCCCCTTTCAACCAGGAGTTTGAAAGGACATATAGTTCTCATTGTTATGACCTGGACTTTATCTAATCCTGAACTGGAATTGGATTGGATGAAGCGGCAGAACTTTCCTCAGAGGAACAGGATTAGGTAGGTGGAGAGCTTGTTTATGAATGCCTAATTCGAGACAGAAGAATTAGAGGCGCCTGCTTGAATCAATATGTTCACCATCCATGTAATTACGTGGCCTCTGAGCCCTGCCTGTGGAATGCCCTTCCAGAACCTTCACCCCTTAATGCTTAGCATTGTCCGAACAGACAAATGGAATTACACTGTCCTTTTCTCCTTAATGATTCTAGGATGACTATATTATGGGCTTTGCCATCTCAGGGTAATGGATTGGAACACACTGATAGTATTGACCCTCTTATGGTGACCTCATCAATTTGGCATACCTGCTGTAGAATTAGTTCTCAGGTAGGTGCCTGGAGACACACTAGGAGCTACAAAGACAATGTTAGCATCCATTATTTTTAATGTGACATATATGTGCACTATAGCTCATAAATGTCAGCAGTGTCTCAATTATTTATGAGATTCTGTGGCCTTATCCAATGAGAATGCGCTGTCTCATAATTATACATGACTCTTTGGCTGAACTTTTTCTTTGACATAACACTTTAAACAGTGAGTTTATACCATACTGAAATGTGGGTCACAAGCGTGCATTGCATGGACCAAAAATACAAGACAAATTTCCCTCTGGGACAATAAAGTATACCTTAACCTTCCACTGGGAACTGACATGGGTGTACATTGTGATGAGGGGGACATGATTAAAAAACTTTTTTTGTGTGTTCACATTTAATTCAAGATTGTCTATGCATGACCTGAGATTTTATTATTATCCAAAACAAGGCGATGTGAACATTAAACACTCTTGTTGTCACTCTGGCTTGACTTAATAATCCAGATTCAAGAGGCTTGACGCAGATGAAATAACATTTAAGAAACACAAGGAACCACCATCACAAAACATTAACACAAGACAAAGTCCAGAGGATAATGTCTTGGTTACTAGTGTAACCCTTGTTCCCTGATGGAGGGAACTGAGACGTTGTGTCGAAACGGACACTAGAGGTCACTCTTGGGAGAACCAAATACCTCTGACATATTCAGAAAAGGAATTGCCATGAGGAATTTGAATGCCTGGCCACACCCCCAGACATATTTAAGGCGGCTAGTGTGCATCACACACCTTCAGCGTCTCGACCCCTTCAGCGACAGTTCAAAGTTGTGGTAGAAGGGACACAATGTCTCTGTTCCCTCCATCAGGGAACAAGGGTTACACTAGTAACCGAGATGTTCCCTTTCTGTCGGTCACTTTCAACGTTGTATCACAACCGACAGTAGGATCCCTATACTAAACACACTACTGAACTGCGTCATGGGACTTGGCGGTGCGCATGCAGGCAAGCCTTCGCGAGCAAACAGAGGAAAATACATCATATGGGGTCACTGTTGGGGAACCACTACATACGGAGCACTTTACGAAACAGATTACGAAACTAACTGGTTGCATACAGACATTAAATCTCACAAAGGTGTTGGGTATAGCCCAGCCGGCCGTTCTACAGATCTCTACTAATGAAGCACTGTTTGCTAAGGCTGATGAGGCTACGATACCCCTAGTGGAGCGAGCTCTCACTCCCAACAGGGATGAGGTACTTTGGGCCTGATAAGCCTGGAGAATGGCGACCACTATCCGGTGGGCCAATCTCTGTTTGGAGACAACCTTCCTCTTCGGCTGACCTCCAAAGCAGACAAAGAGTTGCTCAGACTTCTTGAAGCTCTGCGTGCAGTCTAGGAATATATGCACAAAGCTTGCACCAGACACACAACAGAGACAGGGCTGGGTCTCCCTCATCAGGAGGAATTGCTTGCAAGTTCACCACTTGGTCCCTGAAGGTCATGCTTCCCCAAAGATCTGCCATCCACAGTGTTATGATTCGCTGCTATAGTAGCTATGTACACTTTAAGGATGAGGTGGACAAGTGCCTCTTGAGACCCCGTTGAAGAAAGAAAATAGCACAGACCTGACGCCACATCTCCATGGGTCCTCACCTCAGGATGAATACCATTTAGTGAAGCTGCGCCACTCAAGGCCTGAGTGATTGCTGGTGATAGGCCTCTGAATTCCTCCTTGTCACGTCCATTGGGACCAGATATGGAGGTTCTGGAGGTCTGGGCACAGGTGCCAAATTGTGCCCTGCCCCTGAGAAAGAAGCTCCTTCTTCAGGGGAATTTGTTAGGGTGAAGCAGATGTGAGCTCTAAAAACAAAGTCTGGTTGGGCCAGTATGGTGCAGCCATTAGGCTCACTGGGCAAAATACGTACCCGGGTCCAGCTGTGCACTAGTGCATCCATGCTCATGGGAGCCTCAGTCAGGGAATACCACAGAGGGCAATGAGAGGATTCGTGGGAGGCAAACAGGTCTACCTATGCTTCACCAAATCGACTCCAGATCAGCTGGACCACCTGGGGATGGAGTCTCCACTCTCCACAGAGCATAACCTGTCGCAAGAGGTAGACCTTGGATGTGAGTGGCTCCCAATGACTTCGGTCGCTGCTGACTCCAGAGGAGGAGATGGCGGGCAAGTTGTGACATGCGATAAGAGTGGATCCTGCCCTGGCGAATTATATACACCTCCGTCGCTGTGTTGTCCATCCAGATCAACACATGCCTGCCCTGAATAAACGGTCAAAACCTCCTCAAGGCTAGAAGCACAGCCAGCAACTCAAGGCAGTTGATGTGCGAGTGCAGACACGGAGGCTGCACACCCCTTGCATACAGTGCCCCAGCCTGTCTTGGATACGTCTGTTGTGAAAACAACACGCCCGGACACTTGTTCTAAGGGAACTCCTGCCAATAGAAAAGCAAGGTCTGTCCAAGGGCTGAGTGTGATGTGTGGTAACGCGCCAGTGTGATGGCCACACGGTGTGTGCCACGGTGCCATGCCCATTTCGGGACTTGGGCATAGTCGATTGCTGAATACAGTTCTTGCATTACCTTTGGGTCAGGACTACCCTTGTGCAGATCTTTTAATGCTTTGGCCAGGTAGACTTTTAGGATTCTGCTCTGGCAGAAAAAGATGCCATCCACAACTCTGTGATTTCCTCGTGCACTTCTGGGAAGAACAGAACCAGGGCAAAGCGTGACAGTGCATCTTGCAGACTCCAGGAACCAATAATCCAACCGTGAGCGTTTAGGACAGGGCGGAGAAGCCACTAGTTTCTGATGTTTTTAAGTTAGTAATGTAGAATTGGACACACCATTTGCACTGGCAAAATCAGATCTGTGGCACAAGAAAATAATTCTACACAAATGGTCTTTTTCCCTTACTTACAGTTTGTTAAATTGCTGTATAAAGTAATATCAGCATGGCTGTGATACGGCCTGCACAAATGAAAGCAGCTCTGCAATTATTTTTGCTCAACAGTTCATTATATAATATATTTGTGCATTTTTGTTGTGTGCAGTTATGGACTGTCGCATTCATTTGAAAAAAAATAAAAATAATGTTTTCATACTGAAACTTCATTGGAGCAAAATAAAACTAGGACACAACACTTCCCTCTCTCTCTCTTCCTGCCTCCAGCTTTCCACACATATATTTTGTTCACTTTTATTTTTTTATTTTTTTTTGTTTTTTAACTGGGTGAGAACTGACATGCTGAAGTAGGGGTTCCAAGATACAGTTAAAGATATATTTTACTTAAAAATGGGGGTGATTAAATAATGACAGTATTTTTATATTTAAGGTAACTTACAAACCAGTACTGTATGACTTCCTTTATTTGCTATTTTTAATTGCATTTTTAGAAGAAAGAAAGTCATACAAATTTGGAACAACATGAGGGTGAGCAAATGATGATTGAATTCTGATATCCAAATATATAATGATTGAATTATATATTTGGATATCTGTTACTTTAACTGCTATAGTATTTCTTTTCTCATGAAACATCAAATACATCATTATCAACACTGTCTGGATTTTTAACACTTCAGTGCCATCACTTGCTTAATGTACCTAATATATCAGTTGAACATTGCTGTGAAACAAAAGCAAACATCTGTCAGCTTCTGTCTCATCTCCTAATTAAACATCTGCATCTGTTTTTTTTTTTTTTTTTTTCTGCCATATTCGAATGAGGATAATTAGGCTTGTATGAAGCAATGAGAATTAAAAACAAAAAGTAATTCAAATTTTTTAATTATTATAACATTTTATTTCTGATGACAAAGCCATTTGTATGTCTGTGATGCACTCATGTTACTTTGCTGTGCAGTTTTTATTAAAGTTTTTTTAAAGTTACTTTTGTTTTGTTATTTTCATCAAAAATCTGCACATAAACCTTGTCAGCGTAGGACACTTGTATGTTATTATTCATTTCAAGGGATCTAATATATTTCAAAAAGCCAAAATGTATTGCATATACATTTAGAATTATCTGTTAACATCCTTATTTGTTAAAATAAAAATATTATTTGTTATATTTGATTGATTATAATCTATTAAAATGTACTGATTTATAGTTTATAAAGTTTAAGGTAACTTAAAACCATTATGTATAATGCATTATAAAGGTATGCATAATTTACATTATGATGCATTATATCTTTCATTAGTAATTGTAACCAAAGTTAAAATGCATTATAATATTTGCAGATTCCTTGTTACATTTTAAAATGGTTGTTTTTCTTCTTGTTTAATACATTATAAGTTAATAGATAAGTATTTTAATGTATTATTGTAACATTTATATGCTGGGTTCTGTTTTCATTGCGTCTTTGGTTCAGTCCCTGTGACCTAGTTTCCCCATGTTGTCTGATTAGTCATGCCTTTCACCTGTGCCCTGTTTATCACTTATATCATTTAGTTCCCTTATTTGTTCTACAAACCCGATTCCAAAAAAGTTGGGACACTGTGCAAATTGTTAATAAAAAAGTAATGCAATAATTTACAAATCTCATAAACTTATATTTTATTCACAATAGAATATAGATAACATATCAAATGTTGAATGTGAGACATTTTGAAATGTCATGCCAAATATTGGCTCATTTTGGATTTCATGAGAGCTACACGTTCCAAAAAAGTTGGGACAGGTAGCAATAAGAGGCCGGAAAAGTTAAATGTACATATAAGGAACAGCTGGAGGACCAATTTGCAACTTATTAGGTCAATTGGCAACATGATTGGGTATAAAAAGAGCCTCTCAGAGTGGCAGTGTCTCTCAGAAGTCAAGATTTTTTAGTTCCTTGTCCATTCTCCTCCATGTTTTACGTGGTTGTGTTCGCCTATGTTTGGATTTGTTTATTAAATTCTTCTAACTTGGACTATTCCTGTTGTGTGCTTCATTCAACACACACGTTCCCTGACAATTACAACTGTGTATATAATTACAATGCATTATAAGGTGCATTACAAGGCATAATCAATGCAGTAAAAATCTGTTATCGATTATATATAAAGGCTTTAAGTAAAGTGTTACCAATTTTTAAATAATAAAATCATTGAATATCAGTTAAAAGTTTGTCATAAATTACAAATTTATATAAATATATATTAGGGGTGTAACGGTACACGTATTCGTACCGAACCATTTCGGTACAGGGCTTTCGGTTCGGTGCACGTGTGTACTGAAGCATTACATTGCAACATTGTACCCTAACCACCATTAACCGCCAATAATCGCACTAAGCTCTGCGTTTTGTTACTTTCGAAAAGAAACAAAGTGTCATCCTTCAAATTCTGTCCACGAAATCACGAAATTTAAACAGAAAATGCCGCTTTGACGCGTTTTGATGCGGCGTGACAGATCTCTCTACAGGCGCCTCAGTTCAACCGGCAGCGCGGAGCGCGAGTGAACGCGATCATCTCTTCCTCTTTAATACTAGTTAAAGAATAAACATGAAAGAACATCTGAAGGTATGTTGAAAGATACAGTACAACTTACTGAAACGGTAATATCTCGTGTAATCGCTCAATCAGTGTTTCAACAGCAGAAAGACATCAATGAAAGCTTGTAAACAATATGTCATGTAGCATTTACCTCAGAAAAGCCATTCACTGTCCAAAGTTTGTTAGTTCGCTAGAGAAATGAACTCTTTCGCTTAATATATGCACTGTATTAGCCTATATAATCATTATATTTCACTTAACCTTTTAGTGATGTCCTGATTTAATGTAAATCTGTTCTGAAAATGACAGCCACTGTGTAGAAATGATTATATTTAAACAACGAATTGGAGTAAAAACATTTAGAAGTTAATGCAAAAACTGCCTTACACGTTTGCATAGGCCTACAGTTTATTTGAGTGTTGATTATTTTATCTAAAAATAAAAAGCAATCGAATTTAGGCTAATAGTTTGGGCTCAGTTGTTAACCTTTAATATTATAGTAGCATAATGTTCAAGTAAGGGCTCCCTATATAGTTTACAGCATTAGCAGAGATAATTTATTTTATTCTTAAGAAACTTTGTTATAATTTAATTTAATATATTTAAAGAAAAAAAACACAATTTGTTCAGTAAACCACTGTTCAATAAAAAAAAAAAAAGCAATTTTATATTTAGTTTTCTCCCCACCATGCTGTACCGAAAACCGTACCGAACCGTGACTTCAAAACCGAGGTACGTACCGAATCGTGAGTTTTGTGTACCGTTACACCCCTAATATATATATATNCCCTGAGCAGTTTTTTTTCTCTGAAACGTCACTTTGTTTTTCAGTGGCACTGGTTGTAATGTTTAACAAACAAAAATCACAAGACACAAAGACACAATGAACAATTTGATGTGAATGATTTTTTTTAACTTGTGAATCAGAATGTAAAATGTCAGATTTAGTGTGATTTTCGCAGTTCACATTGTTATCCGAAACAGATTTCTGCCAAATGTAAGGAAAAAAATCAGATTTTGCTCCAGCCTAATATGATATTTGACAAGGAGTTAACATGAAGGATAACTTTTGCTTTCAGAAACCCTGCAAAAAATATATTTTACAGTCAGTTTCTCTTAAGATGGCAATTTGCATGTCGCAATTCCCTCTGCTAGGCCGAGGAGAATGAGCTTGGCACATGCTGCGCAGTTACCGTGGTACTGACACCTGATCGGCCCTTAAAAATGAGTGTCTGGACACATGATTGTTCTTAATGTTCTTGTCCATTTGACAACTAACCATGCGAATAAGGCATTTTGTAAAATAAGTCTTATTTCCCTACTCTGAAGGGAATCGCAGATAGCACCCACACAATCTGGATAGCAGGTGGTTTCTGAATAAGACACAGGTTTTTGAGCTTAAATACCACAGGCTAATATAGTGAAACTGAGTGGGTAATTTGCCCCAGAGTTTATGTGTCACAATTCATAAAACTGTCCACTCATTTCAGTTGGTCTCTCTGTAACCCCATACCGCATTAGCTTAGAGTGATGTATTGGCTTCTTTATAACCCATCAGGCTGTACTGTGTCCCTCCTGTGTGAGTTTAATATTGTATGAAATTATCCCCTACAAGCAAACGTTCATTAAGTCAGATGAGTTGTTATCTGGCTAACACTTTGCCTTTCATTAAACATTCCAACAGTCATCCATTGTAGGCTACGCTAATTACTGAACCTGGTGGCTGAAGACTTTCTTTTGGTCGCATCAGCGAGATTAAAGAGTGGCTGGGAAAACAGTACTTTTTTTTATGTATTTCTTAATTGCAGTGAAACCTACACAGCAGGTGGCGTTGAGAATTTGTGAGACCAACTTGGGTTGTCTAGTGCAAACACAGCAGCTGCTGCTGGCAAATGAAGAAAGATGGAGGAAATAAAAAATGAAGAAAAAAGAAAAGAGAAACGAAGGGCTAGACTGATCAAAGTATCTACAATCTGTTGAAAGGGGGCAGCTGGGAGATATCAAAGGTGCAGTTAACATGATGGGTTAGAGGGTCTTTTATTTTTGTAAAGCATGGTTGTGTTTAGGAGCTAAGTGGACAGGTGCAGTTTTCCAGGACAAGGGTCAGTCCGGATTAAATGTGCTGAAATGAAAAAAAAGTACAAATCAATTAAATCGGTTTCAACTAAAGCAGTGCGGTCGCAGTAATTGAAGCAAGACAGGCTCGCTGCCAGGGGTTTCCATGACGACATTCATCTTCCGTTGGCGCAGTTTCTTTTTTTCCATTCTAGCTTAAGCTTCATGTCTTAGACCTTCTAAATTCACATAGAACAGATGGAGTGAGTGCTAGTAATATCCACCCTCCTGTGATGTGGGTGACAAGGGTCTGCAAAGTTTATTACATCATGATAAATGATGCAATAATGCTTGATGCAATGATGCAATGATGCTTCGTTACAAAACTGAGTTAACAACACTAGGACATACTATCTGTTCATACTATCATCATACTGTCGCACCCACATCATGTCATCATATACTGACTGCATCACACTCATGATATACAGTTAACCCGTTTGAGAACACAACACCATATCATCTAAAATCATCTGTTTTTATTGAAGTGTGATGTGCTTACATCCTTTGGCTCTCACATAATGTATTTAGGTCGTTATTCCCTTGTTCTTTGTCTCATTCATTGTCTTGCCCATGGGGAACGAACCCAACATTTTGTGTTAAAAAAAACCCGACATTATTTCATTGACCAACGTGCTAAAGCATGTGTTCATATTGCATGCAATTTTATTGCTTCACTACAGTCTTTTTTTATGTATGAAAAGGCCTGCTGGAAAGGAAATGAAGATGGGAAATCAATAGTGATTACATGCTCTAATTGGTAGTCTGAAAAGTTTTTTTTTCAAGTATTTTTGAAACTATGTTAGTTTGAATCACTTAGAGGCAATGATTTTTATACTTTTCACATGGGAAATGTACTACCCTACCTGACAGAAATCTTTTTACATAAGATTTGATACAAAAAAATATCATTTGGCTGATTTATAAATGTTTCACTCTTTTTGTTCACTATAATTGTTGTCGGGATTTGCATCATTCATAATAAAAGCAACTAATAGCATTATGTTGTATATGATCTATCAATTAATCAAAATGCTGGGTTAAAAACAACCCAAGTTGGGTTGAAAATGGACAAACCCAGCAATTGGGTGGTTTTAACCCAGCGGCTGGGTTAAATGTTTGCCCAACCTGCTGGGTAGTTTTATTTAACCCAAATATTGTTTAAAAATGACTGTATTTCTTGCTTAAAATGAACCCAAAATATGTTGGAAATTAACATTTATTAATATGTTTAATAAACAAACATTTATTAATACTTTTTTTGAATAATATTTAAACAATAAACATTTATTAAATTGCTTATTAATAAATGCTCATCTTTTTGATTATTATTGTTTCCTCTAGTAATTATGAGTCTGATTTTTAATTTCCAACCTATTTTAGGTTCATTTTAAGCCAGACATATAGTCATTTGTAAACAATTGTTGGGTTAAATAAAACTACCCAGCAGGTTGGGCAAACATTTAACCCAGCCGCTGGGTTAAAACAACCCAATCGCTGGGTTTGTCCATTTTCAACCCAACTTGGGTTGTTTTTAACCCAGCATTTTTTAGAGTGTATAGACAAAACAACTGCATTGCCTTTAATATACTTCCTTAATAAGGGGTTATTCAAGGATCTCAACTGTGATCCCCAACCCCACCCCTAACAAGAACCTGATGTTTTGATCTAAGCCCTAGATACTGGCAGATGCCTCTGGCTTATGAAATAATATGGTTCAAGAAAAGCCTTATAAAACAAGATGTTGAAGATACTAGATCGTTAAGATGAGCAGCTAAAAATAACTTCAATGATGAGGAAAAGAAAAAGCAATGATGTGAACGCTCTGCGTCAGTTACACTAGCTAGTGTGCGGCAATCCTCTTCTCCTGATTAGCATTTCAAACATGACCTGAATTCAGACTTCAGTGAGTTCCTCTCTGTTCCAAAGCAAACCAGAGATGAGCTATTTATTTCATGGCTGATATTACCCAAAGCCATTTTTTTTCTTTTTTCTTTTCAGATGGATTAGAGGTGAGTTAGCAGCTTGGCTTGTTCACACACACAACAACACACATTAGAGTTTATCACTGCCTGGATGAGTTGTGCAGTTAGCAGAGCACATTATGGGTCCCTCCTGAGCCCTGCCACTCAGTCTACATTGAAATTATAACAGAGGCGAGACTGAACTGGCAGCTTTCCATGGGGAAAGAGTTTAAAACTGAGAACAGAACGGTCTCTCTATCTAGCCAACCCTGAATTTTAAGTCCCTTGCTGTTGGTGACAGCCTTTCCTGTCGTGATTAGACCAGCGTGAGGTGATCGCAGCTGAGCTGTAATCACAGTAATGGGGTCGGCTTTCATTTCTGAACCAATCTGCCTACCTGATGAAATGCGGAGCTGTGATCTAAACCCCAAAGCTAGAGTATCAATAGCAGCATAGAATCCAATCAGAAAGAATATGGGAGGACTGACATTATAACAAGCAGAAGTGTCATGTCCATGCCAAAACTTCCAATAAAATTAGTTGTATCTTTGATGTATAGGTTGCAGGATGAAAAAGGTTTGTCTAAAAAGATATCACACCGGAAAATGTCACAGCTTCCTCAGATCATTTGCTTTAAATTGAAAATTTTGTCCTAATTTATCCACCTCCACCAAGGAGTTATCAAACTTTTTAATACAACCAAAATACATTGTGATCGTTCAAATTCAGTTACATTTTTACTTGTTTTGTTAAAAAAAGTTAAAGGGGACATATCATGAAAATCTGACTTTTTCCGTGTTATAATCGGGTGCATCTACCAAAACAGAAAACATGAAAAAAAGGACAATCCATTAACTTTGTTTTGGCAAACTTTTCTCTGCAAGCATGTGAAAAAAATGAGCCGTTCAGATTTCGCTCCAATTGTGACGTAGAAAGGAGATCTTATTAAAATATATCCTCCCCTTAATTAACATGTTTCCACCCACAGCGCTGCCATTTTATTTTTGCAAGCGATAAAGGTGTACCAGTAACACTGGTCCTGGAGTGCAGCTGTTCTTCACAGTTTAGCTACAGCCCTGATCAAACACACGTGGGGTATTTTGAGCTGAAACTTCACAGACACATTCTGGGCACACCTGAGACTTATATTACATCTTATTAAAAGGGGCATAATAGGTCACCTTTAAATTTGGATCTGTGATCTGTTAAATCACAACTACACCACTAGACTATAACTTCTTACACTTATGCACTGAACTACTGCATTACATTTTATGAAGTCATGGTCATCTTATAAGTACAAAGTGCATTTGATCATCTGAAACTCATTGAAACAATGTTGCTAAAGTGAAATTAATGCATTGTTGTGTGGTTGGTAGAGCATATAGGAGGCCGAAGTCAAAAGAGGCTACTCTCAAGTGACACTAGATTTGGCTCTGATACCTTTTTACTGCAAATCTGAGATATTTTGTTGCCTTTTTGCAAGTATCACTAATATTATTACCATAATATATCACAGGAAGTGGACTGCAGACTGTGTTGAAGGCTAATAATATCTTTCCTCAATACGCCATTTGGATTGGGTCTGTGATGATTTTATTTTTTTTTGCTTCTTATTGCATGATTGTTTAATTCCCACCGGTCCAGCTGTGGGGAGAGTGCTGTCAGTGGCTGCACGTGCATCATGGAGCTAAGGAGACATTCAGTGGGAGATCTGAACGCTCTCCAACAGAGGACTCATCCCACTCATAAGCCAAAACACAGCATGCCAGAATGCCTGGGATTGGAGGAGGGATTCTGAGACTTTTTTCTGAGTTCACTTTTTTATTGTTTGCATGGGTGTAGTGTGCTGTGACAAGTATTGATGATTTCCTGACGGTGTCTGGAGATTGCAGGTTTTCAAGGGTGTTGTGAAGGAGGATCGGTGAGGAGAGTATTAAACTAGAAAAAGAGACTAATTACTGCTCTAAACTTCTACTAAAGTAAACTGCTTATCTAAATGAATGTGCACATCAGAAGGGCACGGCAATTTGAATGTGAAAGGCACCATCTTAGCTCTTTCTTTCTTCTCAAAAAAGGCACTTACAATGAATTAAAAAAGAGGGGAAATATTTAATCTAATAGCCCTTTTAGGTGTACGTACTGTAGGATGCAAATGTTCCCAGTGATAAGATAAAGTTAATTTTTTTTTTCTTTTTTTTTTCTGGATAGCACAGGAAAGGTTTATAAGGCTAAGGCACTCACAAAAATGGTTGTTTGTTAGTACTCTACAGAGCCAAAAATTCAGCACATACACACACACAAAAAAAATCTATATTTGCATAATCATATTGAATCTAGTATGTGTGTGTGCAAGAGGAAAGGAAATGTTGCAAAAGTCTTGCAGAATTCACAACATTTCATGGAAATTACCAAATGATGAAAGTCAAATTACCAAAGGATAAAAGTCCTGGTTTTTTTTTTCTTCTTCTTCTTGAAAATCCTTTTTAAAATGGAAATTGTTCCATGTTATGGAAATAAATGGTTTGCAAATGGCAATTCATGTTGGCTTGTTGGAAAACTAAGTTATATAGTGGGTGCACATCCTCTCTGCACCTGTACACATACCTCTGTCCCCAGAACAGTGATAAGTATTGAACCAAACCAGTCAACATGAAGGCAAATGTTTGACCATTTCTGTATAATCGAGTGATTATGGGTTGTTTTTCACTGGGAATTTGAAATGTAAACATTTGCACTTGTATAAAAACACTGTACTAAAATATCACAGGACCCACTTCAAGCGATGCCCTACCCTAAACCTAACCACTTCTCAAAAATATTCAAAAATAACATGCAGATAAATGTACACTGACACATTTACACTTTACACCTTGCAAGTTGATATGTAAAACACTTACGTTTTTGATGCTGTCTGTGTTAATAATTTACATTTTAGTGTATTATGCCAACGTACAAAAAAGGTATGTTGGAATACTGGTAGCCATGTTTTACAAAGATATACCTAAATACTAAACATGGACATTTGTCATCATTTACACAGACTTATAAGAGAAGATATCATAAACTGTGTAGTGGAGCCTACAAATGCTAAGTGTGACAACTTTCAAGTACTTTCTTGAGTTGATTCACAACAAGAAAAAATATGTGCGATGTTTCTGCCAGCTTTTGGAAGCTCATTACTGACAACCATAACAGATTAATGGCACCACAGGTCCTCAAAACAAGTGTCTGTGTTTTTGTCTCCTCTAAAGAATAGAGAAAAATGACATGGTAGGCACTCATTACAGCTGGAAATGTCGGTACTATACACACCTTAAAGAAAACCAGTGTTTCTTCAGCAGAAACATGTATCAGATAGCATGAAATGAGCCGTGTGATCAAAAAACTGGATGCAGCCCTGCCGCCCCCTGATGAGACCCTACAGTAGCAGAAAATAGGCCATTCTTGTTGAAATCTGCCTCACCATGTGAGCATGGTATTAACAGAAACAGATGAAGAGAATGGGGTAGTGTTAGAACTATAAGTCCTGATAAAACAAAGTTTTATAAAGGAACATGAGAAGACAGCAAAGAATGACTTGATGTAATTTAAAGTCCTATGTCAAAAATACTGCCCGGCCCACAAAAGAAAAAGAAAAAGAAAAAAAGCTGTTTGCATTTAAATAGGCCAATGCATTAATTGACAGCATCCTTTAGAAATGTCAGCAGAATAAGTGACACAATCTAATGGTTTAGACTTGTCTAAGAGTACAGTATGTGAAGAAAAATATGTAAAAATGATGAAGAAGGAAAAAAAAAAACAACTATGTAAGAACAACACAGTCTAAACCTTTAACATCTACAGTATAATGACTGCACTACAGTTCCAACACAACAGGGAATATAGAGAAGCTGGACTTCTGACAGTGCGTTTTAGCCACAGAAAAAGAAACACTACAAAAACTTAGTGAGAAATTTTCTAAATGGCCTGTACTGAATGTTCTGAAGATCTTGGATCTGTAACGGAATCTAAATCTTGTTAAATCTGAAGTGCTGCAGCTGCGGTGGAGATCAGTCTGACTGCTGCATTCTGTCATTTTTCTAACCGCTAGTTACTTGTAGATGAAAATAGAACTGCTCATTTGATCCATTACTGCTATGAAGTGAGTCTGCATATAGAACAGCACACATGACTGGATGTAACCTAATATTTAGTATATGAATAAATGAATATCCAGCCATGCTGTTGGAAAAAATCTGTAGATGTTACTAAGGAGACCAGGGCTAGTTGAAACAGAGAAGGCATCACAAGGGCTGTATCTCACTCACTATAAAGTTAAAATTAAAAGTATAAATAAAACAAACATATAGCTGTTGGGTAATGAGTAAACAATAAAACCATGCTAGCATACATTAAGGGAATTATTATCTTCCCAAATAATAAAGGTAGATTTTAACTGAATGACTGAACTGTGTTCTCACGGTTTTTCTCAAGGGTTTTTCATGAAATATTTGGTTGGGGCAAATTGTCATGTGTTTCATAGGTTTCAATTTTATATAACACATTATGGCAACACTTTATTTTAAAGTAACATAGTTACACATGTTACATGCACTTGCTAAAGCAATAACAGTAAATTATGCATAATGACAAGTAACTAACCCTAAATCAAACACTAACCCTAGCCTTAAAGGGTCAGTTCACCCAAACATTTAAATAATGTCATTTATTACTCTCCCTCATGTCGTTCCACACCCGTAAGGCCTTCCTTCATCTTCAATTTTTAATCAAAAATTAAGATATTTTTGTTGAAATCCGATGACTCAGTGAGGCCTCCATATCCAGCAATGACATTTCCTCTCTCAAGAACCATTAATGTACTAAAAACATATTTAAATCAGTTCATGTGAGTACAGTGGTTCAATATTAATATTATAAAGCCACAAGAATATTTTTGGTGGGCCAAAAAAACAAAATAACGACTTATTTAGTGATGGCCGATTTCAAAACTCTGCTTCAGGAAGCTTCGGAGCATTATGAATCTTCTGTGTCGAATCATGATTCGGATCGCTTGTCAAACCGCCAAACTGCTGAAATCACGTGACTTTGGTGCTCCGAACCGCAGATTCGACATGCTGATTCATAACGCTCTCAATTTGTGTTCCGAAGATTAACGAAGGTCTTACGGGTGTGGAACAGCATGAGGGTGAGTAATAAATGACAGAATTTTAATTTTTGGGTGAACTAACCCTTTAACCCTATAATGAGTGCATGAAAAACAATAGGTTTCATGAATTTGCTCATGCCATGAGATCATTGACTTCGATGGTCCACTTTAGACATTCTACTAAATATAAAGTATCAATCAATCAATCATTCGGTCAATCTATAAGTAACTTTGCAACTACATGTCGACTAACACTTGTTAAAGTATTAGTAGATTGTTAGATTAGGGTTAAAGTTAGTAGAATAAGCTGACATGTAGTTAAAAATGTGACGATACCAATATTTCTGCAGTACTGGTATTACCAGCGATACCAGCTGATAGGTCGCTGCTTTGAAGCACTCCCGTGTGTATCTGTGTAAGTGATCTGTGAAGACAGCAAAAGGTTTAAATTTATAACATGTTTTTTGAAGTGCTGATCATTGTAGCCAATCACAGACATATCTTTTGAGCAATGGCCAATCAAAGGTGTTTAAGTTATTCAGAATCCAATCAATAACACTGCTCAAAACACCAGCTTTTTTGTTCACCGCAAGCTTTAGTGATTGACAGCTTTAGTGATTATAAAGGGAGCACTCTTTGCTTGCTTCCTCTTTATAACCCATATACAATTTGAATAAAAGTTTTGTTTTTAATGCTGATCAGTACATGGAAAAGTTTAAACTGTATTTAAATGCATCATTGAATCTGAAACTGTCAAAAAAGATGTGCGTTAAGTCTTAGTGGGTAAATGCAAACTAATAGACCTGCTACTTGTTCTACGTAATGTATGTGTTTCTTTGCTCTTCATTTTATTACAAATTTTTTCACTTGATCTTTTTATAAACAATGCTTGGGGCAAAGACTGTCACAACCTGATCCAGCAGGAAGTCTGAGAAGGTGTGGAAAAGGAGAGAGCTAGTAGGGTGGCAGGGCTAAGGCAACAAAATGGGAATGCACATCTCAGCGCAAGATCACTTGGACAAACATCATGCAGGCAGAATACTTTAATGTCAAGTTCCTTGCTCAGGCTGTGTATGACGTCAAAATAAAATGTACTTTTTTCCCCCTAGGCAATAACAGTGGAAATTAACTATAGCTTTTTTGTAGCTAGGTCTTTAATGCATTTTCATTGGTCTTGAAGGTGTCTATAAAGAAAATGACTTTCAAATATAAACCTACCCTAAGAAATATTCACTGGAGTAAATGTGGTGTGACATCTAGACATAAATGTGTAGTTCCGGTAACTTTGGCCTTCTAAACATCATACAAATAGTGCATTTACCCAGTGGTTAGTGGAGGATATGACCACAGCTACCAAAAAATATTCCACATCCCACAAATTCAAATAGCTACTCATTTGCAAGCATTAGTTACTCATTTCAGTTGCTCTCTTCTCTGCAAGATGCCAAGCTGCAACATAATCTTGAGCAAAGTTTCAAAGACAACAAAAATCACAGGCATGAAGAGTCTAGGGAGTGAAGGTGTATCTGATTCTATAGTTGATGGCTGCAAAACTGGCGTACAATGATTTAAACTATAGAGATTATTAAAAACTAATGAACAGGATAGCCTATTTCTCAGGTTGGTACAGTACATGGCATATCTCCCTCTTCAGACAAGGATTTACAAGTAATATTTTACTGGGGTACAACAAAGTTTGAATCTGCTAACATTTAACACATCAACATTCTTACTATGCAGCAAAATGCCAAGGGAACTTTTGAATGTTAAGTCCCCACACTATAATTCATTTGTTAGGCTTTCTGCTTGCAGCTGTTTCTTCTTTGAGATACAATCAATATTTTATGCAGATCTTTAAACCAAACAAACTAAAAACTCTAGACTAATCCCTCACTGAACTGATAATTTGATTTATTATTTTCAGTCTCACCTTTAAGACATCTGTTCACACAGAAATACACAAGGTTGGAAAATGTTAGACATATTCATCAGCATGCCAAGAAAATACACTATTAGTTTGATACCTAAGGGGACATAGTACAAAGGCTATCATTACAATTTTTCCATGCTAATACAAAAAAGTGATTTTAAAATCAATTTTCTTCTGTAATAATGATAAAAACATAATTGTAGATAAATTAATTGGATTGACCTCCTGGTTCCCTTTTAGTTCATGCAATCAGAAATACATAGTGGAAGATTTTGCATTGTGGTACAAGAACAGCTAAGGAGATCGTTCAATGTGTAGCAGCCTGGTAGACACATTCCACTAGTCTGTAACTGGCAGAATGCTCTGCTGTGCTGTGGTCTGCTGGGAGAGCAATGCTTGCTCTTAAGCTTGAACAAACTGGCCAAGAAGTCTACTTTAACTATGGCTTAATATAGCTACTGTAAGTTGATAGAGTCCATCATTTCATTCCAAGTTTGGAAATATGGTAAATAAGAATTGCCTCAAGGCTATGTACTCAGACCGCTGACATTTCTAAAAGTACTGCTTATGTGTGTCAGTGCCGAATGTTCTTTGCATTTGCAAATGTCACTGGGATAACTGTGCAACTTTGACAAGTGAAATATGACATAATATGATTTGCAGAATGAAGTAGAGACAGATACATATGAGAAAGTGAGTATTCAAACTGCCATAACAACTCAAATGGCCCTTCAGAAAAGAAAATAGATAGCACAGGGAGGTGTTTGTGAAGTGATAGGAACAGATCAATGCATGCTCATGCCAGATGCAAGCACAGAGGTGGATGGATAGGCAAAAGTGGTGAATGTTGAGCATTGTTACACAAGTTTTTCTTTCGAGTGGAACTTGAGGCTGTGTCGTGACGTCGACGCTATGGGAACGATGAGCCGGTGTCTGAAGCATGTGTCTAAATGCTCCAATCTGATTGTCTGTATGTATTGACGTTGACTCTGTAGCGTGCCACAGAGTCTATAAATAGACACCAGAAATGTGCATTGACAGTTTCTTTGTCTTCAGAAGCCGTATGTTTTTTGAGCATGTGTCTTGTGTGTTTGTGAAAAATTCAGGATTCAAACTGTCATCATGTCAGGATCGAGATGTCACCTTGATCCCAATTTATAACATCAAATGATTGTGATGTGAATGGGAGAGGAGCATGCTAGGTCAGTCCTTGAGGGAGAAATTCCGCATTCACAACCTCCAATCCCGCTTGGCCCTCTTTTCGAGGGCTGAGGGCTGAGGGCTGAGTCCCTGGACCCCGTGGTTCGACTTCAGGCATGGGGCTTTCAGGTTGAGTTAATGGAAGTGGGTTTTGAGATGGATAATTCCATATCTCTGACTCTTTTCGCTGACTCAGAAGACCTCGTACTGGATCTTGAAGCTCACTCTCCCAATTCTCTGGCTCAGAACGAGGAACTCATGCTTTCTGTGTCCTGCCTGCCATGTCTGCTACTGAGGTGTCAAAATCATGGAGGAATTCATACTCTGCTCATTTTCATACATAAGCATCATCAACATAATCCACTGTAGTTGGTATGCATGAGCAGGGCTGTTCCGAAGATGGAAGAGACACTTGCAGGTTATCTCTCCCCTTCATCGGTATTGTTGTGGAGAAAACTTGCTTTACCCACTAAGCCTTGCAGAGTGACCTACTTAAAGATTTGGACCACTGTGAGGGGTTAGGGCCTGAGGCGGTAAAAGAGACACAGACTTAGCCCTCCGGGCAACCAAGCAGACGGCCCGTGGCATAAAAGTAAAATAAAAGGGATAAAAGAAAAAATAAAGGCCTTTCTCCTTGATGTCCCGATTTCACCCTCCGGCCTGTCATGGTGCGCTCAACACCGTGACAAATAAGGGAGGCAACGAGAGTCACAATAAATCAAAAGTATTTAATATATATATATAAAAAACAAACAAAAAACAACAACAAAAAAACTTTACAACAAATGATAATTCAATTAAAAAAAACACTGCTAAACAAAAACATCTGATTGAAACATCAAGACAAATAATGAAACCATAACTAAATCAACTGCAAAAGAACAAAGTGAAAATACAAATATAACATACAGCCCTGCAAACACAACAAAACTCCCCAAACTATACTACTAAACAAAGGACAACAGAAGAGGGTGAAAAACAGAGAAACAAACCTTTTATAATTCTCTGCAGATGTTTTTCTTTACAGTACCCCAAAGTCCCGCCCCACAGCCAGCTAAAGTGGTACGGGCTCAGAGGCACATCACAGGCCTGTTCGATGACACAGTAAACACTGTCGGCGACAGGTATCAGTATGCAAAACGTCAATTGTTGGCATTCAAGGAGCGAATCCCTCACCGGGTCCAAGTTCTGGCAGCTTCCACCAGCCGTGTTTGACCGGGGCCCAGCTCTAGAAAGGAGAAAAGAGAAGAGCAGAAGGAGAGTATGCCAGTTCACTGCTTCAATGCCTCAAGCAGACCGAAATTATAGAAAAACTGATTCCTCTGTCAGACTTTGTGGCAGCGTGGCAACTTCTGCCCATGTCTCAGTGGGTTATGATTATGATAACAAACGGTTACAGAACTAAGTTTGCTTCCCGTCCACCTGGTTTCCAAGGCATCGTGGCAACGGAAGTACACCTGTTAGGGGACAAGATATTTTCTTGATCAAGACCTGCACTGCCTACTGAAGAAAGGGGCCATAGAACATGTACCATAGAACATGAACTTGTACCTAGTGACCTAAATAGCAAAAAATGACAGCAAAGCGAAACAGCTGCACACCAATAAACACTCATGCTGATTGAGATCACAAACAAAGCGCACGTGCAGAGTAGGCAACCAAAACGAGACATACAGTTTCAAGATGTTTAATCTCAGACTAGTGTCTCAAATTCAATCCATGGATTGGTTTGTAATTATAGATCTAAAGGACACCTATTTTCACATCAAGATTCTGCCAGAACACAGGAAGGTTCCCAGGTTCGTTTTCAGGTTTGACGCTTACCAAAATTGAGTACTGCCTTTCAGCCTAGCCTTATCCCCATGCACATTTACCAAGTGTATGGATGCTTCTCTGGCTCCTCTGCGACTCCAGGGCATCTGTGTACTGAACTACATAGATGACTGGTTCATTCTAGCTCAGTCCGAGGAGTTAGCGGCACAACATTGAAGCATCTTGGACTTAGATTAAACTCCAAGAAAAGTGTTATTTCTCCCAAACAGAGAAACACTTTTCCAGGGGTAGTGTGAGATTAGACTATGATGCAAGCACATCTATCTCCTACACGTGTGATTTCAATTTTGAACACTGTAAAAGGCATTAGGCTAGGTCAGGAGTTTTCTGTTTTAGAAATTCATAAACTTTTAGGTCTCATGGTGGCAGCAGCTTATGTTATTGCTTTGGGTCTGATCAACATGAGGGTGTCTCAGTTCTACCTCAAGAGCAGAGGTTTTTTTGATCCTGGGAATCATTCCTCTAGGGTTGTAGCTTTAGGGGCATGTTGACGTTGCAAATTTCTCACGGGATGGGGTGTAGTTCTCAATGACCAAGCAGCCAGTGGTTTGTGGAAGAACCCTTATCTCTTTTGGCACATAAATTGCCTTGAGATGTGAGAGTGTTTCTACCCCTGAATCACTTACTTCTGCAGCTGAGGGGATACCAAGTGTTAGTCAGCCATGTTTGCTGTTTTTAAATGTGCTATATAAATAAAACAACCTTGAACCTTGAACCTTGAACCTAGTTCAGGCAGACAACACTTCGGTAGCCTCCTACATCAATCACCAGGGCGGACTACAGTCGCGCCCTTTTTCAGCAGATCCTGCTTTGGGCGGCAACCAAATTCCTTTCTCTAAGAACAGTTCACATTTGGGGTCAGGCAAACATGGTGGCAGACATCCTGTCGAGGCAGGGGCTGAGGCCTGGAGAATGGCTACTCCATCCACAAGTAGTAGAGTCCATATGGCATTAGTAGAATGCCATAGATTGGCGGAAGTGGACCTGTTTGCCTCATAGGAGACAACCCACTGTCCCCTCTGGTTTGCCTTCACACCTCCAGCTCCTCTGGGGATGCCATGGTGCAGGCGTAGCCAAAGCTGCATCTGTACGCCTTTTCTCTTATAGCTCTTCTCCCAGCAGTTCTAGCAACACCACAGCACTGGCCAAGAAGTCTCAACAACGTCTCTACTTCCTCCGCAAACTGAGGAGAGCCAGAGCCCCACCCCCCATCATGTGCACCTTCTACAGAGGCACCATCGAGAGCATTCTGACGAGCTGCATCACTGTGTGGTATGGCGCCTGCAATGCGTCCTGCCGGAAGACTCTGCAACGCATAGTGAGAGCAGCTGAGAAGATCATTGGTGTCTCTCTCCCCTCCCTCCAAGAAACTTACGGAACCCGTCTCACTCGCAAAGCCCTCTGCATCGCAAGTGATCCCACCCACCCGTCACACAGCTTCTTCAGTCTGCTGCCATCAGGGAGGAGACTGCGGAGTCTCCAGGCCAGGACCAGCAGATTGAAGGACAGCTTCATCCATCAGGCTGTCAGGAAGCTGAACTCGCTCCCGAACTTGCCCCCCCGTACCTTTTCTGCCCCAGGCACCACTGAACTTTGACCCCCCCCCCAGATCCCACATCCCCAGGTCCTTCCACCCCCCCTCCCACTAACATACGATGACATGCACCAGTCACTTTGTATACTTTATTATTTAAATATAATAACTGCTCTTGAGCCCTTTTGTCACTTTAATCAGAATGAATAAGCCAATCTTTATCTGCACTGTTTGTTCACTGGTTTGCACTCTATCTGCCATGTGCCTTGCGCTGCTCTATTTAACTTTATTTATTTATTTTTATATATATATATATATTTTTTTATTGTGTCTTTTTTTTACATCCCCTTATTGTATAGTTATATCTTATATTTTATATTGATCTAGATTCTTAAGCTCTACTATTAGTGTTATCTGTATGCACCGGGGGTCTGAGAGTAACGCAATTTCGATTCTCTGTATGTATGTACTGTACATGTGGTAGAATTGACAATAAAGCAGACTTTGACTTTTTGACTTTTGACAAGGGTTCGCCAGGACCAAGTTCACCTTCTACTAGTAGCTATGTTCTGGTTGGCCTGAGTATGATTAGCATACCTAGTTGTCTCTCCTGGATGGCCTCTCCTCGGAGATCTCAGCAGCGCTGGCACTATCCTCAATAAAGGTATTTGTGGCCGCTAATTCTGCTAGCCAATCACATTTAGATGGTACCTCGGTTGGGAGACATCCCTTAGTGTCTTGGTTCTTGTGCAGTGCCAGATAGCTGAGGCCTGTATGCTGATCGTGAGTTCCCTCCTGGGACTTAGCATTGGTCCTAGGAGCCTTCACAGGTTTTGGAGTCTGTTTCAGAGAAAATGTTGACTCTTAAAGGAAGCTCTGTTGTTGGCGCTATTATCACTTAAGAGAGTAAAAGACCTTCAGGCCCTTTCTGTAACCTCTTCCTGCTTACACTTTGCACTGGGTGATATCAGTTACATTTCTCTCCAGACTGGACTACATCCCTAAATTTCCTTCTTTGGCTCTTCAGCCAGTTAGTTTGCAGGCTTTCTTTCCTCTGCTTTATGAATTGTATTAGCAGTAAAGCCTTCACCATTTGTGTCTGGTCCATGCTCTGAGGATCTGTGTCCACTGCTTAGGCCAGTGGCTTAAATCCTCTCAGCTCCTAGTATGTTTTGGTGATCACAGTAGAGGTAATGCGGTCTCCAAGCAAAGGATATCGCACTGAATTACAGATGTTATTACTCTCTCCTATGAGGTGCTTGGTGTGGCTTCACCTCTTGGGGTTAGGGACAACTCCACTAGGAGTGTAGCATCTTCTAGAGCTCTTACAAGGGGTGCACTGTTACAGGATGTCTATGCTGTGGCCGGCTGGTCCTCTATGCACAATTTCAACCCCAGGATCTCATGTCCTTCAGGGTTAATCCAAATCTAGTCTGTGCTCAACAAGCGTCTGTGCTCATACACAGCCTTGTGGGCAGGCTCTTGAGACATTGGAATTAAAGTTACCATAATGTCAACGTCATGATGCAGCATTGAGTACCACTTGAGTAGTGGGGCAGTCGTGGCCTAACGGATAGAGAGTCGGACTTGTAACCCAAAGGTCATGGGTTCGAATCTCAGGTCCGGCAGGGATTGTCGGTGAGGGGAGTGAATATCCAGCGCTCTCCCCACCCTCAATACCACGACTGAGGTGAGACCCTTGAGCAAGGCACCGTACCCCCAACTGCTCCCCGGGCGCCGCAGCAATGGCTGCCCACTGCTCCGGGTGTGTGTTCACGGTGTGTGTGTGTTCACTGCTGTGTGTGTGCGCACTTGGATGGGTTAAATGCAGAGCACAAATTCCGAGTATGGGTCACCATACTTGGCCACATGTCACTTCACTTTCACTTTCACTTTCACTTTCACTCAAAAGGGAATATCTCAGACTATGTATGTATCCTGGTTCCCTGAGAGAGGAATGAGACGCTATGCCTGTGCATCTTCTTCAGACAAATTGAATCTGTCGACGTGCATTTTTTGGCATCTATTTATCACTTAGTTGTGCGCTATGCTACATTACAATGTCTATATGTACAGTCAATCAGATTGGCTTGTTTAGATACCAGCTCACACAAAGCATCAACATAACATCTCATAGCATCAACATTTCTAGACAGCACTGATACTGTTTTATTAACCTGTTGGGAATTGAAATCACTGTAATTGATCCCGTCACACTTATCTCCATCACCATAACAGCAGAGCTCAGCCAGTCCTCCAGCTCTGCCTCTGCTGAATGCTTGCTGCCATGCTGTGACATCGAACAACCACCATCAGTGCCTAAGCAAGTGGATCTTGTGGCTCCGCCTCCGGCCTCTGATCACCTCACTCCATCTTGGCCCATCGACCTGTTGGCTTCGCCTTGGCTCCTACCACCTTCGGCTTCACCAGGTTCCCTTGTCCCACCGGCTCCCCCTTGTTCAGTTGTCACTCTGCTTCCACCACAGACTTGCAAGCCATCTGCTATGCTCCGTCTCTCCACCCCTACGGCTGGAGCGGGTTCTTCCTTCCCTTCGACTTCGTCTCTATCCTCCATCACACCAGCTCCACCTCAGTCCTCGGGCACTCTGGCTTCGCCTCAGATGCTTGTCGCCATGACATCGCCTAGCTGCCTGTGCCAGCGATGTTGCTCAGCTCCATCGGCTCTCCATCTGTGCCCTTGGATCCACCAGCATCATCTCCGTCAGTAATCCCCCGGATTGTTATCATCAACAATAGCATCATGGCTCCTCCCTCCCTCGACTCCGCCATTGGCTGTCATCCCTGCTGAACTCTGGGTCTGTTTCACCGGGCATATACCATCATCACTGACGGGATTTTCTCGCCCATCCAGCACCATCCCTCATTATTTTCCATAAAAAGTAACTAAGTAATGCGATTAGTTACATTTTTTATGGAGTAACACAATACTGTAATGCGTTACTTTTAAAAGTAACTTTCTCCAACACTAGTACCTTTCACCAAATCAACCTGTGATCCTCATGATCAAAGCTGCCGTGTCCACATTAGCAAATGCCAGACCCAAACCATCCCTCGAGAAGAGAGTTAGATGAGCTGACTGAGCATGCTCCACTCCCAAACAAACAACACAGAGATTGTGTGAGACGTAACCCATAGGGGGCATAGTGGCACACATCTTCTAAAGTTTGCAACATCATCACTGTTATTGAATGAAACTGAATCAACAATGAACTGATTTGAACTGAATAATGATGCTATATCTTCTACAGAATTTGAGCTTGTCTCATATTTGATTGTAAGCCACCAGCTCAGTCACCTTCCCCGCACTACATTTCCCAGCATCCCTCCTGATCCACACCTGCACCTAGTCAGCTCATCTCCTCGTTACATGGATTCCCTGCACCTACACATCATCACCTGCACTCTCTATAAAGACTCACTTCTCCTACACTCCTTTGGCTGGTCTCGTCTATATGTCCCTTGTGTACACAACCGACTCCTTTCCTGCTACTTACCTGTCCATTGGAATCCTTACCCGTCTTCAGTCATCTGTCAACCGTTATCTGCCCTTCGTCTACTTCTGTTTCAGGCATCTGCAAGATAGACATTCCATTACCACAAGCTAAATCATCAGTCTATCGACATCTTGATATCTACTCACCATTTCTACACTTCTGTTCCAGTTCCAGTTATGTTTCAATAAACACTGATTTCCACAACTCACCCCTCTGATCCCTTCCGTTGTGTGACATTGATGAAGTTTGCACCATTAGCTCTGTTACTTTCCTGTTTATTATTGTGAAGCTGCTTTGAAATGATTCAGATTGTATAAAGCACTATAAAAATAAAGTTGACTTGACTAACCTTACAGCACCAAAATTGAGTTAATATTAGGCAATTATTTTATTTATATATATATATATATATATATATATTATAGCTTGGGGAAAAATGCAGAGGTCTAGACCTCGGGGACCTCTGGTGTATGTTATTTTCAAACGTAATAGAGCATTAAACTTTTAGTGCCACTCACTGGACATTTCATTTAAGAACCGCAGCGATACCTACAACAAACATCGCAATAAAACGTTGCCAGATTCACATTCATCTGTTTTAGATAAAACTGAACATGATTTTAGTGCAACATTTCACTGTCCAGTGCATTCGAACACAATATAATTTTGCCAATTTTTCCCCCCTAATGAGCTTGTTTTTTTGTTTTTTTTGTTCAGGTAGGTTTTATGACTCAAGTGACAGGTGTTTTGGGTGCTCTCTTTGGCCCATCTAAGCACAATATTTTACTGACTTGGGCAGTAAAAACACAAGAGAGCACATGCAGATAGGCAGAGACAGGATGTCACAAACACCAGCACTCACTTGAAAATAATCAACGCCACAGGCAGAACATGCTGAAATTAAACGGTGACCTCATAAAATCTTCAACCTCAGGGTGAAACGTGAGCGCATGACCTTTGACTGTTGTCGTGATGGTGAAATGATATATATTTGCCTCTTTAAAAAAAAAAAAAACTATTTATAAGAGACAATAATGATAAACTACATAATAAAAACAGAAATTAGTTACTGAGCCAATAAAAAATGTTCAGTACCATGCTCTTGCCCTGAGTGACCATAAGCTTACTATATGATTTATTGAGCTGAAAGGTTTAATTTGGGCGGGAAATTTCAGGCTTCATCCTTGCATGTTTACACTGTCGATTAATTAAAGGTGCCCTAGATTCAAAAATTGAATTTACCTCGGCATAGTTAAATAACAAGGGTTCAGTACATGGAAAAGACATACAGTGAGTCTCAAACACCAATGTTTCCTCCTTCTTATATAAATCTCATTTGTTTAAAAGACCTCCGAAGAACAGGCGAATCTCAACATAACACGACTGTTACGTAACAGTCGGGGTGTACGCCCCCAATATTTGCATATGCCAGCCCATGTTCCCAACATTATGAAAGGCATTAGACAAGGGCAGAACATCTGGATGTGCACAGCTGAATCAACAGACTAGGTAAGCAAGCAATAACAATAGCAAAAAATGGCAGATGGAGCAATAATAACTGACATGATTCATGATAACATGATATTTTTAGTGATATTTGTAAATTGTCTTTCTAAATGTTTCGTTAGCATGTTGCTAATGTACTGTTAAATATGGTTAAACTTACCATCGTTTCTTACTGTATTCACGGAGACAAGAGCCGTCGCTATTTTCATTTTTAAACACTTGCAGTCTGTATAATGCATAAACACAACTTCATTCTTTATAAATCTCTCCAACAGTGTAGCATTAGCCGTTAGCCACGGTGCATAGCCTCAAACTCATTCAGAATCAATGTAAACATCAAAATAAACACTGTACTTACGCGATTAGACATGCTGCATGACGAACACTTTTTAAAGATCCATTTTGAGGGTTATATTAGCTGTTTGAACTTTTTTATGTTGTTTAAGGCAAATGCGAGCTCCGTGGGCATGGAGCACGAGATTTAAAGGGCCACACACCCTGAATCGGCTCATTTCTAATTATGCCCCAAAATAGGCAGTTAAAAAAATTAATAAAAAAAAATCTATGGGGTATTTTGAGCTTAAACTTCACAGACACATTCAGGGGACACCTTAGACTTATATTACATCTTTTAAAAAAAAATTCTAAGGCACCTTTAAAGAAAAGATTGTCAATCTAGATGCATATATGGGGCTTACTTGCTCAGGCGACATACCTTTTCTGATACATGTTTTATAAAAATGTCTTAGTAGCTAATAGTGATCTTGTCAGGATCTTTGGATTTATGTGTTTAGGTAATGGGTATTGTGATGTAAAGGGTGCTTCTGTCGATTGCTGATGATAAATATAAGAGCATTGGTAGTTCTCTGCAGTCTGTTGTATTTGCGTATGTTTTTTTATGTGGCAGCATTTATTGCTTTAGGCCAGGTTTTCATAACTGATATATACATGTGACGCATTTTGCTTGATGGTCATTTGGATAATGTTCAGATTTTGCATGGTGTTATGATTAACTGTTTCACACTATGAATGTGAATGAGATTTTTTTTAAAAAGAAAAGAAAACAGTTACTGGGAGCTACTGTACTGAGTTTTAGTGGTTGTGATTGAGATCTTTTGTGTGATGCAGTCGAACTCAGGTCAGTTACTTGTATTGTTTTACAGTGTGTAACGAGGTTCAATATTGTTTAGGAAGGAAGAGGACAGGGGTCGACTTTGACTGCTGTTTGAGCTTTTATTTTCCAAGTGAGAAGGTCCAACAGAAAGGCTGTGCAACGCACAACAACAAAACAAAATACTCCACAAGGGCTTCACTCCAGACACGGCATACACAATCCACAAGGGCTTCACTCCAGATACAGCATACAATCCACAAGGGCTTCACTCCAATAGCCGTCGTGTCCCAGCCAGCTCAAAGCAGCAGTCACTCTCTCTCTCCCCGCTCCTGCTTCTCCGGGCGTTTTAACCTGTCTCCACGCCAATCACTGGAACGAGAAACAGGTGTTCGTGATCTGCATTCAACCCGCTCACTCACCACGCGTCTCCTGACGCTCTCCCCCGCTGCAGGCTCCGCTAAACCACGCCCCCCTCGCCACACAGTGTGTTTACAGAATCTGCTTGTTCTTGCAGTAAGCTCACAGCAAAAATCTCATGAGGAAGATGGATGCTACTGAAGAAACAAGGTTAGTTATATAGGGTCTTTTATGTGGGTAAAAAAGTTTTGTCATACCCTTGAGAAACCCTCTACACTGAGGTTATTTATACTTCTATATTTTTTTTAATAGGATGTCCCAAAGCAGTTCAATCTTTTTGACTTGTTTTTACACTGAGGAATATAAGTAAATTCTATTTTTGATATAAATAAACATCTAATTTGTGTGCTTTGAAAAGAATATTTGTTCAAAGCAAGAAGATAGACACATGCAGTTAGATTGTCCAAAGCAAAATCTATTTCATTCAGTGTATTTAATTATCAGTCTGTGTGTTTCCTAGCATCGTTCTTTGGTTCTACCCATTAAAAACAGGTATTCTGTATATTTGCATATTAATTCAAACTGTTCTTGAAACTGTTGTTTGTGTATTTCCAGTATGCTCTGTACATTGTCTTGGGAGTATCCTTTGATTTCACATCTGTGCAAGTAATTAATAACATAATTAATCACCTCTGTAAGTAATTAATCAGAATTGGACCTAATGCAGTTGTTGCAGTTAATTAAAAAAATTTAAAATATATCTTTAAGGTAAGTTTGAGATTTTGTTTTTTGGCCTCAAGAAGGTGGATTTGCTTTTAGCTGTGAGTGAAGTGACATATATCTGATGCAATAAAGCCACTGACTCTGTATCTCTCGCTGTTTAAAGAAGTTTATAGTAAAAGAATTTGAGACAAAATTGCCTGTATTTTGCATCTAATTATTTATTATATTTATATGAATTATTATTATTATTTATAATTCATATAATATATCCATATAATTATATGAATTGACAATTAATATTAATATTTGAATTTAAACTATTATAATTATATAAATACAAGCTTTACTATGTAAAGCTTTTGAAATGACTAAGCTTACGTGTAATTCTTTTGAACTCTTTGTGAACCTATATAAATTAATCAAATTCAGTTGTTTCACTTGCATTGATATTTCAGCTGCCTTGTAAATGTGTTTAAATTCATGACATTTTTTTAATAACAATTCCTTATAATCTTCAACAGAGAAGTGAATTGTGCGGCTCTCTCACAAGAAGTGAATCAAACTGACTCTCCATGGTCCTTGTGATTGGCTGTTCGCTGCTCGCGTCACACTTTCATGTGCATGTGCTAATCGCAAACTCTGGATTATCATATATATTAGTTATATAGCTATAAAAAAATATACAGTGGGTAAAATAAGTATTGAATACATAATTTTTATTATGT
Source organism: Anabarilius grahami (assembly GCA_003731715.1). Lineage (NCBI taxonomy): Eukaryota > Metazoa > Chordata > Actinopteri > Cypriniformes > Xenocyprididae > Anabarilius > Anabarilius grahami. Next base: position 1,760,497 of record RJVU01059915.1, on the reverse strand, counting down.
ATCAGTTATAAACACTGTTCCAATGCAGCAATTCACATAAAATTTTGAGCATACATCAATATTAATTTAAGAAATCCACACAGACAAAGAAATCATAATTTTACAGCCCATAAAAAAGCTATGTATAATAAAGTGAAATGACTCAGGAAGAAAGTATTGAACACACTAACTGAAATTGCATTTAATAGTTGGTGGAAAAGTCTTTTTTGCAATGACAGCTTCAAGATGCATCCTGTATGACCAAACTTTAAATCTTGAATATTTTGGGGGTCTCTCTTGTGAATTTTGATCTTCAGATCCTTCCACAAATGCTCTGTTGGGTTTAGGTCTGGTGATTTACTGGGAAATTCTAACAACTTCATTTTCGTCTTCCGGAACCAATTCAAACTCTCCCCTGCAGTGTGTTTTGGGTTGTTGTCCTGATGGAAGGTCCACCAAAGTCTCATCTTCATCATCCTGGTGGATGGCAACAAATTAATCTCAAGAATTCCCAGTACATGGCTCCATTCATCTTCCCTGCAATAATATTGATTCTGCCAGTACCATGAGAAGAGAAACAGCCCCACACCATGATGCTTCCACCTCAAAAACATCACTGTTGGTATGGTATTTTTAGGATCATGTGCAAAGCCATTTCTCCTCCAAACATGGCACGTGGTATTGTTGCTAAAAGTTCGATTTGTGTCTCATCTGACCACACTAAATTCTCCCAGTAGTTCAAACCTTTCCAAATGTTGTGAAGAAAACTTCAAATGAGCTTCAACATGCCTTTTCTTCAATAATGGAGCTTTGTGTGGTGAGCGTTCATGGAGGCTGTGGCGGTGGAGTGCATTTAATAGTATTTTCTCTGTGACAACTGAACCTGCTGCCTCCAAGTCTTTCTGGACCTCTTTCTGAGTGGTCCTTGGTTCTTGGGCTACTCTTCTGACTAACCTTCTGACTCCCTGATCAGAAATCTTGTGAGGAGCTCCTTTGCGTGGCCATTTGATGGTGGAATGATGTTCCTTTCAGTTGTGGAAAATGGCCCCAATGGTGCTTACAGGAACATTTAGGAGTTCTGTAACCAGTACCGTTGTTATGTAAGGCAAAATTCTTGTTGTAAAAGTCTTGGGAGAGCTCTTTGCCTCTACCCGTCATGAGATGTCCAATACTTGCGTTCAGAGGTCGGTAAGCCTTTTTCAAACCTAACAATATGCACTAACCCAACTGATTCTAAGTTGCACAGGTAGGAGGTTGAACTACTTAGTGAAATCTGTTGCTTTCTTGACTTGACTTGCCTTAGTGTACTGCTTTTTCTTAGTGTGTTCAATATTTTTTTTCCCCGTGTCATTTCACTTTATTACACAATAACTTTTTTATGGATTGTAGTATTATGATTTCCTTATTTGTATTGATTTCTTGAGCTAATACCAAAGTCTGGTCAAAATTGTATGTGAATTGCTGCATTGGAACTTTGTATAATAAAAAAACGTATTCAATACTTATTTTACCCGCCGTACACAAATACATACAGTTTATAAGTGTGTTTGATATATATGTTTGAGTGTTTGAGATGTTTAAATTATAATTTTTAGTTATTTAATGTTAAATGTTTACTGTTAAAACTATGCCATGGATAATGTGATTTGATATTGAATGTCTGTTGAAAGATACCTTTGAAAATGCAGATGTTTTTTTGTTTTTTTTGTCTTGAACAAAAGCTGTTTTTAAAGCTGTTTTAATGACTTTATAAACTACTTAGTGCTGTTAAATTATCCACATTTCGTCTTTTATTCAGTTTACAGAAATAGTACTGTTTGAAATGATGAACAGACAGCTAAGGGGATTAACTTCCCAAGCAGTGAAAAGGATATGAAAAGATACAGGAAGCAGGAAGCGCTTTCCTTTCATAATGTAATTCATGTTTTTACCAGGACTTTCAATTTATTTTCATTTAATTAAGTAGTTATGGAAAAATTACTCGTTAAAATGATTTAACACATTTAAAGGTATAGTTCACCCAAAAATGAGAATTCTGTTTATTTACATTTACTCACCCTTGTGTCGTTTCAGACCTGTATGACTTTCTTATTTTTGTGAAACATAAAAGAAGATATTTTGAAGAATAATGGTAACCAAACTGTTTTGTGCTGTAAAAAAAAAAAAAAT
>RJVU01059915.1:1737562-1758236 GCA_003731715.1 Anabarilius grahami | reverse complement strand
TATTAAAGCTACTTTTTGTAATGTCTATTTGATGCTTTTCTCATTTAAGACAATAATAACTTTAAATGCTCTTTTGGGGGTAATTTCTGCAGCTAATTTCTAATAGGCACATCATGTAATTAATTAGATAAAAAAGTAATTGCTTGACAGCCCTAGTTTTTAAATCAAACCAATAAAAACAAATGTACTGTAATAGTCTCAAATAATATAATTGTTGTATATGTTAAGGAAAACTCATAAAATAGGTTAAGCACCTCCCTTTAGAGACCATTTTTGGAAGAAAAAAAAAAAAACTCCCTTAGCATTTCAGGCCCCATTTTGTTGTACTCACTTCATGAGAAAATGCCATTAAGTAAAAAACAGTGAATGTTAGAGATCACGTATGGAATATATAAGAAAACCGGAAAGAAATATAGAGATTTGATGGATTTTGGTGACCTTTAATGCAGCTTGATTCACCACATTTTTTCCCCCTTGTTCATTGGTACCTAGAAAATAGTGCATAGTATATGATAAATGATAACAACATAGGCTAAATTAAAGGGATAGTTCACCCAAAAATCACACACAGTTCATATTTATAAAAGATAGTTACGCTGTACCGAGTCTTTCCGAAAAAATCCGAGCTCCTGGAGGCGTGTCTGCCGTCAGTGCTCTGGGCGGAGCTAAAGACTAAAGACTTCTTTGGGAAGCTGAAAAGGTAATCTTTCCCTCAAAAACACCAAAAAACCAAAAACACACTCCTTTGGTGACAGGAGCTGCGTCTCATTTCGGAGGCTGCGTCCTCCGGAGGTCGCATTTGAAGGCTGAATACTTCATCAAGGATGTCATATTTAAGAAAAGTAACTGTAATAAAACTGATATTCATTGTGAGGTGTAAAATACTGTAATTTCTTTCTTACGTTGCAATCTAACGGTTATTTTTCTTAAATGAGACCAATGATGTATGCAGCCTTCAAAGGGTGCAGCCCCTGAATTGGGACACAGCCATTGTTGGAAAATCTCTCGGCTTCTGTATCCCGAATGATGGGCGTGCTTATTACAATTTGTATTAAACTCTTCTTAAATTCTTCAAAATTTGACAACCCCAATTTGACAATGAAACTCCAACAATTGCAGAAAAATATCGCTTTAGTGCTGAAGCAAAGAGAACCGGCTGATTTCCTAGTTTGTGATGATAACAAAATAATCACCACACTCTTCCAGCAAGTTTCAACCAAACACTAAAGTCAATAAGAAAGAGCCCTGGGGTGCTTCTCATTACTCAAATGGATGCTTCCTTGTTTCCTCATTCCAAGTTTGCAAAGTGTGCAGTAGTTTTCTGCACTAAGCTTCAGTAATAAAAACTTTTTTAACTGTCACATTCCTACTTATAATCTAAGGGTATGGTACGGTATGAATGAATAATAAAAAGTTAGGGAAGTCCTTTGATGTTCTCCTGTCTCCAGACCCAGAGTCACGACAAAACTCATTAACAACAGCCTTAAAGCGGAGAAAAGAAAGTGTAGTCAATGAAAAAGAACATAGAACAGATTTACCTCAGGAATGCTAAAAACAAATAAAACTAGGGAAGGAAAAAACGTCCCTAAGAAACTACCTTTCACTACCCTTTCATCCTTTTCTGTACACAAATGAACAATACCTGACTTTTTGTGAGTGATTCATCTTTGTTATTCCATAGAAATGTTTGTCTTCATAATCGTTTATCGAAATGTAATCACTTGTTCTGCTTTCATTTTAGACTGATGTCACCAGTGCTTCATATTGTAAAACCCCTCTCTTCCAATCATATGTCATATTGAAACATTTCACCATGCAATCATATCCTGATGGATAAATAATTCAAGTCCAGCTCTACACTTTTTCTTGAATTTCCTGTTTCACTGGAAATATGTCACATCATTGAAGCAAAAAAGGGTTTCAAATACTGTTTGATGTTGACTTCAAACGCCTTAAGAGATTGGAGAAAATAGTTTAACTTTTTACTATAATGGTTTCCACATATGAAACAAAGTCTTCAAAGGACATGCTGGATCAGAAGTGCTGTGAAAAGTAAGGTTTCTTTGTGGCGTTCAATCCTTTAAACATAATTTATACAACTTTGACATTTTACATTGTTGTTTTTATAATATGCAACAAAGATATGAGATTGTTCGAGACATTTGCATCAAAACAAAAAATAATAATATGTTTTGACTTAATAGCTGGTACATCAGTCCTCCTGGTTTAGTTTCGCGTTCCTTCATAAATTTGAGCTTACACAGACATTTAGAAGTCACAAACACTCAGTAAGCAGCAGAGCCAATTGCTGATGTCACAGCATGTAACCTCCTAAAACCCTCTAGAGAAAAGCAAACAAACCACATCTATCCTCAGAGCGGGGCAACTAATGATGAGAATAAACACTGTCAGCTGCTTGCTTCGTGGTCTGATAATTTAAAGGCTGACTGTGTATTTGAACTCCTGTGCACCAAAGCTTTAAAGAATGGCCTCTTATTAGGCACCTGTGTGTGAGAGAAAAGTGATGGAGAGAGAGAGCGAGATGGGAGCAAATCACTAAGAAGTAGAAGTCAATCCAGAAAAACAGGAAAGAAAATCTCTGTAAGCTCATACTAATTGGAATCCAAACAGAAGTAATTGGTTTTCAGGCGTCTGTAAAAAATAGCTTTGATAAATCAGGTATTTTGCAGCTGCTCTCTGTGACAGATATCCAGCTATAAGCCGTTGCACATAGAAAGGCAAAGACAGAAAGCCCTTCATGAAAGCAATTATGTTTGACACAGTGGTCAGGAGTCATACAGTATAGACAGTTATTTTTAGTTATAGACTTTTCCCTTTACTATCAAACATAATACCTTATAAGAATAAAGACAAAAACAGTCGCATTACCAAATGCCTCATTTAAGCTTGCATAATGATTTAGACTCTCTGTCAAACTGTCATTGGCAGGGATTATAGTATATTTGAGGCTACCGACTTCTACCATTCCTTCTTGCAAATCTCTTGAAGCTCACTCAGATTGCTCTGGAAGAGTATGTGAACTGCAAACCTGAGGTCTCTTCACAAATTTGCTGTAGAGTTCAAGTCTGGGCCAATAGGCTGCGTGACTCAGGGATGTTTACAGGTCTTGAAGCCCCTCCAGTATTGTTCCTGGTGTGTGTTTTGTCTGGTTGCCATCCTGAAGATGAGCTCATCCTAGTTTGTAAGTCCTTAAAGAACTTCTCTGTATTTGGCTTGGTAAGTATGACACTACTTCTGCCATTCTTTACCATTGGTATGGTATTAACCAGCTGATGATGAGAAGGCTCTTGATTTCCTCCCCTAAACAATAATAATATTCCAAATCATAATTTGTGAAATTAATCCTTAACTATAGGACTTTCAGGTCCATGACTTTGGAAATCTCAAAGTTTGGACATTTAGCATGCAGAGTAACGTCAAAATATAGTCAGCATTAGCCAAATGAAGATTTGATGTGATATTTGAAGTGTCCATCCATCCATCCATTCATCCATCATTTGACATTTAAGGGGGTCATAAACTGCATTGTTTTATTGTTTCATAATGTTTCTTGGGGTGCACTTATAATGTTAATATTCTTTTTACATCAAAAATTGTCATAATTTAGAAATAAAAGGCATTTTAAAAGGCATGAATATGATTTTAGCCTTCTTATTTGAATGCTCTATTTTAAGGGGCGTGTCTGCTGTGAGGGGTGTGTCTTCAGTGTAAACGCCCACTGATGTGATTGGATAACATCTTTCCCTTTGAAATAGCTAAGTATTACTCTCTCGAAAACTTTTAGCACGTTAACTAATCGTTAAAATTATGGCATTATATTGAGATCGTGGCATGAAAGGTTGCAGTGATGAACATTGTGGTCGATCACAGACATGTTGTTAAGCGCATGAAAGCAGTGATCTCGTCATAGCAACTCAATTTCTGCACACTAACGAATGCTTTCATCATAACTAACAGTGCAAACGCAATGTAACTAAGAGATTCGTTGAATAAAACAGGAGTTTTGGCGCGAGTCCAGAACTCAATTACTGATGCTCTTTGATTGACAGCTCCAGCGATTGCGAAGGGAGCGTTCTTTGATCACTTTCTATATATAATTTAATCACCATTTAAATAACAGATTATTTTCATCCTACTAAAAGAAAAAAAACAACAACGTGAAGTTGAGCGTTTAGTCACTGGCTTGATTTACTGACACATAGACTATGAACATCTGACTGTACATGAATCATTAATATCAGATCAGGCATTAGAATTAACACAGTTACTGAGAGTCTGTTTGCAAAGCCTGCGGCAAAATGCGATTGATTTACCAAATAATCCATAGTGAAATCACGAATACAAATAAATAAAGCTCAACTGAGACATTCACATTGTTGAAAATAAATAACCATATTCCTAACATTAGGATCCTTTGAAAGCTAATGTTATTTTTAGTCCTGCATCGCTCTTCTCTTCTAAACTTACAGGATATTCTTACAGTATGATGACCTCTTAAATATCAAAAGCTGATTTTGTTAGGGTTAGGGTTAGGGTTAGGGTTAGGGTTGATTTTTTATGACCCCTTTAAAGACAAACATTTTCAGAGTCATGTGATTTTCTTTTAATTTAAATGATTTTTAACAACGCATCACTAAATTAAGATATTTATCTCAATTTGTATGGTGTACAATAGGAGTGGTAATTGGTGCTCAGGAAAGTAAAGTACTTTTCAGTTTTTCGTTCTGGGGACCCGAAATGACAAGACAAGAGGGTATCTTTCTTTTTTTTTGGTCATGACTGTGAGGAAAAAGAAGCTGTCATCTCTGACAATGCTTCAAATAAGCCTTCCACCGCTGAAGCCCCTGCATCTGTTCTGCTCTTGATCTTCTACCAATTTTTGTGAGAGCTAAAGTTAGCCCTGTCGAAGTCTCAACACAAAGTTTTCAAAGAGGTCTGAACTATTGCCATGGGTACCAATGAAATATATATTTCATATAACATATACCATTCTCAACAGTTTAGTAAAACCAGACCATGAACATTCAATAGCTAAAAAAGTTGGAAGAGCATTTTTCTGGATATCCGTTATTTAAATTAGTCTCCACTTTAAATTGATTAGAAATCAGTTTAAAGAAATTAGGAAAGACATCAATCATTATATCCTATGATCTTTATTTCATTGCCTTTTTCATGCTTTTAAAGAAAGTCTTTAATGCTAAATGCAAATAATGAAACACAACTAATCCTGTCATTGTGTATAATCAAGAGAACACAATAAATAGGTTTTAAAAAGGGAAGATATAAAACACTTCTCTCTTCTTCATCTTCTGTTGTTGACCTCAAAGGCCATGCATCCAATCAAAGTTCACTGTATTTTTTGTACATTGGTAGAAGCTACCCAGAAGTTATTAGGCACATGCCAAGATGGGCAGGTTTTGTGAAATCTAATCTGCTTTGGTTAATGTTCAGATTGTTCTCTGATGTTCTGTTGTAGGGATTGTGGGTGTTATGGTCTTATGTTGTGGCAGGAGAGAACAGTGGGACTAGAGTTAATCTGGGAGACATCTGGTAAAAGTTGTTTCTGAGTCTGGTGGTGCTGGGGTGAGCCTGGGACACCTCCTAGAAGGTAACAAGTTTATTTCTTTGGATGACAGTACATACAGTGCTCAGCGTAAATGAGTACACCCCCTTTGAAAAGTAACATTTTAAACAATATCTCAATGAACACAAAAACAATTTCCAAAATGTTGACAAGACTAAGTTTTATATAACATATGTTTAACTTACAACATGACAGTAAGGTTAATAATATAACTTAGAGAACAGAATTTTCAGTTTTACTCAAATTAGGGTGATGCAAAAATGAGTACACCCCACTGAAAGTCTCTGGAACAAAGCAAAATTTTAGACTACAAATGTCTAATTTAACAAGAATTCAACCACAGGTGAGTCTAATTATTCATTACACAGGTGTCCAGCAGACAGTTGACTAGGGTGTTAAAACCCCTTCCCATTTCATGCTGTCAGCAATGGCACCACATGGAAGAGAAATGTCACAAGACCTGAGAAAAAAATAATTTCTATACACCAGAAACGTGAAGGGTATAAGATCAGCAAAGCTTTACTTTTCAGTCAGAATACTGTAGCAAAAGTGGTACAAAAATGTATAAAAGATGGAACTGCAACCATCTCACAGAGACGTCCAAGTCGTCCACGGAAGTTAACACCTCGACAGGAGCGTCATCTGATGAGAAGGGTTGAAGAAAATCGGCATGCAAGTTCACTGCAGTTATCTAAAGAAGTAGAAAGCCAAACTGGGGTGACTATTTCCCGAGACACAATACGGCGTACTATGCTGAGGAATGACATGCATGGGTGCCGTCCATGGAAGAAGCCTCTCCTAAAGCCCAGGCACAAAAAATCCCGCAATACAAAGAAAAATGCATGGTGCCTACAGTGAAACATGGTGGTGGCAGTGTCCTTATGTGGGGCTGCATGAGTGCTGCTGGTGTCGGGGAGCTGCATTTCATTGATGGCATCATGAATTCACAGATGTACTGCTCTATACTGAAAGAGAAGATGCTACCATCACTCCGTGCCCTTGGTCGTTGTGCACTTTTCCAACATGACAATAATCCTAAACACACATCTAAGGCCACTGTTGGATTTCTGAAGAAGAATAGGGGGAAAGTGATTCAGTGTCTCCTCAACTGAACCCAATCGAACACCTATGAGGAATCATGAAGAGATAAGTTGAGCATCACTCTCCATCCAGCATCTAAAAGTGTTGCAAAATGTCGCCAACTTGTTCATTCCATGCCTAGAAGACTTGGTGCTGTCATTAAAAATCATGGAGGCCATACAATGTACTAGATGTAGTAGTTTTTGTTGTGGGGTGTACTCATTTTTGCATCACCCTAATTTAAGTAAAACTGAAAAATGTGTAATCTAAGTTATATTATTAACCTTACTTTCATGTTATAAGTTAAACAGATGTTATATTAAACTTAGTCTTGTCAACATTTTGGAAATTGTTTTTGTGTTCACTGAGATATTGTTTAAAATGTTACTTTTCAAAGGGGGTGTACTCATTTACGCTGAGCACTGTAGGTAACAGTTATATGTTGTGACTTGCACAGGCTTTCAGACTGATGTGCAACTGTTGTTTCAGACTGTGACTGTTGTTTTCCCACCCACTTTGTCAGCGGCGCTGCTTCTGAAAGTATTTTTTCCTTTCATTTTCCACTTTTTAAAAAAAATGTCTTATATATGCATATAGATTCAAATAAATAAGTATTTTGAGAGCCTGGAGAAACCGACTTGGTTACAACGTTTGTAGTGCTTCATGAGAGTAGGCAGAGCTAAAGAGCTCTTTTAGCATGTTTTTTTTTTTTTTTTTTTTTTTTNNNTTTTTTTTTTTTTTTTTTTTTTTCAATTCTCTGATTGATTTTTGGAATTTTCCCTACAGCATCATGGGTAATGTACTTTTCACCAAGAATTCCGCTGTTAAACACCATTTAAAAAATAAGTTGAAATAATGCAGGCTAACAGCTTCAACAGAAGCAAATACCATCAATTAACAACCCCGTTAATTTCCCTTGAAGAAAATAAAGGAGCTGCTGTTTCTTTTTTTTCATGGAGGAGGTGTTGAGGGTCCATGAGAGGTCCCCTGTGAGGAGTATGCTAATGATCTTGAAACTGCTGACACTTCTAGTTCACACAGATGTAAATGAGGGTGTTTTCTGCTGCTCTGTGCTTCCAAAAGCCTGCAATGAGCTCCTTTTGAGTCAGATTTCTCTCAGCACACCAATGCACAATGTTTTTGTTCTCTGCAGGCCGACTTCTCATCGCTGGTGAACAGTCAGACCACTATTACATTATCTGCAAATTTGATGATCGAACACCACATGTGACATCCTGGAAGAAGAGAGAGAGAGGGAAAAAGAGATATCATAATGTGTCTCCAGAATGTGTCTGTGAAGTTTCAGCTCAAAATACCTCACAGATCATTTATTATAGCTTGTCAAATTTGCCCCGATTTGGGTGTGAGCAAAAACACGCTGTTTTTTGTGTGTCCCTTTAAATGCAAAGGAGCTACTGCTCCCGGCCCCCTTTCCAGAAGAGGAAGGCTCATGCTTCGGTCGCTCAACAACAAAGCTGGAGAATCTCACGCAGCCAAAATTAGGATTGTCAGTAACGGTGTTCAGCCTTACATTGTTCAAACCGGAGTCGACACTGATGGAGAGACTCAGGAAGAAGTTACAACTTTTAGAATGAAACTGGACGTTTCTGAATGGTTAGTGGATACATTTATGTAGTTGCTGTGGAGTTGATTCAACTCATCCACTAGCATCTGCCGTCATGTTCATCTTTTGTGCAAATCCAGCATTGAATTGACCCTCGTTTGTGAAGCAGTCCGGCCTAAAATGACATCACATTAGTAGTCAAAGATGTTTTGAGGGCGAGTCATATGTAACAACTATACATTTCTGTCAAACACAACTTCTGTTTGTGCAAGCATGAAGTAATAGAGTGCATGGAGGCTAAGGGAGAGCACATGGAAAGTGGAACTACCTGAACCGAAGAAACACATTGCGATCCTTAAAAATACTTACATTTTCTTCATCTGCAGCTTTGCCTCACTTGCGAAAACAAAATGGTGGCGCCGTGGGTGGAAACGTGCAGATTACTGGATTGTCCGTTCTCACAAAGAAAGGTCAATGCACCAGGGACCTGATTATAGCACTTAAACATGGAAAAATCTGATTTTTATGATATGTCCTCTTTAAGAATGTGTTCCCTCATTATTATTTTTTAAATTAAATTAAATCATGTTATCAAAATTATATATATATATATACATTTTGATAACATGATTTAATTTAATGTATACAAATCATAATATTTGTTAAAAGCAAGAAGCTCCACTCCTAAAGTGAACCCTAAGTGGGTCATGAGCATATCGTCTGAAAACGAATGAATATCATATGAAAAACATAAAATAGTTTCGAATTGGCATGAGAGTGTGTTGTGCGATACACAGTTTTAGTACTGTTGCCACATGGGTTCAAAGTAAATGCATCCTGACATAGCAGCAAAATATGATGGATTTCTCTGTCAGTTGCTGAGATTTTGACATTGATGCATCCAACAAAATAATTCAATGTCTGAAAGCAGTTGAAGCCTTTAAATGATCTTTTAACATAATCTTAAGAACTATGAGTAAAAGTAAAATCAAGCAAACAAATCTTAAAATGAAGTCATTTTCCTGCACATCTGTATTGTATAGTACATTGAATTTAACCTGACACTGAGGCATTGTGCTGATGTTTTATTGACAAATGTCCCCAGTTAGAATGCCTATTGTCAGAAAAAGAGAGCAGCACAAATCCAGATCTTTCACTGTAAGGACCGGCTTAGACAGGATAAAGGGTTTAACAATAGTCAATGAATAAACATGCTGACATATTGCTTGCCCATGTGTTCGGTAGTGGTTTTGTACCACAGCGGTCTGTTCCCATCGCTATGCAGACTGCAGAGATTCTGGAGTGAAGAGTGGATTGAAATATTGATGGACATGGCTGGTGTTTTTTTAATGTGTCATACTCCTAAGAGTAAGGATGACCTTCCAGTTTGAGTGAGTCTCACAAAACCTGTCATGAACATTTCCAGGTTATATTTAATCCCCCAAAAAATCACAATACAGAAATGCTTGACACCAATTTACACAGAATAGGGTAAAGTTGAAGCTTCAAAATATTTCTCCGTTCCTTCTTTACACAGTGGAAAGACTGGCAGAATATTGAATGAAATTTCCCCAAGAGAGCCATGGCAATATGCACTCACCTAAAGGATTATTAGGAACACCTGTTCAATTTCTCATTTTAATGCAATTATCTAATCAACCAATCACATGGCAGTTGCTTCAATGCATTTAGGGGTGTGGTCCTGGTCAAGAAAATCTCCTGAACTCCAAACGGAATGTCAGAATGGGAAAGAAAGGTGATTTAAGCAATTTTGAGCGTGGCATGGTTGTTGGTGCCAGACGGGCCGGTCTGAGTATTTCACAATCTGCTCAGTTACTGGGATTTTCACGCACAACCATTTCTAGGGTTTACAAAGAATGGTGTGAAAAGGGAAAAACATCCAGTATGCGGCAGTCCTGTGGGCGAAAATGCCTTGTTGATGCTAGAAGTCAGAGGAGAATGGGCCGACTGATTCAAGCTGATAGAAGAGCAACTTTGACTGAAATAACCACTCGTTACAACCGAGGTATGCAGCAAAGCATTTGTGAAGCCACAACACGCACAACCTTGAGGCGGATGGGCTACAACAGTAGAAGACCCCACCGGGTACCACTCATCTCCATTACAAATAGGAAAAAGAGGCTACAATTTGCACGAGCTCACCAAAATTGGACAGTTGAAGACTGGAAAAATGTTGCCTGGTCTGATGAGTCTCGATTTCTGTTGAGACATTCAGATGGTAGAGTCAGAATTTGGCGTTAACAGAATGAGAACATGGATCCATCACGCCTTGTTACCACTGTGCAGGCTGGTGGTGGTGGTGTAATGGTGTGGGGGATTTTTTCTTGGCACACTTTAGGCCCCTTAGTGCCAATTGGGCATCGTTTAAATGCCATGGCCTACCTGAGCATTGTTTCTGACCATGTCCATCCCTTTATGACCACCATGTACCCATCCTCTGATGGCTACTTCCAGCAGGATAATGCACCATGTCACAAAGCTCGAATCATTTCAAATTGGTTTCTTGAACATGACAATGAGTTCACTGTACTAAAATGGCCCCAACAGTCACCAGATCTCAACCCAATAGAGCATCTTTGGGATGTGGTGGAACGGGAGCTTCGTGCCCTGGATGTGCATCCCACAAATCTCCATCAACTGCAAGATGCTATCCTATCAATATGGGCCAACGTTTCTAAAGAATGCTTTCAGCACCTTGTTGAATCAATGCCACGTAGAATTAAGGCAGTTCTGAAGGCGAAAGGGTTCAAACACAGTATTAGTATGGTGTTCCTAATAATCCTTTAGGTGAGTGTAGAACATCTATTATCAGGATAATAATCTTCAAGAACAGTCATGGACTAAGTGATTTTACAGTTTATAAAAGTTGTAGGCCTAATGTTGTTGTGTCCAATGTGCATCAAGGAGAAGCGTATAATTGTTTGGTATTATACTATTCCTATTCCATCTAAATATTCAGAGGCAAGTAAAGTGGCTCATTTGTAGGCTGACATCCAAAAGAGTATAATTTTTGAGATATTGTGATACTGTGGATCTTTTCATGTTACAGTTAAGCTCTGTTTAGTTTCATTTTCATGGACTTTTATGAAAAGTTTCCTTTGTTTTACAGTTGTACAGTTTCCCAACACTAAATAAATGTTACAATTTTATCTTTTAAAACTTTTTCATCATCATTGGAGCTAAAATATTACAGTTCACTTGTGTGACCCACAAACACGACTGCAAACAAAATATGCAATTTTTTGTAAGAAAGCATCTGCCAAAAAACATGAATGTTAATGGAAATGCTGAATACGTAACACAGCTTGTGCTTTATGCAACCTTATGCTCATGAAAGTAGAACAGAAAACTAATTTCATTTTAAAAAATCAAAACCAAAATTACTTGACATGTTTGGATAAACCCTTTGAAAATGAAAACCATTTTAGTTACTTATAATGGTGATATATTTTGAAAACGAAAAGGAATTTGTGACAAGAAACTTCTGAAGCAACATATCTTCACACATCTCTCCTACACCTCCCTCACTGTTCCTGCTGTTATAACCTGTAATCATTTTGAGGCTCTTGATACATGGAGAATTGAATTTCCAGGCCCTCTACAGGGCTTTGTCAATGCAGTTTGAATGTTCACACAGAGATGGATGGCCAGCAAATATAAGGATTTTCTTGCTGCTGTACACCACTGGATTCAACAATGAGCTTCTTTTCAAAGCCTAGTGAACGTTATAAGTGACTGCTGCCTACACAGACTGCTACATTGCTTTCTATCTATCTATCTATCTATCTATCTATCTATCTATCTATCTATCTATCTATCTATCTATCTATCTATCTATCTATCTATCTATCTATCTATCATCTCAGTACACAGGTCATCAATCAAAGTTAAGGTAATGCACCACTAAAGGGGGTGCTCTGCTGAAATAATTTACATATAATTATACAGTGTTTCTACGAAGTGCAGAGCTGCATAAAGTACACTGCTTTCAGTTCTAATCTGCTGGGAGTTGGTGTTCTGCATTAGATCTGCTGTACTGAGCACACAGTCCCACAGCGTTGAACCTCTCCAGCAAGACTGATATTTTTAAAGTTGATAAAAAAAGGGAAATAGTTTAGCATAACCTTAGAACTCAAGGTCACTGCACCACTTTTTTTTTTTTTTTTTTCTTTCTCAGAGATGCTTTGATACTTTCTGTGTGATATGAATTGGTGAAAAGTACGGCAACACTTTATTTGTTATATACAGTTTATTATGCAGTGTCCTTGTTCCACATGTTACATGTAGTTAATGTAGTAATAACTATTACATGTGACTAACCCCAAACAAAACCCTAATCCTAACCCTATAGTAAGTGCATGTAGTTAAATGTTATCACTCAGTACCTAAATGTGTAATTACACTGTAATACAGACACCTTAAAGGGATAGGTCACCAAAAAATGAAAATTCTCTCATGATTTACTCACCCTCATCCAAGGTGTATATGACTATTTTCTTTCAGACGAACACAATCAGAGATATATTTAAATATCCATCCATCCATCCATCCATCCATCCATCCATCCATCCATCCATCCATCCATCCATCCATCCATCCATCCATCCATCCATCCATCCATCCATCCGATTGTGTTAGTACACCTAGAATGGCTTGAGCGTGAGTAAATCATGGGATAATTTTCATTTTTGGGTGAACTATCCCTTTAAAATATAGTGTAACTGATATAAAAACTGATTCAATGAGATCCAGACAGTCCAGCAATGATTATGTCAGAGATCAAATTTGAATAAGGAATAATACATTTATTAAGTAAAAATTATAGAGACAAATAAATTAATCAAGTAAATCATAGTTTAATAAAATCAAGAGTATTATATCTAACAGATGAAGAGTGAAGATCAGAGTATAGAGAAAGGAAGAGCGAAATTAGATATTTGTAGAATGAAAGGAGAGGAAGAATAGATGAAGCAGAAGCAGAAAGAGTAGAAGCAGCCAGAAGTAGAATAAGCAGAAGAGAGGCAAAAAGCAAAAAGTAGAAAGTAAAAAGTGAAGAGCAAAATAAGAGCAACGACTTTATATATAGAGGAAATGTATGCCGCCTTATGTTTTGGTCTAATAAGAAATAGTCAAACAGACTTATTCATTATGTCATAGTTGGTGTAACAGCTAGGTCAGAGTGACTGGTCAAATGTCAAAGATAGATGAAAATATGAGGTGTTGTTTTGACACCTTTAAGAGAATATTGCAGATCTTGCATTATCTCATGTCTGCAGAGATAGAAACAGACATATTTTGATACAAAGTTACAGTACATCAAGTTCAAATGAGCAACAAATTCTGAAAACATCATCGCTTCCGCAGTACTTGGCAGTCGTCCAATATCTAACCACAAACGTGTCGACATAACCTGTCACACTGGAACACTTGAAGAACAATTGAATATAGCAAGCATACTCTCAAACAATAATATCTTGAGAAGATGAAAATATAAAGAAAAATAACCATAAATGTGTAGGATTAATGCATGAAGTAGGATTACTTGAATATATGAAATCAACGATAATATTGATAAAACATAAGCCATAAACAATGAAATGATTAACATGAAAAATGCATGAATATGAATATTGACCATTTTGGATCCACCAGTAACCAAAAGTACTTTACAAGTACTTATCCACAGAATAAAAGCTCTTTGAATAGTAATAATAATAATAATTAATAATGCAATCTAAGCATGTAGCTAGTATTTTCTAGTAGGGCTAATAACTTTTAATAAGATTTTCCATAAACAGCAACAATGTAACTATTTTAGAAATAACAGAATGCTGCAAAATGTAGAATGCTCCAACATTTTCCATTTATCAATATTTAATATTTTTCAATATATCAGTGCCATGCTCTAGCTATGCTTCTTTTATTTTCCCTCCGGCATCTTGTTTCACAGCCACCCCTGACAGTCACCTATTGCAATTGTATGTTTTTTTTAGGTGTTGGTGTGTCCTATGGGAGTCAGCGTCCACTGATGAGGATCTTGGGGCTGACTATCGAATTCACTCAATAAAAATCATAAACTTATGAGACTGTGCACTGAAAATAAAAGAGGTGACAACCATAACATTCATTTAAGCTTTCAAATAAAACAACAGGCAAAATATGTTTTTAAATTAAAAAAGCTTGACCCCTGTCAATGAGGCTTCAGACCCTTGATCTCTGTTATTAACAAAAATATCAGCAAGCGCCTCAAGCAAATCCATACAAATGATTTTGTTTGTAGTTTTAGACCATGCAAGCTACAGTATAGAGCATTTATTTTCTATACGTTTTGTATCCTTCTTAGCACCAGATTACTTGGAAGAGTCACTGCATTGCATGGCTTCTCTTACTATACTGATGACTCTCATGTGACCGTCTTATTCTTTTTCTGTCTCTGCATGACCTTTGGATTCCTCGCTGACAAATCAAAATGGAAGTCTGCCAATCACCTCAAGCTCAACTTGGACTGGTCTTTACATCCTTCTAAGAAAGAACCAAGACTTCTCGAACCAATTCTTTGTCTATTTAGATTGAACGTGACACGGATAATGCATTGTTTGTTGATCATGTGTTTTATGTAAAGTGTGGTTCTACTACATGTACATGTACTTGTGTTTGCATAGACAATAAATTGTACAATATCAATGACTTGACAGCATCTAAAAAGTAAATTATATACGTATGAACAACTTACATTGGTTTATACATGGAATTTGTGGAATTAATCTGTTGATACTAATGTATTTATGATAATTGAGATTGTTTTCAGTTGCATTTATTTAACACAGTTGACTCATTTACTTAATTTGTCATAAAAAGAATCCATTTTAAGTGTAACAACAAAGATTTGACAAAGGTCAGTGATATCAAATGCTTATTTTGTCTTTTTGTGTTTGGTCACTGATTGCGACATTGTGTTGTATGCATTACCGTATAAAACGGCAAACGTGTAACTATGTAAATATATTAATGATATAAATGATTTGTAAATATTTTATGTTTTTATAGTAAAAATTTTATAATGTTTAGGATATGGTCAATATGTCCATATTGTATATTACAGTATCTATCTAAACATACAAAAAATGTTTTTTTTTTGTACCTGTTAAAGTTACTCTGTTAATGTACTAATACCTACATATAAACAAACAGGCTGTAATTTCACAACACATTCTCATGGCAGTTCATAACTGTTTTACATTTTGGAGAGTAGGTGGCAATGTCTTATGAATTTCATTTGTATATCTTCATACATTTTGAGGGTTAAGTTTAGGGTGTGGTTAGTCATGCTTAAGTTATGATTTGTATGTTTTCATGTTTTCACACAATTTCATATGAAAATGGACAACGCATTTGTAAAAATGGCCAATTAATAACTAAAGCATACATTATTATTACTATTAGTGTACCCATTATAATGCCATTTCAAAAGTTTTCAGGTTTTCAGAAGGACAATTTTTCATATGATTCATTTTGTCATTATTAGATTTTTATCATTATCGATATATAGTTTTAGTTAAATGTGGATGCATGTTTAATTATATAAACGTTTATATTTGGTTTCATTTCACATTTGTCAAATAAAACGTTAATTTAATCAGAGCAGAAATTACTCAAATTAATGAAAATGATCATATATTCACCACATTTAAAGAATATTGTCACAAGACAAAAACAGTGATCGTAACAAAAATATTACACTGAATGACTGCCAGTATCCAATAGAATCTGTCAAAAAAAAAAAAACTTTCCTAGCTTACACTGCTAACCAATGACCACTACGACTGAATCTCAGTCAGCAACTTAATTACATCTACGTATATCTACTTATATGGCTTCATAAAGTATGCACTTGTGCACTTACACGTTACAAACTGGCTGTGAATTAAAGTTTTTTCTCTCTCTTGGCATTAATGTTTGTAAGCGTTATACTGTTTTTTTTTTTTTGGATAAAAATAAGCATCATCTAAGGATTTGATTGCTCTCAATGTTTCATATGGCTGGCCTCCATTTGCCCTTAATTCCCCATCAAACTGTTCACTCCAGCTCGACTGTTCCTTGCTCATCCATCTCTTCACACAAAGAGCTCCAGCTGAAATTTCACCATCCTTGTCCCCTAATCGTGCTCATCAAACACCACTATAATGCCTTTAGCCCAGCAGTTTCACTCCAATTCAAGGAGGCAATTGCAACAGGGATCGCAAATCTCAAGATATTTGATGTGTGAACAAGTTTAAATGAGTGACAAAACATCTTCAGCAAAGGAAAACACTGATGCATTCTACTATATTCTACCAATCATGCAGTTCTTGTTTACTTGACTCATCTTTGGTGACTTGTCCTTTCCAACCAAGGTGAAGAATTGAAGGAAATCTATCTGTTAGTTTTCCAATTCGTTTTGACAACATCTTTACTTATGGACACCCAGTTCTGGGATTTTGTTTGCAGTCTGTCTGTAGTGCTCTGTTTAGTCCTTGTCTCTATGAAGCCCCTCCTTCTGAAAATTGCAATGCGCTCTGATTGGGCAGCTAGACCAGCTAGAGTGTTGTGATTGGTTAACTGCTTTGCGCGTGTTTCAGAAATTTTACGGCCCTTACCATGATCAACACACAACTAACTAACTCAACCAGGCCTTTCCCTTTTTTGCATATGCTTTGGGCGGGAAGTATTTAAATGGGGAATATTGTGACGTATTTGTTCCCGGAAGAAAACTCAAAACTACAATGGCGACGTTTCAGGGAGTTCAGAAACAGTGACACCGATATAGAAAATAACTCCGGCTAGAGGAACTTTGGAACTTTGCAGAGCTTTTTCATACTCAAACAGCAACACTACACTCTAAAAAATGCTGGGTTAAAAACAACCCAAGTTGGGTTGAAAATGGACAAACCCAGCGATTGGGTTGTTTTGACCCAGCAGTTGGGTTAAATGTTTGCCCAACCTGCTGGGTAGTTTTATTTAACCCAACAATTGTTTACAAATTACTATATGTCTGGCTTAAAATGAACCCAAAATAGGTTGGAAATTAAAAATCAGACTCATAATTACTAGAGGCAACAATAATAATCAAAAAGATGAGCATTTATTAATAAGCAATTTAATAAATGTTTATTGTTTAAATATTATTCAAAAAAGTATCAATAAATGTTTGTTTATTAAACATATTAATAAATGTTAATTTCCAACATATTTTGGGTTCATTTTAAGCAAGAAATACAGTAATTTTTAAACAATATTTGGGTTAAATAAAACTACCCAGCAGGTTGGGCAAACATTTAACCCAGCCGCTGGGTTAAAACAACCCAATCGCTGGGTTTGTCCATTTTCAACCCAACTTGGGTTGTTTTTAACAAAGCATTTTTTAGAGTGTACACACTAATGAAAGTTAGGAATGTAAAAAAAACCTAAAAACATAATAGGTCCCCGTAAATACCATGTGACAAATCAACATTTAAAAAATTACATCACTGCTGATTGCCTGTTATTACTACCATAAACTTCTGTATGGCTTCAGAAGACTTGGAATTTAGTGCATGAGTTGTATGGAAGACATTTCATGATACTTTTATGGTACTTATATCCTTTTTGAAGATTATGTTTAGAGTTTTGAAACAATACGATGTTGGGTAAATTATGACCTGGTGATGATGAACTAATCCTTTAATAAGAAAGGATCTGCTAAGAACAGGTACACATACATAAGAGAACATTTGACACCAAGTTGTTTATTTGCAAGCTTGTGAAAGTAATATCAGAGTACAACTCAAGCGTCTCTGAACTGCATTCTCACCTGCAGGTAGTGTAAATAGCCTGGGGAATTGCGGAAGAACTTAGATTATGTTTATCTCAGTCTTTCACATCTGTTATATAGAAGAAGGAAATGAGATTCACATTTTTTTTTATAACCCAGTATAATTTGCAGCATATTTGAATAGTGAGAAAACACAAACTTCTATGAATAAAGAATAAGAAGAGACAGGTACATAATAACAACAACAAAGTGCTCTATGATTCAAAAGAATCAGAGTTTGTCTGGTTAGCACGGTATTATCTAGCTGCAAACAACATCTTTCTCCATAGACCGGCATTCAAAATGATCTGAATATACATTCTAAATAATGCTGGCTTAAATAACTGGCTTAAAATGAACCCAAAATAGGTTGGAAATGAAAATGTCAGACACATAATCATTACAGGCAACAATAATAATCAAAAAGATGAGCGTTTATTAATAAGCAATTTAATAAATGTTTATTGTTTAAATATTATTCAAAAACAATATTAATAAATGTTTGTTTATTAAACATATTAATAAATGTTAATTTTGGGTTCATTTTAAGCAAGAAATACAGTAATTTTTAAACAATATTTGGGTTAAATAAAACTACCCAGCAGGTTGGGCAAACATTTAACACAGCCGCTGGGTTAAAACAACCCAATTGCTGGGTTTGTCCATTTTCAACCCAACTTGGGTTGTTTTTAACCCAGCATTTTTTAGAGTGTATAGTAATTTTTTATCAATAGTTGGGTTAAATAAAACTACCCAGCAGGTTGGGCAAACATTTAACCCTAATTAAACCTAATTGCTGGGTTTGTCCATTTTCAACTCAACTTGGGTTGTTTTTAACCCAGCATTTTTCATTGCACCTTCTCATTATTATTGTTGTCTCTAGTAATTATGTGTCGTTTTTTTTTTTTTTCCCAACCTATTTTGGGTTCATTTTAAACCAGTCGTACACTCTAAAAAATGCTGGGTTAAAAACAACCCAAGTTGGGTTGAAAATGGACAAACCCATCGATTGGATTGTTTTGACCCAGCAGTTGGGTTAAATGTTTGCCCAACCTGCTGGGTAGTTTTATTTAACCCAACAATTGTTTACATAAGACATACTATATGTCTGGCTTAAAATGAACCCAAAATAGGTTGGAAATTAAAAATCAGACTCATAATTACTAGAGGCAACAATAATAATCAAAAAGATGAGCATTTATTAATAAGCAATTTAAGAAATGTTTATTGTTTAAATATTATTCAAAAAAATATTAATAAATGTTTGTTTATTAAACATATTAATAAATGTTAATTTCCAACATATTTTGGGTTCATTTTAAGCAAGAAATACAGTAATTTTTAAACAATATTTGGGTTAAATAAAACTACCCAGCAGGTTGGGCAAACATTTTCAACCCAACTTGGGTTGTTTTTAACCCAGCATTTTTTAGAGTGTAGTAATAGAATTAATCCTTTGCAAGCAACACTGAAATTGTGAATAAAACATTACATTGTGGTAGATTTTTACCAGTGCCTAACTGTTTTTTTTTTGGAAGCCCCAAAGTGTCAAATGGAGCATTGCCATGATATCCTGCAGCTCCAGAGTGATTTGTCATTTGACATTTCCATTATGGCTCTAAAATTCACCCTGCTGAATTGAATTGCAATTGAGTAAAGACAGCTTATTTAAAGCATTTTACCTTCTGGGTGTCCTGCTCCAGCTGAGCAACTGCCATTGAGTTGAATGGGAATATAACAGACAACTCTGTCCAGATATTATAGGCCATTCTTTGATGTAGCGTTTGGTTTTGAGCCTTCAGTGTTATTTTCATCATTGTTCCAACCTCACAGAGCAGACATTTCAGCACCAAGGACAGTGGTTCTAACAAAACACATGGCAGGCTGACAAAGAAAGAAAATCACTCACAGCTGAGGCCACTTCAAGCTCATCAACTTTAGCAACAAAGGAAGCATGGGTGGCTCAGCTTGGTGAAAAACTTAAAGGGGAAAACATTGCCTATTGATGTCTCGCTCCTGACTCTGTGGCCAATAAGGAAGACTGAATTGTGGCCGCTGGCACTGTGTGGCCATTCTGAGAGTTTCTTTGCAGCGCCAACCTTTCCATTTTCATAAATGATGTGCTGCTGTGTTCTGCACCATCACAGAGAGAATGCCTGCACCATTGAATTTTGAAAGATACTTTGAGATTTATGGAGATACTGTGTTTGGTGGTGAGGCGTTTGCTGTCACAAACTTTCATCTTTCTCATAAAACACAAAAAGAATGATGAAATATACAGTGGCAGGTTGCAGTTTTAGTTATTGCTACAATTAGGGAGGTCCTGATAAATTTTTTTGTGTCCCCGATCCGATTCAAGTCATTGCGTATCTGCTGATACAGAGTCCTGATCCGATTGTTTTTTCCTAGTGCTTGGTGCACTTCAAGTACATTAAAGTTATTAGAATTAATCCAAAGTGTACAGGGACGTACAGAGTTTCTCAGGGGCACAAATGTAAAACAAAAAGGAGTAATAACAATTAATAACAACACTAATATAGTAATAACAGTAAAATACTAATAATAATTACTACAG
>RJVU01059915.1:1702054-1733055 GCA_003731715.1 Anabarilius grahami | reverse complement strand
ATATATATATATATATATATATATATATATATATATATTTCATGTATTTTATTGTGTTGTTATTTACTTTATCAAACACTTTGGTCAGCTTTGCAGTTTTTGAATGTGCTTAAAAAAAGGGGGAAACTAGTTCTAATAAATACTCTGTTTAAATCCCACTGAGGGCAAGCAAACTAATGTATATATTTGTCCATTGATCATGTATTATTTTACTTTATGCTTTGATGATTGTAGAGATATGTGATTATTATTATTATAGTTCTAGCTTAATAGTTGTTTAGAGAAACTATCAAAGTTTGTCCAGCAGACTATTATAAAAGGAATGTTATTCTCTGGCCACGAAAATAAACTCCAGCGTAAAGCAATGGTGCCGGATCGACAACCAAGAATTGACTTGGGTTTTCAGAATGAGCAGCAGAACAATTGAGCATGAATATAATGTGTTTAATATATGAAAACTACTAATACAGAGGTTATACGTCTAAATATACACAGGATATACATATATACAAAAGCGAAAGTAAAGGCAGGAAAAGAGAGAAGACAAGTAGCAAAACTTACTAACAGTCCCTGAGAGCCAGCACAGAAATCAGTTTCATTATCTAAGATAGAGAAACGGTACTTGCATCTGTTTGTGTGCTGAGTTTCGGTTCAGTGCTGCTGCAGTTTGTTGGCTTCTTCCGTTTACGCGGGATGGTTTGAACTTAGGACTTGAAAGTTTGTTTCACCGGAGATGGTGGTCCCGAAAGAAGATGTGCGTCGGATGGAAGCGCGGTCACCTGAGACGTCCGTGCACGAGAGGGCGATGGACAACTCAGGGACAATCGAGAGACAATCGAGGACGTTCGTGGTACCAAGGAAAAATGTTTGTGCTTGTCTTTTAAGGACAAGCAAGTCAACACGCCTCCTTGGTTGAAACAACCAATAGTCAGGGTGCCCTGTTTGGCGGGCAAAACTTCCTTTGTCTTGTCTTGCGGCTCGATTTGCATAATTTATGATGTGTTAGATCAGGGTACATTTTTCTTCGAAGTACCATTAAAAATAGAACAATGCATTTTACAGTGATGTGACATACATTGTCGAATAAGGCATAAAGAGAGCTTTACAAAGAGACCAAGCTTGTCAGGTGGGAAAGACATACAAGGGAAGTTATAATTCACCATCAAATCTTTATCATTAGAAATGACACTAGCACAACTACAGTCATTTAAACTAAGTCTAAACACTAGGAAAACCTACATGCACTTGACATACACGACAGGTACATTTTGGCACAGTCATATTTTGAGAATAACTGTACATACAATCTCTAAGCATGTTTGTGTGTGTATCTCTGTGTGTGCGTATTGGGTCTTGTCTGTTCTGGAATGTAGTCACATGAGGGACTCCTTTGAAGTCTCCAGAGCTGGGAAATGGGGTTCTCTGTTTAACCTCAGCGGGTCCACAAAGATGCCAAAGTGCCCGTTTTTCCTAGACCGGCCGGAGCCGACACGTGATTTATATGCACAGTTCAGCAGGCTAAAAGCATTCTGAAAATTCCAAAGTTGGTTGACTAAAACGGGTATTGTACAGGCGTTACACCAGAATCACTGACACTAATACTGGTACTGATTTCTCTATGAAAATGATTTGTTTAAACATTAATTATAGAAATTCTAAATTACAGTATAACTAAAAGCTATCAATTTCAACATTTATTAGGCTTTAAAAAATAACTTTTAATTTAAGTGAAATTAAAACAATCTTCACATAAACCCATTATAATAAATGTCAAATTTACCTGTGGCCTTCCTACCTTTTTGACAGGTCGGAAATATACAGAAATTGAATAAACTTATCAAAGACGTTACAGTCATCACCGCTGTCATGATCCCAGTCTGTGTTCCCCTGTCTTGTGGACTTTTGTTGTATTTCCTGTCCTAGTGCCATGTTTTGTAGTCCTTTGTAGTTTTGCTTGCTGCCTGCCCTGACACTCTGCCCGATTCCTGGATTTGTTTACTGCTGTACTACTGTTGTCTAATAAACTGCAGATGGATCAATACCCTTCTGACTCCTCAAAGAAGGCTTCGCTGTAACCATTCCGTGACTGCGGGGAGCTCTGATGGTTCCCCTGACCAGGGGAAAACGGGTGGTTGAAAGCCCAGTACGCATTTGAAGGGTGTCAGACCAGTGGCAGGCTTTTGGAGGGAATTTTGTGCATAATCGGCCCACATCAAATATTTGCTCCAGTCAGTTTGGTTGCTCTGGGAGTAAGTTCTGAGGAAGTGGGTGAGCTCTTAGTTCAGTCGTTCTGTCTATGAATTTTGAATGTACTCACATACCTAGGACTGAGTTTCTTGCAGGGAAGTCTGAGGCAGATGTCTTTGGTGGACAGCCATTCTCATTGACCTCGGATGTACTCTGGGCCTGGGCGATGGTGACGGTTAGCCTGTTCCTCTTGTCTTCTTACAGCTCGTTGTAGATGAGTATGTGCACGATTCCAGGTCTCCTCACTATCACACACTAAGCAACGAGGCTCTGGAGTGGCGGCCATCTTGTGAACAGGCTTAGGTGTAGGAACCACAGCACAGGAAGGTACAGAAAGCACAGGGCCTGCAACCATCAAAAGAGGACATGCTGGTGACCAAGATGGGCCAGGCTCCGTGGCCATCGGAGCTTGGTGTGTGGTGAAACGACCATGGAGGTCGTCAATGAGTTCCCTGTCTGCCTGGGTGCGACCATGAATGTGGTTTCTGGGGTTTCTGTCTGCCTTGATACGACCGCAGAGGTTGTACCAGAACTGTCTGTTTGCCTCAACGCGACCGCAGAGATCGTCCCTGAACTTCCTGCCTGAATCAATGTGACTAAAGAGGTGGCTCCTGGGGTTCCTGTCTGCCTCGACATGACCGCAGAGGTAGTACCAGAACTGTCTGCCTTCTTCAACACAACCATAGAAGACATTCCAGTCGGACCCCTGGAGGGCTTTTCTGAGCTCCCTGCCTGTCCAGTTATAGCCCTAGTGGCCAATGCTAACCTTTCTGTGCTTCATGTTACAGTTTCTCCTGATCAGCCATGTTGGTTCCCAGTGTTACCAGATCTACTGTGGTGGTCTTCTGCTCCACGGTGGGTGTCTTCAAGCCCGTCTGATCTGCTGTGGTGGTCATCTGCTCTGCCATGGGGGTCTTCAAGCCTGTCTGCACTGCAGTCGTGGTCATCCGCTCTGCCTTGGGGGTCTTCAAGCCCGTCTGCACTGCAGTGGTGGTCATCCGCTCCGCCGTGGGGTTCTTCAAGCAGATGACCACCACGGCAGTGCAGACAGGCTTGAAGTTATCTTTTTTCTTCGATTAACATTAATGACAGACATCACAGCACATTAAAAATGTTTAACGTGTTAAACAAGCAGTATAGTACATACTTGACCTCGTTATGTTTAATTAATGTTTGATAAAATGTATAGCTTAAATGCACAAGTCGCTTTGGATAAAAAAAAAAAAAAAGGTATCTGCCAAGTGAAGATAAACCCATTAACTAAATTTTGTGTAAACACATCTGACAGCCTGATCAAATAATGAGTCAGAAGGACAAAAAATATGCAATATATGTGAAACTGGAAGTTCAGTGTGCTCTGTTTGTACACTGTGCATTTGTGCAAACAGTGAGTCATATGGTCATTTGAGTATTTCATGCATACAGAAAGTGTTCATATTGTGCACAGTAAACTTACTATACACAGTAGAAGTACTTTGGTAGGATTGTGAATACAGCCTGAGAGTCGCTCACTGTGAGCAGTTTGTGAAGGTTATGAACACATTATCCACACTGCAGATTCACTCACACTGAAGCGATGCTGAGGGCTGCACACCTGCATGCTATTTCAGATAAGACTCACATCTGAAACTGCAATACTGAAGCACTGGGGGCAAACTATGGTTTTTATTTACTCTTTTTGATTACACTTTATTGTAAGGTGTCCTTATCACAGTGTAATTATACAATTAGGTACTGAGTAATATTTATTAACAACATGTATAGGGTTAGGTGCTTGTAAATATGCCTAATTTATTACAGTAGTGAGTACATGTTACGTGTAACTGTAAAGTAAAGTTTCTTCTCTCTCTCTCTCTCTCTCTCTCTCTTGTGTGTATGAATCGGTAACAGAAGTCAATAATTTGGTAATAATAGCTGTAAACATAATTAAAAGAATCCTGTCTGTTTTGAAGGAGAATGTATCTATCCATTTTACAAACTGCTTGGTTAGGGATGCTGGAGCACACTTGATGGATGGCCAGGATGATGTGAATAATTCAATCATTTATTTGACTCCAATACAATTAATCGGACTACATTGCAAATGTTGCTATTATTTAATCTCTTAATGTTTGAAGGTAAAGTCTTTCTCAAATGAATAGGAAACTGTAGGACTTAACCTGAACATTCAGATATCACTATTATGTATCTAGTCAGAGCCTCTGTGTCTTACCATGCCGAGGATGACTAACTCAGAGCTTTAGAGTTGAATGGGCAAAGGTCTAAACATCTTTAGTTTTAACTCACTGCTACAGTGAACAGAGAGTGAATGAATGTTACAGTCACTATGGCTTTCAACATAACAGTCAATGCAAACTGTAATGTGTCATGTTTAATTCACAAACTTTAAAGGCATTACTGTTGAACTTAAGCGCTATAGAGTTGCACCCATATTCAGTCAGTGTTTGTTGCAGTCCTAATGCAGTTTTCTTACTTTGACTCATTCTCACCTATAGGTGATAGCCTACTGACACTTTTATCTTTCTTAAAACTAATGACAATAATAGAAATATATCATTAAAAAATGCAGTGACACATTACCATAAGATTCCAGTTAGTTAACAAAAACATTAACAATGAAAAATAATTCTAAAGCAATTAGTAATCTTAGTTACTGTTAATTTCAGCATTAACTAATACATTCAATTTCGTATCTGTTAATATTGTTTAAAGGGGACTTATTATGCCCTTTTTCACAAGATGTAATATAAGTCTCTGGTGTCTCCAGAATGTCTGTGAAGTTTCAGCTCAAAATACCCCACAGATCATTTATTATAGCTTGTCAAATTTGCCCCTATTTGGGTGTGATCAAAAACACGCCGTTTTTGTGTGTGTCCCTTTAAATGCAAATGAGCTGCTGGGGGCCGGGAGCACCCCTTTCCAGAAGAGGGCAGAGCTTTAACAGGTCGCGCTTCGGTTGCTTAACAACAACAAAGCTGCAGCCAAAATGAGGATTGTCAGGAACGGTGTTCAACCTTACATTGTTCAAACCGGAGTCGACACTGATGGAGAGAATGAAGCTGGACATTTCTGATTGGTTAGTGGAAAAATGGGCTGGCCTTTGCTAATAAACAGTGTTTTTAGTGTCTTGTCTTCACAGAAAACGTACACAGTTTTTCAAGACAATCACCTTTTACACTGTTCTTTACAAACGTGTGGTTATACAATATATAAACAAGGTTCAAAATTGACGACAGACATATAGACCATACAGGCAACAATAGCTTTAGCCGCATTTGTTGTAGAACTGGCTAATAGACACATCAACTGAAATTTGCTGAAAAATCATAAAAAATAAACAGTGTGACACTTCTTCTGGAGGTGAAGCTGGATCATGAACAGTTGGTTACAGATCCATCCTTGAGTACCAACTTTTTAGCAAAGCCTGCCTTGTATTGCCCCTCGTTCACAAAGCAGTCTGGAGTGAAATGATTTGTGCAGACATAAACAAATTTAGGTAGATTTTGTGGCACATTACCTTCAAAAATAAAACGAATCCACTGCGTCCTCAATGATTCAGTTGTTGGGAGAAAATGAAGACTCTGATGTTCATTCTTACACGACAACGATGTACTAAAAATGGAAACGTTTTTTCTTGCCGTTTTTCGCGTACAAACGACAATGCTGTCAAATCAATCCCCGTTCACAAGGGTCAGCGAAAACAATTAAAAATGCTGCATTCTGCTGCCAGGCCAGTAGATGGCGATGTCATTTTGTAAAGAAACACTATGCGCCAATAGACAAAACATGTAATACGCATGCCCATGGCGTCTCCGTTTTCACAAATTCGCGTTTTTGTAATTTACACAGAGACGATAACAGTATCATTTTCAAAAACTTGCATTTTGAATCCCTTTTTCAAAAGTTTGTGTTTTCAGGCCCCCAAAATGTTTTCCGATTTTAGTTGAAAATGATGTCGTGTAAACAGCCCCTTTCAGAACACTTCATTTAAGTGCATTTGTTATACATTTTGTAGAGAATTCAAAGTGTAAACAGTTATTATTAAATAAATCAATTGTAATGGTTCTTTTGTGTGCCACTCAGAAACCCCTAGCAACAACATAGTAGCTTGCAGAAAAAACACCCAGAACACCTTTTAACCCACTGTAGTTCTTGAAAAGAACAGCAAGCATTACAAGATATTCATTAGTTTTATTTTTCGGCAGATTGCTACATTGTGCTAATGTGATCAAAATGACAGCGTAATCTTTCTCAAATCATCACAGCACACTCAATTATTATATTCATTGGTTTAATATCTCTCAAATGAGGGAAAATGTGAATAAAAATAAACAGTTGATAGTGCTTGCCATGCGTTGCAGGCAGTAGAGAGTGGTGGGAACAGTGTGGGTGGTGACCTTGTGCAAAGATGATCCATGCATATGGTTGTGTTTGTTGGAAGAGTTGGAAATCAAGAAAAAGTGAGGGAAAATGTACTCTTTTTTTTACCAGCAGGGGGTACTATGGTTCTCTCAAAACACATGTTCCTGTAACACCCTTGCCCAGCTGTGCCCATGGAAAACATTATGGATTTTGCCAAGCACAAATGAACCTTACAGCACCAATTCACAGCTGTGATGGGCCGTGGCATGAAGTCTGAATCCCCTCCGTCTGCTCAGCGACCACTAACTCAACTCTTTCTCACCCACGGTTCAGAAAGCACAGACGTGGCTGTTGCGTCTTATCTTGCAAAAATAGACACGTGTCAAATAGTGTGTTTCTGCACTTAAACGTTTTGCAGCATTGGATTGTTGTTGAAAGCAAAGTGTGTCATTTTTTCAATACTAAAACTTTCTCCTATCCCAGTTTGTATAAGTAGCTTAGGAGACAGCTATAAGTCAGCTATTTGTAGGTTGATTCCCTCAAAAAGTTTAAACAATGAAAACCTTAAAGGATTAGTTCAAATTTCCTGATAATGTACTCACTCCCATGTCATCCAAGATGTTTATGTCTTTCTTTCTCCAGTCGAAAAGAAATGAAGGTTTCTGAGGAAAACATTCCAGGATTTTTCTCCATATAGTGGACTTCACTGGGGTTCAACGGGTTGAAGGTCCAAATGTCAGTTTCAGTGCAGCTTCAAAGAGCTCTACATGATCCCAGATGAGGTATAAGAGTCTTATGTAGAGAAACGATTGGTCATTTTTGAAAAAATAAAGAAAAATTATATACTTTTCAACCACAAATGCTCATCTTGCACTGCTCTGTGATGCTCTACGCATAACGTAATCAAGTTGGAAAGGTCAATAGCCGATCCAGTGTCTACAAAGCGAACGTACCCTTTACAAAAAAAGGTAAAACAACGATGTTGGATGATTTTGAATTTGGAGGAGAAGATGAGATGGAGGTTTTCGCCCTACCGCGGTACTTCCGCCTACGTCACGCATGACCTTTCCAACGTGATTACGTAATGATTGGCACATCACAGAGCAGTGCAAGATGAGCATTTGTGGTTAAAAAGTATATACATTTTTATTTTATTTTTAGAAAATGTCAGATGGTTTCTCTAGATTAGACTCTTATTCCTCGTCTGGGATCATGTAGAGCTCTTTGAAGCTGCACTGAAACTGACATTTGGACCTTCAACCCGTTGAACCCCAGTGAAGTCCACTATATGGAGAAAAATCCTGGAATGTTTTCCTCAAAAACCTTCATTTCTGCTCGACTGAAGAAAGAAAGACATAAATGTCTTGGACGACATGGGGTGAGTAAATTATCAGAAAAATTTTAATTCTGAAGTGAACTAATCCTTTAACAACCCAACACAGCAGCATACACTCTAAAAAATGTTTGGTTAAAAACAACCCAAGTTGGGTTGAAAATGGACAAACCCAGCAATTGGGTTGTTTTAACCCAGTGGTTGGGTTAAATGTTTGCCCAACCTGCTGGGTAGTTTTATTTAACCCAACTACTGATTAAAAATGACTATATGTCTGGCTTAAAATGAACCCAAAAAGGTGAGAAATTAAAAATCAGACACATAATTACTAGAGGCAACAATAATAATCAAAAGGTGTACATTTATTAATAAGCAATTTAATAAATGTTTATTGTTTATTATTCATTATCTTATTAATAAATGCTCATTTATTAAACATATTAATAAATGTTAATTTCCAGCATATTTTGGGCTCATTTTAAGCAAGCAATACAGTAATTTTTATACAACAGTTGAGTTAAATAAAACTACCCAGCACGTTGGGCAAACATTTAACCCAACCACTGGGTTAAAACAACCCAATTGGTGGGTTTGTCCATTTTCAACCCAACTTGGGTTGTTTTCAACCCAGCATTTTTTAGAGTGTAGGCTCAAATGAAAACATCCAATTGGCCCCTGGTGGTAGATGCATGTATATGTATCACAACATTGTTTCTTTCTCCATTGACAGTCATTTAAAAGTAGTGATGTATTCTGATGAAACAATGTTTTTGCGAGCATTATATAAATTGCAGCTGCTTAATTTTATTAAAGCATGAAAATGACTGCTCGGGATTGGTAAAAGGCTTAAGGCTGTGGCTCAAACAGTCCTTGTTTGATTCAAGGGAATACGTGAACAATAATATGTATGCCTTGAATGCCGTGTATGTCACTTTTGATTAAAATTGCCTGTCAAATGTATTAAAATGTGCACATGGGATTGCCTGCCAGCTGAATAACTGTCATTGAGATGAATAGGAATCCAGGTATTTTAGACCGCCGGTAAATGTTTATTTTTGAAATTCCGTTTGGTGGCTCTAGTAGAGAGGAAATTGCATAATGCTTATAAAAATCAAGGAGGAAAACTCATCTTGACTAAATAGTTTGTGCAAAGATCAAAGACATGCTATGGCTATGCTCTGATCTATAATATAATACAATATAATATAAATTCATCAAGTTTTTAATTAATGAGCTCAGTTCCTCTTCTTTCACCTTTCTCGTGTTTATGGTAAAACTCACTCATTAGATAAAATTAAAACTGGAGCATTGAAAATACTTTTCAGTCCAAACCAGCACCCACAAATACATCTGAAGCACGTCGACCTCAGATGAGAGAATCTGAGCATTTCTGACGCAGATGGAAAATTCCAGGCCATGCCAATCACATTTCATCTAACCCACTCGAGGAAGCTTCAATCACCTGTCTCTCTGCATGCATGCTCTGTCTCTTTTTTTTTTCTGGATGGCACAAAAGATTCATATAACTCAGTGTTCAGCTGAACACATTATGGCACAGTGCAACAACTGCACTTATATTTTGACAGTGCCTGAATATTTCTATCATGCACCTATAGAAATCAGATCCACTTGCACTAATGGCTAGACGTGATGAAGCCCCTGATAGGGAATGAGAGACATAATACCTTCCATTGAAGGCCATTAGCAGAATGTACAAGCTCCTCAGTGTTATCAACACAAGTCTCATACTTAACTGATGTTAATGTGATTTGTGGCGATATGAGTAGAGCTGCTCTGGATTGGTTTCTCAGAGTGTGGCATATGTGTGCTTGTGGCAGACACACGTGAAGATAACACACTTGACTGAGTCATGTGAAAAGTCTGTTTGAGCTTTCAGTGACCTATTTTATGCTCATTTGTGGGTGCATAGGTAGTATTGCTGGCTGGAGCTAGTTCAATGAGCTAGATAGATAAAATTTCCAGTTCTGGGCACAGGTACTATTTTAGCATTTAAATTATTTGTAATATATGTCCTTTATTTATGATCATGAGTCCCAAGCACACTATGTTTTGATATAAAGATACATTATCATACATTATACTGCATTATTCACTGACCACTCCCAGTCCAACTTGACCAGACACTATTGCCTCTGGCATGACACTGCGTCATGCATTTTAAAATGAACTCATTATCATTCTTTTTAGGACAAACACACTTATACACAATGTGCCTTATTCACAAAAATTGAAGATATTTGTGTTGTGCAAGTAACATCGAGGAGACAATTATAATAACCTGGAAAATATACAAAACAGTTTTTTTTTTTCTCAGCATCAAAATGTTGAAGCCAGTAAAACGCAGCACTAAAGTGTAGACCAATGGAACCACCTCTTCAATTTTCTATTGAGCCGCAAACATTTTTCAAAATACCCTTAACAATTTTTTGCAGATGCAGTTTGTCTACATTCAAGGACAAAACAACGTCAGACGGTCTTACTCGACAGCAGTATCACTCTTGTGGCTGATGCACACATGAGTTGTTAAAGTGAAATGAAGCAGTCAGTCAAGTTAACATTATGTAATAAATGGATTTCCACTCTAATTAAAAATTATATAACAAACACGATAATTGTAACCATTTAAAAGAAGAAAAAAAAACTTTGTTTTGTTATCACTTTTGTAGCAACGGCACCACCGTCTCAAGGGATTGGTTGTCTTGAGATACAATGGTAGAGAGACAGACAGTGGATGAGTGAAAGATGAAGACAGAGACTGTGAAAGATGGAAACTGGAAAGCCACAGGGCATCAGAAGACAAAAGGGCAGCCAATATTACATTGCTCCGGGATGTAAAAATGAGTTTTACAGTGATAAAGCAAAGGACAAAAGAGTCTTACTGTGATTCCACATTTGCCAAAGAGGACTCCGTACATTGTAAAATATCCAAACGTTATCCTGTCATTTTTTTGTAACCAACTTGACTGCTGGACTCCTGAATTATTTTTTTTCACCTATTTTTTATCAGCTCGGAATTGCCTGGAACTGACAGATATTATGAGTTTATGTATTACTACACTCTAAAAAATGCTGGGTTAAAAACAACCCAAGTTGGGTTGAAAATGGACAAACCTAGCGATTGGGTTGTTTTGACCCAGCAGTTGGGTTAAATGTTTGCCCAACCTGCTGGGTAGTTTTATTTAACCCAACAATTGTTTACAAATTACTATATGTCTGGCTTAAAATGAACCCAAAATAGGTTGGAAATTAAAAATCAGACTCATAATTACTAGACGCAACAATAATAATCAAAAAGATGAGCATTTATTAATAAGCAATTTAATAAATGTTTATTGTTTAAATATTATTCAAAAAAAATATTAATAAATGTTTGTTTATTAAACATATTAATAAATGTTAATTTCCAACATATTTTGGGTTCATTTTAAGCAAGAAATACAGTAATTTTTAAACAATATTTGGGTTAAATAAAACTACCCAGCAGGTTGGGCAAACATTTAACCCAGCCGCTGGGTTAAAACAACCCAATCGCTGGGTTTGTCCATTTTCAACCCAACTTGGGTTGTTTTTAACCCAGCATTTTTTAGAGTGCAGTAATGATTACAGCAACTACGCAGAAAAATCAAAGATCAGAATTAAAAATATAATAATCTTCATTAATCCAATGGAGCCAATCAACCTTAAATAGCCTTTAAATGGTTACATT
Organism: Anabarilius grahami; assembly: GCA_003731715.1. Lineage (NCBI taxonomy): Eukaryota > Metazoa > Chordata > Actinopteri > Cypriniformes > Xenocyprididae > Anabarilius > Anabarilius grahami. The sequence continues at coordinate 1,721,386 of RJVU01059915.1, read as the reverse complement.
CATTGTGTTTGTTATATAATTACTGATTAGAGTGAAAATTCATTCACTAAATAATGTTACCTTTGATTGACGGCATAATTTCCACTTTAAAGTCACCATGAAATCAAAATTGACACTTCTTATTTTCTATGGAATATTGCAGTTTTTATTATAAATTATTTATCTTTTTAGTGCCCTTGTGATCTTTAATCAAAATAAATTTCCCTCCCTTTTGCAACAACATGTCTTCTCTATCTTGATGCGATCACAGCAACAGCAATGACAACAATCCAATCAGTCCCTGATGGACAAAATCAAGTCCCGCCCTACATTTTTTCACTCATATATACGATAAGAAAGAAAAGATTATTGCAACTTCCGTTTCATGCCCACTTGAAGAGCATACTTCCTCTATTTGCATATGCATGTTTATGGCAAATAATGCAATTCATGGGATTTCATTAGGGTGTGAAACAAAAAATCATACTGTGAATTGGGAAGTTAGTTTTGAGGTATGCAACTTGCAGTATGTTTTAATTGTAGGGTAACCTCGTATTTGTGTAAATATCAAAGACATTTGGAGTTTCCATTTCATGACCCCTTCAGAGGTGAAGTTTGAAGAAATACAAAAAAGAATAGAAGTTTTTAATTTCAGCTGCAGCTGGATTTTATAGATCGGCGAGATTTGGAGCTTTGCATTCGGAGGAGGAGATGAAAAAGCAGTTGTCAAGTGGAACACTTTCTGGTTCCTGTAGTGACAGATGAAGGAGATTAGATGCAATATTTGTCAAATACACAGATGTTTCAGATGTTTTCATTCACTGCTTTATGTATTACTTAATATAGTGCCTGTATGTACAAGAATAACTTTACAAATGTTAAAAATATACTGTTTAAATACCAATAAAGTGGGATCATTTTTTTTTATCAGTTTTATTTTGATGTCACAAAAAGCGTTTTACTGTTATTTCTGTTATTACTGTTAAAGGGTTAGTTCACACAAAAATGAAACTTCTGTCATTAATTACTCACCCTCATGTCGTTGCACACCCATAAGACCTTCGTTTATCTTCGAAACACAAATTAAGATATTTTTGATAAAATCCGATGGCTCAGTGAGGTAAGACAATTAACGCTTTCAGATGACCAGAAAGCTACTAAAGACATATTTAAAACAGTTCATGTGACTACAGTGGTTCAACCTTAATGTTATGAAGCGACGAGAATACTTTTTGTGTGCCAAAAAAAACGACTTTATTGAACAATATCTAACTGCCAAAATATATAACTGCCAAAGTCACGTGAACCATTGAAATTTCAAAATGTTTCGAAACACCACCGCTGGCTGGCAACTTTTTTCAAAATCACTGATAGTGAAAAAGTAAAAGAAAAAAAAGATTTTGTGAGCATAAGTGGAACTGAAGGTGTCAGAATGAACATGAAACACACATGATAGTTGTCATTGGTGAATCCATCCAATCGTGTCATTCCCAGACGCTTTGGACAAGGTGCGCAGCATGAGCCAGCCGACTGCTCTTGAATCTATCTTTCAGTGCTTTGACAGCATATGTCACACCGATGTGGTGTCGACGTCATCTGAAGTCTGACAAAATTTCTAACCGGGTTTAAACACAAATCGATCTTGGCTCACAGGGACATTAGTTAAGAAAAAGCTCTACAAGTTTTGAAACCGACTATGGAGTATGTGTCACCAGAAGCATCAAGAATGACATAAGGCCCTATCATAGTAATCTCTGACAGGTTGAATACTCAGGACCTCAGGCAAATGTTAGAGGCTTGTTAGGCCATCCCTGCATAATGTCCTTGTTAACCAATAGTCACATTCCATTCCCTGTTGCTGACCCTATTAAAAAAAAAAAGGAAAAAAAAATCTGCAATTGTCTGCTAAAATGCTCCGAGCATGTGGCTTGTTATTTTCGAGATTTGGGACACACAGTGGTAACCTGCTTGACAATCAGTGTGCAAGTCTGATTCTACCAGATTGTGTCCCGATGAGTAATACTTGAAAAACAAGCCCTCCTCCTAACCATGATATTCGCAAGCTTGAATTATTCATCATGTAGTCCTTAATTCTCTTTCGGCAGTTTGTGAACTGATTGTTATTTTAGGGGGGAACACTGGGTTTGCACCTCAGGTTTTGCACCTTTTGAATGTGCTCTCCCTGAGTAATCCTGCCAAAGCATTAAAATATGTAAAGTATCATTCAAATGCTGCATGGGCTACTCTCCATTTCAAACCTAAATGACTTGGGAGTTTGTTTCATAACACTACCACTGAGATGAGATTATTAGAAAGCAGATTAGATTTTAAATGAAATCTGGCCATGTGTCCTCTATAGAGTGTTCATTGTCTTTCTTATCCATGCTATTACAATGAAAATAAGAATTCTCTGTGTTGCATTTCTGTAGTGTGTCTTGAAGGGCTAGTGAAGGCATCATGCTACTTCATTCATGTCATATATATTTTGGCTGATCGCAAAAGAGATTGGACTGATTTTAGTCATGTTAGATCATTTGGGCAGAGATATCAGTTTTATCACAATCACTATTGCTCATACTTAGGGTTATTGATTTATTCAGATCATTTCGTGAACGAGAACCATCCTTTAAATTGGTTTGTTGAGGAAAGATGTCTTATTGCTTTTCTAATTGCTCATACTTATAATTTTACATCTGGTGGATGATTAAGTAGTGGGAAAATCCCATAGGCTTACACTGAGGAAGTCAGTGTCACGGGTTGTGTTGTTAGAATGCACACAAAGATGAAAGGCAACAAGGTAGTCTTTAATAAATCCACAGGCAAATCCACACAATGAGAGTAGCACACAACACATCCAAATAGACGAGACCTGACAGTAATGAACAGAAAGAATTGAACTTAAAGGGGTCATGAACGGCATTGTTTTATTGTTTTGTAATGTTTCCTGGGGCTCATTTAAAACGTTAGTATGCTTTTTACATAAAAAATGGTCATAATTTAGAAACAAAAGGCATTTTAGCCCTCTAATTTGAATGCTGTTTTAAGGAGCATGTCTGCTGTGAGACTTAAGTGTAAACGCCCACTGCTGTGATTGGCTACACATCTTTGCATTTGAAATAGCTAAGTATTACTCTCTAAAAAAACTTTTAGCATGTTTTTACTATTACAGCTCTTATTATGGTATCATATTGAGATCGTGGCATGAAAGGTTTCAGTGATTACCATTGTAGCCGATCACAGACATGTTGTTGAGCGCATGAAAGCAGTGATCTCGTCATTATAACTCAATTTCTGCACACTAACGAATGCTTTAATTATAACTAACAGTGCAAACGCGATGTAACTAAGAGATTCGTTGAATAAAACGGGAGTTTTGGCATGAGTCCAGTACTCGATTACTGATAAACTCATGCTGTTTGATTGACAGCTCCAGCGATTGCGAAGTTCTTTGATCGCTTTCTATAAATAATTTAACCACCATTTAAATAACAGGTTATTTTCATCCTACTAAGAGAAACAATGTGAAGTTGACCGTTTAGTCACTGGTTTGATTTACTGAAACATAGAAAAAGAACATCTGACTGTACATGAAACATTAATATCAGATCAGGCATTAGAATTAACACAGTTACTTACTTGTTGTTGCATGTCTGTTTGCAAAGCCTGCACCGAAATGCGATTGATTTACCAAAGAATCCACAGTGAAATGTACCAAATACAAATAAATAAAGCTCAACTGAGACATTCACAGTGTTGAAAATAACCAAATTTCCTTGCATTAGGATCCTTTGAAAGATAATGTTACTTTTTTTTCTGTATCACTCTTCTCTCCTCGTCATCTCACTAACATACTAGTGGGCGGGGCTAACACTGCAATGAAGTAGACGTTGATTTCTTCTGCGGAGGTGGTGTTTCACCTATCTAGAGGCACATACCAGGTCAGTCGTTCACTGAGCCTGGTGTCAATAAAAGCTTTTATTGGACTAACAAGGAAGATTTCAGTTCTGAAACTTACAGGATATTCTTACAGTTCGACGACCTCTTATATATCAAAAGCTCAAGGAAAAGTTAATTTCTCAATTCATGACCGCTTGAAGTACTACAGCAAACAAGGATAATTAATGACACACACCTGAACCGAATAACAAATCAAATCAACAGCTATGACATCCTACTAACTAAGAAAAAATGGTGCAGACTGAAAACAAACGTCCAAAAAATGTGTGAGTGTGACAGTATGCCCCCCTCACGGAAGGTACAACCTCGCGCCGACAGATGGATGAAGGAGGAGGCTCTGGAGGAGGACGGACAGCCAGGAGAGGGAAAACAACAAATATACAGGGTGGTGCAGGTGGTGGAATAGTCCAATGGAGAGTTTTGAGCAGGGGCAAGCAGATAGCAGAGACCCCGGCCACAGCCAGGACTGCGAACCATGGCGGCATCGCTGGAGGGAGGAGCCATGGTGTAACGATTTCAGACACCACCAAATGGAATTGGAGCCCACCACACAGATGAAGAGCCGAGGAGGTGAAGCAACATTGAAGACCCAGGTCGAGATAGAGCGGAACATTCAGAGGCTGGAGGTGGAGCCATAGGCTCCATGCCGAGGAGAAGGTTGCTCCCAGCAGGTCCGAGGTGTAACCTCAGAGGAGGAACTGAGGGTCTGATGGGGGACGGTGATGACTGGGTGGCAGGAGTGGCTGAGGACTGAGGAGAATGGAGAACAGCACAGAAACGAACAAAAAACACTGCATTCATAATAGCAGTCTGGAGAGATGGCGGGAGAGGGGGCTGGGCTGGGCTGGGCTAGGCTAGGCGGGGACAGCAGGTTCGATGAAGACAAGCTATGTTCAGGCAGAATCAAAGGGGTGTGGGTTAATCATCTCGCCAGACAAACAGTCATAACTTTAAGCAGCCAGAGACTCTAGGTGGCGGAAGGGTGGGTGGGGCTCACTTCAGTGTCCTCATAAGCCACAAGAAATCCCTCTGCGATCGATGGTGCAGCCAGCTCACACACCTGGTCAGACTCGTGCAACTCAGGCTCTGCAGCGATTTTCAGCTCATTCTCCTCCGATGGCGCTGACTCACATATCACAGCAGAGACAGGTTCGTAGTCTACGGTGGGCTCATGCTACAGTTCCTTGCAGTCTGATGGTCTTTGGCTGAGCACTGGGTTGGGAGTGGGGCTGGCGTCATCATCTGCTGGTCCGGAAAACAGCACTGAACTTGATTTAGGCCAGTAAGCAACCACCCAGACCACCCTGTCAACCATCTTGTATAGAAATATATGGAGCCCAAAAAAAGGGACATGATGAAGAGGGAAAAAAATGAGATGGAGGAAAAATTATTTGTTCCCTTGCAAAAACTTTTGCATTCTGCCGAGAAACTTTGAATTCCCTCACAAAGCACTCAAAAGGTTTTGCGAAACCACAAAAGTTTCTTGTGGGAATGCAAAACATTTGCATGAAAATGCAAAATCATTGATATTTTTTCTCTCATCTAATTTTTTTTCCCCCACCACCATGTCCCTTTAGTGGCTTCAAAGAAATACCCTACCAAATGCATTAGGTTATTTATTTATTTTTTTCCCACAGTGTACAAAACAAGTTGCCTGGCAAGTCCAGGATGATATATCTTCTACAAGATATATCAGTCTGGTCAGTCCGCCCTCCGTCACGCCTCGAGTCAACTCCAAACCGTACCGTGCAATCAGATTCATTTATTTCAGTGACGCAAACAGCGTCACTCTAGTGCGGCGAAAGAAAAAACCCTCTTCAAAAATCATAGCGGAGTTGGCAATAACTCCACGTATTCTCAAATTCTTACCGCAACAACGACACAAGTCATTAACGTCGCTCTCTCTAGCGCTAGCCATGTTAAACTACTCTCAGTGCTTGCCAAAAAACTATTGTGCTTGCCTGGGGCCGTTTATTTACTTTTCGCTGTTGACTCTCTTGTCGCTTTGCTAACGTCATATCCGCCCTTCTCTGATTGGTTTTCTCCGCTTCCTGTTTGCTCGGATTTGCTCCGCCCTAGAAATCGAATTGATTCAATGGCGACCAGACTCATCCGCTGGTACAGAGGTGAGGCTGGATTTTCCAGGCAACAAAACAAGTACCAATTACCAACTGATTCGTGTCTCTGCTTGAAATTATACAATTATATGTCCCAACACTCCACAATTGAATGGAGTGAACAGAATTTGACAGTTTAACAGCCTAAGATTCCTTGATGTACTGAACTGCAGGTGGAATATTGTTTGTGCTACACAATAAAAGGCTGATAACTGTTTTCACAATGACCTTTAACGCTGTAGAATCCACTGGGGCTGCATCAAAAATCGTTATTTTGTTTGAGTACACACAAGCTGATAGCTGTTAGGACCACATTAGAAAGGAAATCCTATTGAGAAAGTTTGGCCTTTAGAAAGACACCTCTCTCTAAGGAAAATGTTTAAACTGAGATTACAAAAATAAGAAATATCAAAGCTGAAGATCTCAAGATAGGATCACTATTCACCAGTAATATTGCACATTTTGAAAGGTCACGAATGACTATAAACCTCTGCATTTGGACGAGCTGGAATGGTAATAGGCTTTGTTGTTGTTTTAATGTCAAACCATCAAGATCTGTGAAGGATTTATGTGGTGGTATATGAACATTCCTGTCCTTTTACCTGCTCTGTGCTGTACAGTGTGAATGAACTTCTAACAAAGACAGACTGCCCAGTGATGGAAGAGTGAAATGATGAACATAACCCAGTTGCAGTCTGAAATCACTGTTGATTGGATTAAAATATACAGTATAATAGAAACTTTCCACTCTTCATTAACTATAGCTTTAGGGTTAGCATAAGTTTAGTGTAGGTTGCTTCACTCTAAAAAAATCTTGGGTTATTTTTTCTACCTAAGTCCTGGGTTGAGCCTTTTGGATAATTTTTTGGGGTTATTTTTTTAGTGTTTGGGTAGTTTTGGTGTTACCCAGTTCCTGGCTCAGACGTAACAACCCAGTGTTTAGGTAGTTTTTGTGTTACCCAGATGCCGGGTCAGACGTAACAACCCAGTGTTTGGGTAGTTTTTTTGTTACCCAGCTCCCGGGTCAGATGTAACAACCCAGAGTTTGGCTAGTTTTGGTGTTACCCAGATGCCGGGTCAGACGTAATAACCCAGTGTTTGGGTAGTTTTTGTGTTGCCCAGCTCCCGGGTGAGACGTAACAACCCAGTGTTTAGGTGGTTTTTTTATTACCCAGATGCCGGGTCAGACGTAACAACCCAGTGTTTGGGTAGTTTTTTTGTTACCCAGATGCCAGGTCAGACGTAACAACCCAGTGTTTGGGTAGTTTATTTGTTACCCAGATTCCGGGTCAGACGTAACAACCCAGAGTTTGGCTAGTTTTGGTGTTACCCAGATGCCAGGTCAGACGTAACAACCCAGTGTTTGGGTAGTTTTTTTGTTACCCAGATTCCGGGTTAGACGTAACAACCCAGAGTTTGGCTAGTTTTGGTGTTACCCAGATGCCAGGTCAGACGTAACAACCCAGAGTTTGGCTAGTTTTGGTGTTACCCAGATGCCGGGTCAGACGTAACAACCCAGTGTTTGGGTAGTTTTTGTGTTGCCCAGCTCCCGGGTCAGACGTAACAACCCAATGTTTAGGTGGTTTTTGTATTACCCAGATGCCGGGTCAGTCGTAACAACCCAGTGTTTGGGTAGTTTTTGTGTTGCCCAGCTCCCGGGTCAGACGTAACAACCCAGTGTTTAGGTGGTTTTTGTATTACCCAGATGCCGGGTCAGATGTAACAACCCAGTGTTTGGGTAGTTTTTGTGTTACCCAGCTCCCGGGTCAGACGTAACAACCCTGTGTTTAGGTGGTTTTTGTATTACCCAGATGCCGGGTCAGACGTAACAACCCAGTGTTTGGGTAGTTTTTTTGTTACCCAGCTCCCGGGTCAGACGTAACAACCCAGTGGTTGGGTAGTTTTTTTGTTACCCAGATGCCAGGTCAGACGTAACAACCCAGTATTTGGGTTGTTTTTTTTGTTACCCAGCTCCCGGGTCAGATGTAACAACCCAGAGTTTGGGTAGTTTTGGTGTTACCCAGATGCCGGGTCAGACGTAATAACCCAGTGTTTGGGTAGTTTTTGTGTTGCCCAGCTCCCGGGTCAGACGTAACAACCCAGTGTTTAGGTGGTTTTTGTATTACCCAGATGCCAGGTTAGACGTAACAACCCAGTGTTTGGGTAGTTTTTTTTGTTACCCAGCTCCCAGGTCAGACGTAACAACCCAGTGTTTAGGTGGTTTTTGTATTACCCAGATGCCAGGTCAGACGTAACAACCCAGTGTTTGGGTAGTTTTTTTGTTACCCAGCTCCCGGGTCAGATGTAACAACCCAGTGGTTGGGTAGTTTTTTTGTTACCCAGACGCCGGGTCAGACGTAACAACCCAGTGGTTGGGTAGTTTTTTTGTTACCCAGATGCCAGGTTAGACGTAACAACCCAGTGTTTGGGTAGTTTTTTTGTTACCCAGATTCCGGGTCAGACGTAACAACCCAGAGTTTGGCTAGTTTTGGTGTTACCCAGATGCCAGGTCAGACGTAACAACCCAGTGTTTGGGTAGTTTTTTTGTTACCCAGATTCCGGGTCTGATGTAACAACCCAGAGTTTGGCTAGTTTTGGTGTTACCCAGATGCCGGGTCAGACGTAACAACCCAGTGGTTGGGTAGTTTTTTTTGTTACCCAGATGCCAGGTCAGACGTAACAACCCAGTGTTTGGGTAGTTTTTTTGTTACCCAGATTCCGGGTCAGATGTAACAACCCAGTGTTTGGGTAGTTTTTGTGTTGCCCAGCTCCCGGGTGAGACGTAACAACCCAGTGTTTAGGTGGTTTTTGTATTACCCAGATGCCGGGTCAGATGTAACAACCCAGTGTTTGGGTTTTTTTTGTGTTACCCAGCTCCCGGGTCAGACGTAACAACCCAGTGTTTAGGTGGTTTTTGTATAACCCAGATGCCAGGTCAGACGTAACAACCCAGTGTTTGGGTAGTTTTTTTGTTACCCAGCTCCCGGGTCAGACGTAACAACCCTGTGGTTGGGTAGTTTTTTTGTTACCCAGATGCCAGGTCAGACGTAACAACCCAGTGTTTGGGTAGTTTTTTTGTTACCCAGCTCCCGGGTCAGATGTAACAACCCTGTGGTTGGGAGTTTTTTTTGTTACCCAGATGCCAGGTCAGACGTAACAACCCAGTGTTTGGGTAGTTTTTTTGTTACCCAGATTCCGGGTCAGATGTAACAACCCAGCGTTTGGGTAGTTTTTGTGATCCTGGGTCAGATGTAACAACCCAGTGTTTGGGTAGTTTTTTTGATACCCAGATGCCAGGTCAGATGTAACAACCCAGTGTTTGGGTAGTTTTTGTGTTACCCAGATCCCGGGTCTCAGAATTCTACTGAATATCTGCTGTTTTCATTAAAGAGCTGTAATTATGTAGAACTCAAATTGTGACAAACATTTTTCACTGTCAGTTAAAGAGAAAAGAAATACGTCAGCAACAATGCTTTACTGTATTTCTGTGACATTTCAATTTCAAAGTCAAAAATACATTTGCAGCAATTATCAACAAGAAGTCTGAGGTGTAAAATTATTCAGTAAAAATATCTTGGTGTGCATAAGTTAATGCAACGCCTACAAGTTGAGATTACAACAAGTTTGTTCGCCCACTCTAGCTCTCCACAGCTTGACAAGGCTGCACTGAACTGAAAAGAAAAAAAATATGGATCGTTCTCCTCTTGGCTTTCACTTTATAATATGCATTTAATTATTTTTCCTCTTTCATGGAGCCATTCTGTCTGTATTTATTTGTAAACCAGAACCACAGTTATGTCCCATCATCATCTGAATAATGGGTTACTTGTTACAGAATGATAATTTCATCAAAAATTTGACCGCCAGACGTGTGGACTGCTCATTATTAAGGAGTGAGAGTGAGAGAAAAGGGAACTGCTAATGTGCTGGGGAAAAAAAGGGCATATCAGAATATCTCTCAGACAAGGTAACCATAGTTACTGCAGAGCTGAGAAGCATAAAACTCCACTGAGAGTGAAAAAAACAATTAAATTAAAACCCATTTTTCTGAACAGTGTGTTAAAATTGCAATAGACTGGTAGAGTGACTTCCCATTTGATACTGAATGTTCAAAGTTATAGGATGGATCAACGGCCTTGTTCTTTTTACATGTGCATCTCTGGAAGGAACATGACAGACGTGACATTCATCATAGATTATAAATGGTGGGTGCAAACCTGAATTTTAGCCTTAAGGGAAAAAATAGAGGAAAACTGTTATGCAAGTTTATGAGACACGGAGTCCAACACTGTGACGCTTCTCATTCACAGTGTCTCACATTATGCTAATTGTGTGGAAGAATTGTTCCCTAGAGCATTTGAGAATACTCTGTAGTGTAATGGCAGTAGAAATTGTGGTATAACTAACTTGTATGGTAGTTCTAGTGAGTGTGTTATGTTTATCAGTGGTGTACACTTTTATTTCAGCCTACCTTGAGGTTTAAAAAACCTTAAATACTGATAGTAATAAAATTAATCTTCAGCGGAATCCAGTTACTCTGTAATTGTATCACACAAAATAGCATTTGGTGGTGGATTCGCTCTTTTTTGGAGCTCACGGCTGTAATCAACATAAACTTTGCAGTTGTGATGACAATCATTATGTGTCTTAATTTCACAACAACAATAATGTACAAAATCAACTGATTGACTTTGCTACTCTAGCAAGTCACCAGCTTCACTGAGTTACTGCAGTACTTCGAATCCATTCGGATTTATAGTCAGAAAACTTTACTTGCACAGAATGCAAGCTGCTCTCCAAAATCAATTAATTTAAGAGTAATGAGAATATGAAAAAAACCCTTTATACTGTAAATATTATGTGAAGTATATGGGCCCCAGAGGTTGCGTTAACCAAAAATTTTCCGTCATTGACGGAATTTTTTTTGCACTGACGGAAAAATCTGAAGGCCGTCCGTCATTTTGACAGATTACACTGAGGCTGATGTAACTTGTAGCTGTAATTCCCACCCCTGTCCAGTTGGTGGTGAGTGCACTCCAGTGTGGCAACAGAGCGCGAGTTCAGTCTCCAGAATAAAATTAAAACGATGCGTTTGATTACACACAGGCGAGCACCAAATTTAAATCCATTTTATAATAATAAAGTTATAATACTTATACTTAAACAATTAAGTTTCTAATGGTTTTAAATGGTTTTTTGTGTTATTTTTCCTGCTGACTATCAAGTTTATGGTCAACGAATGGCTTTTCTATGTTACGTGACATTGTTTCCAACACTACTGATTGAACTGATTAGGACGTGATACAGATTTCGGTAAGCTACTGTATCTTGCAACATATTTTCTGATGTTTATTCATGTTTATTTCATTCTGTAAATTAGTAAAGAGGAAGGGATGATCGCGTTAACTCATGATCCGCTACAACAGTTCAAGATGAAAACTGAAAAGCGACGCACCGTCTTTGTTCAACTTTCTTTTCATAATATAAATAAATGCATAGCCGAGGCCATTTTGCTTATCCTGTAAGCTTGTGAATAAATAATGAAAATGTGGATGAAAAAAGAAACTATTAAACTATTATCATTAAAATCTAAAAATTAAAATGACTGGTAATAATTGGTTATGACGGAATTTTTACTATCCTGTCCTTTACTATACTATCCTGTCCATCATTTTTACAAAATGATGGACAGTGCTAAAGTCTAACGCGACCTCTATTTATTTTAATCTAAACTCATGGTGCAGGGGCACTTAGGTCGTGTCTGAATCCACTTTTGCTAGTTTAACAACAGAAAAAATGCTTGCCGCATGGTCCAAAAGCGTTATACATAGTCTCTTAATGAGTAATGGGTGTGTTTTGGGTGTAACATGCAATAAACCAATCAGAGTCTCATCTCCCATTTCCTTTAAAAGCCAGATGCACTTGAACCATGGTGGATTCGCTATTTACGTAGCAGAATATAGACACCCTCAACCTGATGAGTCAGTTTAAATACACGTGTGTATTGCCACGACTGGTCAAATAATTAGCCAGTTTCATTCATCATTACTGCAAATACGTAATTCTGATTCATGCAATGACTATCCCTTATGACATGTAGGCATTTTTATGTCCACAATAATAATCTTTTACATTGTAATTCCTTTTATTTTTAATATTTGGCATGTTTGAGTGTACGCACGTTGTGCACCCGCCTATAGGCGCATATTACTAACACGCCCTTTAAATAACAACAACAACAAAAAATATTGCGCCATTGACTTCAGAGCAGGTTTTTGTTGGTCAATGGCACAGTCGTTTTCAGTTGCCTCAAAATAGCAACACGCCAACAATGCCTGATTTAAATGGGGGTATTTAAAGGGGATGTCTAATGTTATTTCATGCATTCTAACTTATTTACACTGTTAAAGATTTGGATTCTCATGCTAAGCATGGCCAAAGTTAAAACAAACAAACAAACAAACCGAGTTGGACGTATGAGTATGTCTGTGCCAAATACACTCCTTCAGGGTTTGTATAAGTTTCAGAAAGTATTTTTTTTTGTATGGCCCTGTATGACATCACAAAGGGCGTAATTCCTTGTATGGGCATTTCTCCTGGAAGAGCGGCGCACTCATCAACCAAAGCGAGAGCAAGAGCACGCCCATCAATGTGCTTCGTTCGGTTACGGAAGTCGTCGGCAGTGCTGCACAGCGTTAAGGGAACAGTGGATGCAGTTTGTTTTTCCGCTGCAGCAACGGAGTTGTGCAAGTTTGTTTGTTGTTCCCAGCATTTCGGTGACGAATGTTTTCTAAACAAGGCCCAGTTTAACTCAAGATCGTTTGAAACTTTAAGATGGAAGCGACCCAGTGATAATAGATCCCGGTCATGAGTATGAAGTGCAGGTGGTGAGTAAAATTGCATCAAATGTCTATGTTTTGTTGGCAATCGGCTCATAAGTGCATGTAATGTAAACAACACGAACGTATAGTGAATCAAAAGTTATCCAGGGATAATGCGATGATGTACTGTGTGTGTCGTGACTCTTTAGCTCTGCCCACGGCTCTGCCTTTAAACAACGTGGTGCTGGATGTGAAAATTAAACTAGCAAAAAACACACGCCTGGCGTCGCATTGCGCCGGGTGTATGATAAGGCCCTTAAAGTGCAACATTATACAATATCAACAGCAATTCACTTGTCTTAAGTTAGGACAGATTACTATTATAACAGTCGTGAATCTTATCAGAGTATGAACTGCCACTCAGATTGTCTTGTGTGAGGCTCACTGAAGAACCTGTTTTCAGAGCACAGCTTTCACATCCATCAAATGAAAACACCCTAAATGTGTGGCGAGAGACGAGCGCCTGGCTTTCAATATCAAATGAGAGCAGGGACTGCAAATCAACACTCAGAGCTGAGTCCACAGTTCTCTTGTTTTACCAGCTGTTGTCTGTCTGTTCCAGGGTTGTCAACTTCAACAGAGAGAGAAAAAAAATGGTTCCATTTTACGTATATATATTTTTAAATGCGACGTAGTTACATGTTACATGTACAAACTATAGTTAACAGTAAATTATGCATGATTGCAAGCAACTAACCTGGAACCAAACCCTATAGTAAGTAAATGAGCTTGTTAGTGGAGACTCCAAGACCAGAAACAGATGGGTCGGATAAGGGAAACATCAAAAATTTCTACTGTTGGTGCGCCTCCAGGAACAGGGTTAGGAAACACTGCATTACACACATGCCTAGGCAAATTATAACACTAGAAAACTGTGCACAAATAACATCTAGGTAGCAACACCCAATGACAACCTGGTATCTTTCATGATTTGATTTTCCTAATCTGCGATTTTGTTTGCAAAGCTTATTTAAATTCAATAAATAATTTTAAAGTTCTCTGGGCGTTAAAAGCTAAAATACAGGACAAACTGTGTTCCATATTAATTTTACATGGAGCGCAACTCTAATCCCCGGATGATTATGTATTATACAGGATGGCTGGCAATCTTAGTCTTGTACTTGAATGCAAAATGTCCTCTATGCTGAATCACTTATGCAGGTTCATCCAACATTGGACACCTGATTATTTCATGAAGGGGAGTGGTAAAATATGAGATTTGTGGGCCAAGGAGCAACACAAAATACGTCCTCACTGAAGTCATCGTCTTGTTCCTGTCTCATCTCCCCTCAGCAAAGACAATTAGAGTCGCCAGACTCCACAAGCCTCTTAGCTCTCTGCTGCCTCACAGTAATACATTTCCTTATTTTTCCACTTCATCTACATTTGGCTCATCACATGAAACAGATCGTCAAGTGAGTTGAGATTAAAATTTTCCATTAGTCGAGAGTGGGGTTGGGGAAGAAAGAAGAATTCACACTGTGTTTAATATGCAATACAGAAAAAGTGTGGGTGTGCAGTTAGCTAATTAGTGGTGTTTGCTAAGGCAAGTATCACTATTACTAGGGAAACCCATAATCAGAGGTGCAATTACAATATATTCAGTATATACACACAATACAGTCACACAGTACCATGAAGGGTTGCCAGAGCCCAGAAAACTTTTCAGCCTAACGCTGACTTAAAACTTGCCCAAAAGGGCCTTAAAATAAATGTAGACCATGGTATAAAAGTAGCCCCAAAAATGCAACCTGCGGTGCTGTAGTTTTTCCCACAACTGCATTTTCAAAATAGCCCAATTGTGTGGGAAAACCATGACCCAGCCAAAAACCTATACACAGTTTACAAGGTCATTTAAATGTATTGTCAAATATTAGTAATCATGGAAAAAGGACATAAGGCACTTTGAATAAAACTGTAAAAAATGTTGTCATTGCAGTTTTCAAGGAGTTTATGACATTGTGTCTTAACAAAAGTGTTTAATGAAAAAATATATACACTGCCCGGCCCAAAAAAAAGTTACTGTCTGGACTTATTTGCAAATACAATGACTTGATAATTATTGCTGTGATTATTATTCTTCTAGCATGTTATAAGTTTGGCAACAGTTTTTCTAACCCTAATTGATTGAGTGAGTATCTTTTCATTTCTTAAAGGATTAATTCACTTCAGAATGAAAATTTCCTGATAATTTACTCACCCCCATGTCATCCAAGATGTTTATGTCTTTCTTTCTTCAGTCGAAAATAAATTAAGGTTTTTGTGGAAAACATTCCAGGATTTTTCTCCATATAGTGGACTTCACTGGGGTTCAACGGGTTGAAGGTCCAAATGTCAGTTTCAGTGCAGCTTCAAAGGGCTCTACACAGACCATTGAACCCCAGTGAAGTCCACTATATGGAGAAAAATCCTGGAATGTTTTCCACAAAAACCTTAATTTCTTTTCGACTGAAGAAAGAAAGACATAAACATCTTGAATAACATGGGGGAGAGTAAATGATCAGGAAATTTTCATTCTGAAGTGAACTAATCCTTTAAACAACCATGTAGGAAGACACATAATGGCCATATTGCAGGATGACAAAGCCAAGATTCATCAGGCTCAAATTGTGAAAGAATGGTTGGGAGGGAGCATGAAGAATCATTTTCACACATGAATTGGCACCTCTGAGTCCAGACCATAATTTCATTGAAAGTCTTTGGGATGTGCTGGAGTAGACTTTACAGAGTGCTCACCTCTTGCATTGTCAATACAAGATCTTGACCAAAAAATGATGCAAGATCTTTGATCAAGATCTTGTATTGACAATGCAAGAGGTGTGCACTCTAAGTCTACTTCAGCACATCCCAAATGTGGGATTCAGAAGTGCCAATTCATGTGTGGAATGAATATGCAGTATATATGCAAATGGCCAGGATGGTCAGTAAATGATGTTAGCAATTCAGAACACTGTAGCAACCACATAGCAATACACTAAAATAATCACCAACCACAAACATTAGCATTGTTTTGCATGGGCAAGTTCCAATTCGCATTTTCTTCAAAGAAAAAAATAAATAAATAAAATGACTGGTCTTCATTTAAACCTAATTTAGAAAAAGGAACCTCAATTAGAATGGTGCAATGATGCTTGTGATGTCCTTCTATCTGGTATATGGACACAAATGGTTCTCTCCACTGCAATGTGAGTTAGCAGGCATGCAGTGTTACTGCAGCACTGAGAGGAATGACAAGAGACATTTCACAGCATTCTCCCTGGATGGATTAGCTCTCTGCAGCAGAGAGACTGAAAGCAGGGGTCTCTGGATGGGAGGGGGTTTAGCCAAGCCTCAGTTTGGATCTGAAACAAAGTCACCCTGCTAGAGCAATTTGTTCTAGTGGTCTTCTGTCAGTCACAATAAGCGTCATACAGGTTGACAAGTTTAGTTTAAACTTTAATTACTCAAGAACCCGTAGCCAAAGAGACAGTCTGGGTTGACTGCGTTGGTGTCACAGAAAAACAAAGACACTGTTGAGGGTGCCAGGATGAGGACAAACCTGCTGTCAACGATGTCTTTAACATCTCCATTACTTCTTTTCCTTTTTGCTGTCATATTCTAACCTTATGAAAACACAGTTTCACCTCAAAGACCAATAGCTGTGGCTTATAATGTTTTACCTGTTACGGTTTTGAGTTCGAGGTTGTTATATTGTAAGCATTCATTAAACCAAGTGACTTTGCTAAATGATATACTGTAGGCCTGTTGTTGACTAGATTTTGATCTAGATATTATTTAGAAATCGAAGCATCTGGCTTTTTTTTTTTTTGTACAACTAAATCCATTCCCTCATTGCTTTTCTTTTGTATTATCAAGAATGTTCTAATGATAAGTGAAAAAACCCGCAGAAAGTTGCATGCTCATATGCTCATCCATAGGCTTAGCCTTCCCCTGGCCATGGGTAAAAAAATAATGGGTGCTTTGGCCAAAAACGCACCTGCACATGTAAACTAAATCTAGTAATAAAATTAAAATGAAAATTAAATTAAAAGTGCTGATTGTGGCATAAAATTTAGATCTGCTCATGTTGCATTATATTTTTACGCGTTCAATCACTCGCGTACTCACTCATAATTCTGTTGAGTTTATAATTGCAATGGCCAATCAGAGACATTAAGATTAGTAATCGCTGAAACACCAGAGTTTTATTCAGTGCGCGAACTGAACTCTAAATTCTGCACTCGCGCGAATACTCTCATCATAAACTGTTAAACATGAACAGATTTGGTGATCGTGCTCTTGAGAGTGTTGAAACTAATATAAATAGGTTTTTCTATTTACAATGTATTTTTGCAGCGTTGAACAATGTAGCCATTAGTCAATCACAAAAATATCTGATGATTTCTTGAACGAAATGGCCAATCAGACGTGTTAAAAGAGGGGGTATCACATACAGTTTCTGCCAATCTCATATTAAACTTGAGTACCTATAGAGTAGTAGTGCATCCTTCATATCGCCAAAAAGTCTTTAGTTTTATCATATTTATAAAAGATACATACGCTGTACCGAGTCTTTCCGAAAACAGCCGAGCACCTGGAGGCGTGCCGTGTGAGCGGAGCTAAAGAGTGACGAGCACGCGCAGCTTTTGCGTAGCGATCGTCTGCAAGCTATCAATGGTCAGCTAAACAAATGTATTTAAACAAACACAATACACCATAGCATTATACCTGGATAACTTTTGAATCACTATAATGAATATAGCGTATATTGAATGATGAATAATGAATTTATGAATTCACTACGTTCGTGTTGTTTACATTATATGCACTTAGGCGCCTACTGCCAACAAAACAGACATTTGATGCAGTTTTACTCACCACCTGCTGTTCAACTCATGACCGGGATCATTACCGCTGTGACCGCTCCATCTTTCAGTTTCAAACGATCTGTAAATCCAGCGTTGAACTGGGCCTTGTTTATGAAACCATAAACGCCGATCCTGAGGGCTCGAGCAGCCACGGAAAAACACGAGATATTTTCCATTTATTTTAACCAAATAAAAATGCGATTGCAACTATAAGACACAACTTTATCCTTATTTTAATAGTTAATTTAAGGCGGTTTCTATGGTTATTTTAATGACAAATATCGAGAGCGCATCAATGTAATGCGTGAGCACAAAACTCTCAGCTCCGCTGAACGCTGGGTTCCTTGGGAAGCAAGGTTATCTTTCCCTCACAATCAAAAACACACTTCTTTGGTGACATTGTTGATTTCGTGGACTAACAACAAAGTGACAAATCTTTTTCAAGCATTTACATTTACATTTACATTTATGCATTTGGCAGACGCTTTTATCCAAAGCGACTTACATTGCATTATACTACACATTTGTATCTGAGTATGTGCAATCCCTGGGATCGAACCCATGACCTTGGCATTGCTAGTGCCATGCTCTAACCACTGAGCTACAGGAAAGTCCTGTGCAGCGCCAAAAAAAGCTGAACGAAGTGAGTTGATGGGTGTGCTCTTGCTCTCTCGCTCTGGTCAATGTGTGCGCACGCTCTTCCAGGAGAAGTGCCCGTACAAGGAATTCCGCCCTTTATTACATTATAAAGGGCCATACTCAGGAAAAAAAAGTTTGTGAGGAATCGGAAGAGTATTTTTGGCACAGAAATACTCCGTTATGCGTCCAACTCATGTTTTGAAACTTTGGCCATGCTTAGCATGAGATTCCAACTCTTTAACAGTGTAAATAAGTCAGAATACATGAAAAAGCATTATACCCCCCCTTTAAGTTAGAATCCCCTCACCACTCAAAACGGCAGAGGTTTTGTCCAGTGCTGAGATCTGCTCACTCAAATCCTCTCGTTATAATTTAACTTGTAACAAAATGAGTAAACATTATAAAATATGTATTGTACAGTCAGCTTAATCGATTATCAGAACTCTTTCAGATTGCAATTAAATAAGATGAGTGATAGCTTATCGATTATAAAAGTGACAGCTTTTATGCAAGCTTTCTAGGCGATAATCTGTACAGAATTTGAAGAAAATGTAGAAGTTGGATGTACTAATCGTTTAGTTATCCAGAAGTGGATGTACTAGTTTAGTTATCCAGAAATGTAGTCAACTTGTTGGAAAGTCAGTGTTTACCTATGATATACTGTGCAGGACAAGTGGTCATTGCTGTGTTTACACGACAAAATTTAGTTATCAAATCTAGTGTGCCGAATGTCCTTCAGGCTTGATGCAAGTTCCACAGCTTCTATTCAGTAAAACTGACTGAAATTAGTCGATTTAAGCTCCAGTTTGAGTTTTGGATTTTTTGTAAATAAATTACCATTAAATGGTGTAATGATCATCATTTAAATCTGATGATTAAGTTTATAATAATTATTAATGCATCCTTCCTGAT
>RJVU01059915.1:1600040-1695117 GCA_003731715.1 Anabarilius grahami | reverse complement strand
CCTTCCAAATATCTTCCTGTTTTTAATTTTATTTTCAGAAATTATATATATATATATATAAATTGGTTTCTGCAATGTTGATTTGTTCACTTCCCATGTAAATAAATAAGTAAATAAATACATAAATACATGAAATAGATAGTTTGAAATATCTTAATACTGTACTTGAAGACTTTTAAATAATAATAAAATAATACAAATAAATTGTATATGTTTTGCAAATATAGAATTGTCTTTTTCAACACAAAATATGAAATAATGAATTACTCAAGTATTACCTAGTAACTATGCAGGAACTACTAGTGATCAGGACCATTATTTTAAATCTTCTTCACTTTAAAATAATGGTCCTGATCACTAGTAGTTCCTGCATAGTGACTAGGTAATACTTGAGTAATTCACAATGCATTTTATGATTATATTCAGAGTAAAAATGATGACTGATTACGTCTCAGACACACGATGATGTTCTTTACAATTTGTCCGTTAGTTAATAGTTATTAATGATGGTAATCTCATTTTGTAGTTATTGATTAGATAATAAGGAACTATCTTCTAAATTTGATATTACTTACTGATTAGTTAAGCTTGTTTCTTTAGAAGTTAAAAGAAGTAGCTGAAGTGTTAATGTAGTACTACTCATTATTCCTGCATTACTTCCTGCATAGTTACTTATTAATGGCAGACCATTATTCTAAAGTGTTACCAAATAATCTAATAAACAAAATCTTGATAAGTTATTACATATTATTACATTTTTTTTTTTTGCCATGTTGGATTGCTACCGATATAGTTTGTTTGCAATCACGTGATTCTGATGATGCACGAAAGAGGGGGACACTACAAGAGGGGTATAAACAAAAAATCACAACATATTTTGGACGTGATCCATAGCGATTTTTATTTTTTTATTTTTTTTACTGAATTGGAATATTTGCCTGTCATAAAGACTGTAAGCAAGTTCTCCAGTGCCCAGTAGCATAAAGCACCTCAAGTTTTTCCCATAAGTATGAGACTTAAGGTGTGATTTCCCCTTATCTATGGGAATGACTCAAGGGTGTTGCATATAAAGTAATAATGCAAACAGTTCTCTAAGAGAAACCACTAAGTGTTTCACGACAGCAACCCAGGTTTTGTCGTTATAAAATTCTATTGTTGTTATGTAATTTGTTAATACAGATAGGGTATGCTAAGTATGTAATTTGATCAATGTTTATGTGAATAATCACTTAAATTAAAATGTTTACAATTTAAAGCAGCTGATCATGTCTCGTTAGAAGACTTGGATTGAACCTGCTCACTCCGTGTAACACTTAGGGTGAAGTTTTCCAAAACATATGTTATACTAAGGAAAATTACACTTTATGCAACCATGGACATCCTTCCAACCCAGAAAACAAATGAAAGCATACAAAACTGGAGGCATACTACTTTTTTGTTAGTGGTTGCATATGCAAGTTGTATTAACTTTTGACAAAGTGGCCCAACATGGCCTCACCCCCTTTTGTTCTGTGTTCTCGGGGGCGGGGTTTATGTAAATTAAGCTCATTGTAGTCCCTACCAGCCGCTTGTTGTAGTCCTTAAACAGAGAATTCTGTAAAAGAAAATATCTCTTTGCATTGAACTTTGAGCGTTGTAGCTTTGCAGATGTTGTTTATCCTCAAACAGCAACATTACACACTAACTAAAGTTAAAAAAGTGAAATCATAATGAACCACCCCTTTAATGCATTTAATGCAATGTTCTGTTGCCTCACAATCACTGTAAATACTGGTGACATAAAACAGCTCTAGCCCAAGATGAGTCTTTAGCACATCCAATCCCTACAGTATCTTGTTCTTTTTGTCAAAGAATCGTGAAGAACAATCACGCGGAGCTCGTGGGCAGACACTAACACACATCGTCAAAAGAGTTTCAAAGCATGACACCCACTCACTGTCATTCGGTGAGATTTCTTTTGCTCTCACTCACACATCACTGTCTTTGTCATCTCATACTGTATGATTTGCTTCTCCTGAATGAGTCCATAAGCAGATGGTCTTTGCAGTTTGCGTTCCAACTGGCATCACTTCTAAAGGCTTATCAAAATATTAGCAAGCCAGAGAAGTTTATATCCCACACACACCGAAACACTTCCATGCTCACACTGACAGTCCAGGTCTGTGGGTCATATCTGTGGGAAGGACCAGAAAAAACATAGCTTCCAGTTCACTGCATAAAAACTGATAAATCATATTCAGTCAAACTGTGGCCTTTAGAAATCTCAGTATCTTGTGTCCCCGATGCTACTAAAGTCTCATTCGAATCTATTTCTTCAAGAAGATATTTTCTGGTCTGATAAGTATTCCTTTCTGAGCCTCAGACTCTCTCTGATCAATAAGCTAATCCTCCTTGAGAAATCCTTCTGTAATGGTTCGGATTTCAGTGGTTGAAGTTGCATCTGGCTGTATCTGACGCTGCTGAAAAGACTTAAGTTGACAGAAAAAAAAGGCCATTATTTTTGTTGTTGTTTTTACCACTTTACCATGAAGATGGCAAGCATACATAACATATTTTTCTAATTGGTTTACCTGCAGAACAACTGGAGAATATTTCCTAGTCATTTATAATCAAGAAGCACAAATGTTTCTCCTAAGTCTAAACGCATCTCTGATCGATAACCGTTTAAAAACTGCCAGTGAACCACCCGTTGGTCTTTCTGAGTCTTGTATTTATATTTGTTTTGCTCATGTCCCTGGTTACAGCTCTTTGAATGGTTGGACTGATTCTCCATTAGCAAGTAAACAGGATTTACACACAAGCTGCAGCAGGGAGTGTGATCGTTTCTGACCCTTTGCTTTTTGTCTGGGTCAAACCAGATTGGTTGGGGCTTGCAGATGTCTGCAGGTTTCCATTTGTGTGAGTAGCCACGTTACTCTGCAGTCACACACATGATCTGAGCAGAAGAAGCTTGCTGGCCTTAAAGGGATAGTTCCCCCCAAAATAACATTATCCCATAATTTACTCACCCTCAAGCCATCCTAGGTGTATAGTTCTTCTTTCAGCCGAACACAATTAGAGTTATATTACATAATATCCTAGCTCTTCCCATCTTTGTAATGTCATTCAATAGTGTCATTAAATGCATCCATTCATCATAAAAGTAATCCATTCGACTCCAGTGGGTTAATAAATGCCTTCTGAAGCAAAGCAATGGGTTTTTGTAAGAAAAATATCCATATTTAAAACTTTATAAACTAATCACTGGCTGATCCGACATATGACGTATTATAATTTTCATTTTTGGTTGTGACTACTCAACGGTTTTTCATTGTAGTGGGCACTCCTCATGTAAAACAAGTCTAACAGCACATGCAAAGCTTCTATAGATGCAATAAATGTTGTTGTTATTATTATTATTATTATTATATGTAATAAGGACAAAAAATCCTTCATTCCAGCTACATTTGGTAACATATGCCTTAGACACAGTTTCTTTATATTTCATTTCACCTTGAACTCTGACAACAGAACAATATCACAAGAAGGCAAAGGAAGCAGTACCCAGTCTACTTGCTAAATATGTAAATAAACACATACTGTAAATACATACTCACTCGCCAATTTGGTGGGTAATGATTCATAAATTCACTTTGCTTGCCATCTATCAGAGCCCATGCCTTGGGATGAGCCTCCAACATTAGCAAAACAAAACGTAACACTACAGTACACTGGAGAGGAGACAAGGTCACTCTTCTCAACCTGTTCTCACTTCCCATGTGTCTGATAAATGCAGCATATTGAAGACTTTCGTGAGCCACTATGCAGAACAGTGACAGCATGATGTTTTAGGGCATTATTTTCAGTATCATTATCGGATGCCATGGGAGTGAGAATGTTTTTAGTTTTTTTTGTGCATGGATATTGATGGAGACCAATTATTCATCAGCAAAATCAATTATTGTTTTATGAGAGAAGTCACAGAGAATTTTGCGACAGGTAAGATTCAGTTTATGGACTACACTTTCATTATGGTTCCTGCAAACAATGACTGTTGTAAAACTTGTGCAACTAAAAGTGACTGAATGATTCAGAATCAAATCTTGTAATAAATATATTTTTATTTTAAACAGTGATTTTGATAATCTGATTATATTGTTTTGGCTAGAATCTCTGATTGGCCGGTAAATTTCAGCTTTTTGTATATAGTTTAAACAGACGTTTTAACTGAGCCTTATAACGGTTTTGTGTCATTTCTCCCAGCCTTTTCTTTTTTTTTTTTTTCATAACATAATATAGCGTACAGTCATTTCATTGTGGAGCACAAACAATATTCAGTAGTTACTTGAGTTTTTACTCAGTGGACAAAGCATATAATAGTTCTTCATTACATTACTACTTGACTTCAGAATTACTTCTCTGAGACATTTGCCAAACCTTGCTTACAGACTCTCCTAACGCAAAAGAAGCCTTACATCTCAGGGGATCTGCTTGCATCTGTTTAGTTGTCCAGCCATTGGTGAAATGACAGTCTGACAGCTGTGGAGACAAATATGCTGATTGATTACTGTGGAAGGGAATGCAGTCTGAAATCTAAAGACCCCTTTCCTAGTTTGACCCTGTCGCCAAGACTGCATGGGATTCATGATAGCCCTCCACAATTTTCATCTGTAAAATGGCCAAATTGGTTTAAATATTGTAATAAAGAACACTTCAAAATGTTCTCTTTTGCTATCTTTCCATCCATGAAAGGTCTATAGATCTTGACAAGAAACATTTTCCCAGTCACGTCCAATTTGCAAAAGGTCACTTCAAAGAGGCTACTCACCAAGGGGCTTTGACAAAAAAAATCAATTAAAAGAAAGTGAGAGAGCTGTTAATAGTTCGAATGGTGAGCAGAAAATAATATTTCTTGGCCCAGAAAAAAACTCAAACTAACTTCATAACATAACACAACACATCCCAAAATAACACAACAACCTAATCCAACCTTAGCTTTCATCAATGGTTGAAATTGCTTCCGAAAGGGAGAGGAAATTCACTTCACATTCCTTCAGCACTTTCTTCAAAGTAGGTCAGCATTGTAGATGCATAACATTATAACACAACAACCCAACTGAGCCTAACCTTAGTCCTCTTCTTTGTGAGATCAAATTAATTATGCAATATCTTCTAAATTTGCCAAATCCTATCTTGCTAATTGAACACACATGCAAATTTGATGAGAATAGCTGGATTGACTTGAGACAAGTGCACATTTCCGTGCTGTTTAAAAATGGCATTTAGATCAAGACTGAAATCCATTATCAGCAACAAAGTGATTGGTTGATGACACAGATGTGCACACATACATACATACAAACATACATTTATATAGGAAAAAAACACACCAGGCCAAATGCTCCAAATACCATTATCTACTGCTGTACACTGCAGGAAAATTACATCCTGAAAACGTTAATTGTATTAATGGCACTATAATGGCTTAATGGCTACTCCATACTGTATCTCCCAGTGCTGCAAAAAGCTTGCCATCCAAACTTTCCAACCCCACCCTCACCCCAGGGTCTTTGATAAGTTGCAATCTACCCTTCAGTTGGACAAAGGTACATTTTCATAGTACTAGCTAGATCTGCCTTGTAACAAGTTTGTGAGTTTGTGTTGTGAGTCATTAAATATTGCCTGCAGGCATAGCCCCAGTTTAATAACAGGATCCTGTCATAATGACATGTAATAAAATATGCATCTACATTTGTTCAACCTACAGTAGGTTTACTGAGCTAAACTAAGCTTAACTTGGCCCTGCAGTGCAATCATCAGACCTTATTATTCACATGAGACTAGTTGCCTTATGTTGTTATGAAATTGCACAGATCAAAGTGCTAACTAATATCTTTTAATAGCTGAAAGATACTGTTGATTAACAATGAATGCATTTGCATGCAGAATCTTACACTAATTAAGCTTAATCAATCAACATTCATGTCAGGAGTTGCATGTAGTTAAATCCAAAGGATGATGCATGACGCAGAATGAGCGACAATAATAGACTTTAACAGATACCTCGAAAACGCTACACAGTCCACATAACGTTAACACAAGACCATGAACTTAAAAACAGAGGGCTTATACACACAGAAGGATGATCATCAACAGAGCAGGGAACAGGTAAGAACAAATTAGAAACCATGACTAATGAATGACTCTAAAACAGCCAAATGCAGACAATGAAAACTAAGACTAGTAACTAAACAAAACATGACTGTGACATAAACCAGAGGGAGGGAGGGTGGTCTGGAAGAGGACGAGGAGCAGGCAGAGGAAGACACAAAGGAGGTGATGAAGGTGGGAGAAGCCAGGGTGGAGACAGGAGGAATCAGAGCAGAGACTGGCGGAGCAGGAGCCATGACAGGATGAAGGTTGACGGAGAAGGCGGAGTCAAAGAGCCAGGGTGTGGTGTGACCGAGGTAAAGGCATGGGCTTGGTACACGAGGGCGAAGACTGTGGGAGTGAGGACAATGAAAGAACTGGAAGGAAGGAAGAGCCTGGAGGAGGCAGATGGGAGGAGGGATGAGGCGCAGCTGCTGATTCGGAAGTCCAAGGCGGAGCCAGAGCAACTATAGACCAAAATGGAGACAGAGGGACGAGGGAGCCTGGCATGAGGGCTGAGGTGGAGTCCGGGGCTTGGAGGTTTGAGGTGGCGCAAAGGGATCTACAGGCCAAGAATGAGCTTATGACTGAGAAGCCAAAGGCAGATCCGTGCAGCTGAGAGGAACCACTGGAGGAGCCAAGGGGCTGAAGGGAAACAGCGGAGATGAGACCGGGGAACTAGATGGGGAAGTGATTGAGGCACACCAGATCTAAGAAGTCCCTTGTGTGATCCTCGATGGAGGACAGCAGGAGGAGGTGGACAATGGGGCTATCCATGGAAAATATCAGAATATAAATCTTTTCTTGTGGTCTCATGTTCTTTCAGGGGTTTCTTGTAGTTAAATCCAAAGGCCATGACGATGAACAATAATAATAGACTTTAACAGAGACCTCAAAAACTCTACACAGTCCACATAACAATAACACAAGACCAGATGATCAGAACAGGGACAGGTGAGAACTAATTAGAAACCATGACAACAAATGAATGACTCCAACACAGCCAAATACAGACAAGGAAAACTAGGACTACTAGGTCTTCTTGTATTGTGTAAACGTCATAAACAGTTTATTAGAGACTGTCCTCCCCCCCCCCGTTTTTCAAGCACCTTATTACGACCTATATTTACGTTTTGAAGTCATGCGCCCTCTGGTGGGTGTAAAAATAATGATAGTTACAGTCTTACGTCTGTCATCATGAAATGATGTATGACCCTGGGATCGAACCCACGATCGCATGATCACATGATTGCATATTGTTATTGCAATGCTCTGTCAATTGAGCTACGCGAAACCCGAAAAAGGACGCAGATAAAAGGGAACGATGCATTAAAATAAACGTGTCCTGTTGTCGAAAGGGGCGCAATTTTAGCAAATGCTCCTATGGGTCGTATTTCATGAATTAAAATGAAAGTGTCCTGTTGTCTATAGGGGCGCCACTTTAGTAAACGCTCCTATGGGTCATATTTCAAAAGAAGTGACAAATGACCTATATGGTCGTATTGGTTGGAAGACATGTTGGTTTATTATTATTGAATCAAAATGCATATTTTCATGCTGGCTTTGCTTATGCTTTAGAATTCACAACTTGTAAAACATCAAACATGATTTTGAACAGGTGTATTTACTGCTGCTACTATCAACTCAAAATGGATATTCTCACGTTAGCTTTGCTTTTATGCTTAATTATTCACTCCTTGCATCATATGCAAAACATCAAACATGATTTTGAACATGTATGTTTGCTTCATGATACACACCATGTAACATTGTTTAGTGTTTTCTTAAGTGGTTGATTTTCAGAGGAACTAGCCTACAGCAAACGCTGAACCAGACTATTTAAATGTTGAGCAAGCAATCCCATTGGCTGCAGGATCAGCAGAGCCCAATCAGCTTGTGCCATGTGGTAATGACGTGACTGCTTGCAGATTGAACATAAAAGACCAATCAGCCTGCACCCTCTAGAGTTGCATGACTGAACTAGATATTTGTCTGACAGAAGTTTTCTGTGCACTTTGGGAACTTTATATCTTCCTCTTCACCGCTCCCTCAGGGCTCTATTCTCGGACCTATCTTGTTTTCCATATACATGTTTCCTTTAGGGTCCATTTTTAGAAAGTATAGCATCTCTGTTCATTGTTATGCAGGTGATATGCAACTTTATCTTTATCTTTATCTAAACAACTTTTAACTTTATAGGATATTTTTATTTTTATTATTCTTTTTCTACACTAAAACTATCTGGTTGTAAGAGACAGCATGTCATAGAGATCCCAAACTTGGCGGGATGATCAGAACTCCCACCGCTACTCTTGAGCACAGACACGCATCCATAGGACAGTGTTGTGCTATAAATAAGCACTTTTGTGTTCTGATTCAACTCTGGAACAGATTTTCTCTGAATCCCTTTCCCTGAGAAAAACAAAACAAAACAAACAAACAAAAAACTCCATTGTGAATTTTCTGATAAACATACTTTTTGGAACTCCTCCTTGGCCATTTGTCCAGTTTGCATGACATTTGGCACACATCATCCACAGAGATTCACGACACAAAGTAATCAAGTTGCGAAGATATAAGTAAAATAATTGTTTAGGCGATGCCCATTTTTATGAACTGACCTATATCTGATGAATGTAATGTCCATGCTTAAGAAAACTGATATCCATAAACACCTGGACATTCTGACACACACTGAATTTAGTCAAATTCTGCCTATATGAGGGTGCTAAATCTGTGACTACTATAACTCCATAACCATTCAATCCACTAAATTGAAAATTAGTATACAGTGCATTATCTTTGGTACATGTGCTAACATGTTCTTTAAATATAATTTGGACAAATCAACAAACAAGGCCACCATCAGCCAATCAAATGTGAGCATTTATCTCAATGCGAATGACAGATGAGGGCTGTAATGCTAATGAGGTCCAGTAATGGGAGAATAAGAAACTGAATAAATACATATTTTCCCATCAGTTTGAATGGCTAAATATTTCCTGATTTCCTTTTTGAAGTTAGTTGTCTCTTAGTTGACTATATTTTCTTATGCTCTTTCCACAAATTAAACTTTACAGTATCAATGGATATTCAAGACTGTTGACTTTGCAAAACAAACAAATAATATTTGTAAAGATAATTGCAGTTGTAACTATTTGTGATTTGCTACATATGCTAATGGTGCTTGGACCCTGATAATCACTATGGATAAGCAGTATATTATTTAATTTTTTAGAATAAAGTCTTGACCAAAATACGGACCTTAATGAGAAAATGATGCATGTAAATGCTGTCAGTCTCCCTCTGTTCTTCAACTCAGCTCCCAGTACTGCACATTGGATATGACATAAGTGTTTCTGCTCAGCTTGTTAGTAAAGGCAGCATGACCTGAATTTTGTGTGTCAGATTAGTGGTGATACACCTAAAGGCTGTGTCAAAACATGAAGGCAGTTGCCTTGCTGCCCAGCCAGATAGTGTTTTTGTACAAAGGCATCTCCTAAGGAAACTGTAAGACACATTAACATTGTGACAAATGATCTAAAACGAAGTCAACTGAGCTTTAGACATAATCAAGCAAATATTTAATGAATAAAACAAAATATGAATAATTATTTGTAGGAAAGAAATGGACATGTATCTAATAAAGTATTTCTTTCACCCACTCCATTAGATTAGGCACTTTCTTTCTGTTTAACCAACCAACCAACGAACAGAACACACAGGAATGTGTGACATTATAGACATGAAAGATACATATTTGCTGCCTTCAAAAACCATCCCAATGTAGGAATCTTAGTTGACAGGGTATTACACAAACATTGAATGTTGGATGTGGCTTTATGCCTTTCTACCTTCTAATTCTCTCTGCAAAGACAGCATTTTCTAAATATGCTGTTCTTATATAATTTGGTGAGCTTTATTTATTCTAACCATTGTCACTTATATATAATGCTGTAATATTCACAGCCATATACCAACGTGTTTCTTTAAACTAAATAATGAGCAGGACGAGCATCCTGTTCTTTTGTTTGTTTGTTTTTTCCTCCCTCTGTTACCATGTCAAAATGGGGCAGTCATTCTGGAATGCGTCATGGATTTATTTTAATAGACAGATTTATTTTTACTTGACAGAATTTGGGTCAGTGACATGGAGTTTAATTAATGCATTAATTTATTTTCTAGATAATTTTATTAATTCAAAAATACATTCATCCATGAATGAAATTCATTTATACACTGTGTTTCTTATTAACCTGCACCTTTTTTTCTAAAGGCCTATTTTTAAATGCTTAAAATGAATTTTGTAGACTGCATATTCAATTTGCATATATACAGGTCCTTCTCAAAAAATTAGCATATTGTGATAAAAGTTCATTATTTTCCATAATGTAATGATGAAAATTTAACTTTCATATATTTTAGATTCATTGCACACCAACTGAAATATTTCAGGTCTTTTATTGTTTTAATACTGATGATTTTGGCATACAGCTCATGAAAACCCAAAATTCCTATCTCAAAAAATTAGCATATCATGAAAAGGTTCTCTAAACGAGCTATTAACCTAATCATCTGAATCAACTAATTAACTCTAAACACCTGCAAAAGATTCCTGAGGCTTTTAAAAACTCCCAGCCTGGTTCATTACTCAAAACCGCAATCATGGGTAAGACTGCCGACCTGACTGCTGTCCAGAAGGCCATCATTGACACCCTCAAGCGAGAGGGTAAGACACAGAAAGAAATTTCTGAACGAATAGGCTGTTCCCAGAGTGCTGTATCAAGGCACCTCAGTGGGAAGTCTGTGGGAAGGAAAAAGTGTGGCAAAAAACGCTGCACAACGAGAAGAGGTGACCGGACCCTGAGGAAGATTGTGGAGAAGGACCGATTCCAGACCTTGGGGGACCTGCGGAAGCAGTGGACTGAGTCTGGAGTAGAAACATCCAGAGCCACCGTGCACAGGCGTGTGCAGGAAATGGGCTACAGGTGCCGCATTCCCCAGGTCAAGCCACTTTTGAACCAGAAACAGCGGCAGAAGCGCCTGACCTGGGCTACAGAGAAGCAGCACTGGACTGTTGCTCAGTGGTCCAAAGTCATTCGGAAATCAAGGTGCCAGAGTCTGGAGGAAGACTGGGGAGAAGGAAATGCCAAAATGCCTGAAGTCCAGTGTCAAGTTCCCACAGTCAGTGATGGTCTGGGGTGCCATGTCAGCTGCTGGTGTTGGTCCACTGTGTTTTATCAAGGGCAGGGTCAATGCAGCTAGCTATCAGGAGATTTTGGAGCACTTCATGCTTCCATCTGCTGAAAAGCTTTATGGAGATGAAGATTTCGTTTTTCAGCACGACCTGGCACCTGCTCACAGTGCCAAAACCACTGGTAAATGGTTTACTGACCATGGTATTACTGTGCTCAATTGGCCTGCCAACTCTCCTGACCTGAACCCCATAGAGAATCTGTGGGATATTGTGAAGAGAAAGTTGAGAGACGCAAGACCCAACACTCTGGATGAGCTTAAGGCCGCTATCGAAGCATCCTGGGCCTCCATAACACCTCAGCAGTGCCACAGGCTGATTGCCTCCATGCCACGCCGCATTGAAGCAGTCATTTCTGCAAAAGGATTCCCGACCAAGTATTGAGTGCATAACTGAACATAATTATTTGAAGGTTGACTTTTTTTGTATTAAAAACACTTTTCTTTTATTGGTCGGATGAAATATGCTAATTTTTTGAGATAGGAATTTTGGGTTTTCATGAGCTGTATGCCAAAATCATCAGTATTAAAACAATAAAAGACCTGAAATATTTCAGTTGGTGTGCAATGAATCTAAAATATATGAAAGTTTAATTTTTATCATTACATTATGGAAAATAATGAACTTTTATCACAATATGCAAATTTTTTGAGAAGGACCTGTATATGTACTTTTTACTCCTTACAATTTTATTTACAGTCAAAAAGTACTTATTTTTTGGAGATCACTTCATTCTATTTTCCTTTGCTATTACCAAACCAATTGAATTGCGCTGATGCCCAGTTTAATTTCAATGTTATTTATTCTGCCAATGAGATTAGTTTTCACATTCCATGAAATTGGTCTGACGTGTTCATTGGTCCTTTGGAAGTGACGTCATGTCGCATCAATTACCACAATGCACAGCACCTTGACCTGGAAATTAGAGAAATTATAATCAATCAGTGGAAGAAAATGGAGGAAGGACGTGATTCAGCTACGAACACAGTCCAAAATCAGCCACAGGATCAAGAGCACCCGTGGCCAACAGTTTATCTGATGATGAAGATTTTTTCGCTTCTTTGTAACCGACAACACATGAAGCCAGCAAAGAGTTGGATGGATGTCTGGCCTGTGTTTCAGATACCAGGTATCAGTCTCTGCTCACGTTCCCTGCTATTTGCAGCCTCTCTATGAAGACTAATACACCTCTTCCTGCATCGGCTGCCTGTGAGAGGCTTTTCAGCACTGCAGGATTGCTTTTCAGCCCCAAAAGAGCTAGGCTTGACACTCACAATTTTGAAAATCAGCTTCTGCTTAAGTGAAATCCGAGGTTTTACAACTTTGAGGAGCATTTTGCATACTGGCATTAGGTAGTAGTCTTATAGTTTGATAATTAAATACAATTAAATACAAACATTTCTAAAGCAGGATAAAACCTTGTATGTGGTTCATTCACTTCATGTTTTTAGAGATTAAAAGCTTAAACAAGAATCTCTAGTTTTCATTCTTGCTGTTACTTTTACTTTTTTTAATACTCAAGTACAATTTTAATGTGGTACTTTTTTTACTTTTAATCAAGTATGATTCTGGCCAGATACTTTTACTTTTAATTTCACTTGAGTAACATTTTTGAGTACTTTTTACACCTCTGATAAAATCAGAGACATGTGGGGGTCTTCTGAAATAAGAAGGAAAATGGAATGTCATCATCAATAAGAAAACAAAACAAAGAAACAAACAAAAAACATTCTGTATCACTCAGTCACGTTCAACATTATGTCGAAAGACTTGACAAATGGGGTCTCACTTGGGAGCCCCAATCACCTCTGAGTTTTAGAAAACGGATTTGCTTGCCCAGCCACTCCCCTGTACATACGGGGATATAAGATGGCAGCATGCATCCACTCATTCAGATTTTTGCTTCAGAGCCGAGTGGTTGTTCCTGAATGAGCGATCACTCTTCCACCTTCTACAAGGAAAGTGGAAGCCCTCTTGCTGGTGTTACGGTGCGTGTCAGCGGTGCACAGTTAAGTGCAGCGTTTCCCCCCTGGACGCTTCAGCATTAAAGAGCAGTTTCCCTAAAAGAGAAAAATGGATGGCGAGCTTCTTTTTAAAGATACCTTTCCGTCCGAGTGTTTCTTAATGCGGCTGTTTCCTGTCTTTATCTGACAGCCACAATCTCTGTCTCACATGTCTAGGCTGAGAGCATGCTGAGAAGGTGTTTCTGGATGGTTCATGTCCTTGTGAGAACATGACCATGTCGACACTGCAGTGACTCTCCTTCCTAGTGAAGGCTGTTACCCAGCCCGGTTCCTCTGCTCAAAGCAAAGCCGGGGTGGTTAACACTCTGGGAGACCTGAGGGTTACAATTGTAGTGCTTCCGCTGGGCCAGTCCCCATGGACCTCCTGCTCGTGTGCCGTCGAGCTGCCAGGTGATGGCGCGGGTCCTTCTCAAGAGGGACCCAACGTGTCATTCGGCACTCTGGGTGAGGATCATA
Organism: Anabarilius grahami; assembly: GCA_003731715.1. Classification (NCBI taxonomy): domain Eukaryota; kingdom Metazoa; phylum Chordata; class Actinopteri; order Cypriniformes; family Xenocyprididae; genus Anabarilius; species Anabarilius grahami. The sequence goes on along the minus strand of RJVU01059915.1, from coordinate 1,681,254 downwards.
CAGTGGTATGCGAAAGTTTGGGAACCCCTTGCAGAATCTGTGAAAATGTGAATAATTTTAACAAAATAAGAGAGATCATACAAAATGCATGTTATTTTTTATTTAGTACTGTCCTGAGTAAGATATTTAACATAAAAGATGTTTACATATAATCCACAAGACAAAAAAGTAGATGAATTTATTAAAATATCTCCGTTCAAAAGTTTAAATACCCTTGATTCTTAATACTGTGTGTGGTTACCTGGATGACCTATGACTGTTTTTATGTTTTGTGATGGTTGTTCATGAGTCTCTTGTTTGTCCTGAGCAGTTAAACTGAGCTCTGTTCTTCAGAAAAATCCTCCAGCTCCTGCAGATTCTTCAGTTTTCGAGGATTTTTTGCATGTTTGAACCCTTTCCAGCAGTGACTGAATGATTTTGAGATTCATCTTTTCACACTGAGGACAACTGATGGACTCAAACACAACTATTAAAAAAGGTTCAAACATTTACTGATGCTCCAGAAGGAAATGCATTAAGAGCCGGGGGGTGAAAACTTTTTGAATTTAAAGATCAAGGTAAATTGTACTTAATTTGTCTTCCGGGAAACATGCAAGTATCTTCTGTTGCTTCCGAAGAGGAAGTACTAAATGAAAAAATAAATATTTCAACAAAATAAGAAAAATTTTGACTTCTTCATCCTGTTCAAAAGTTTTCACCCCCCGGCTCTTAATGCATCGTGTTTCCTTCTGGAGCATCAGTGAATGTTTGAACCTTTTTTAATAGTTGTGTTTGAGTCCCTCAAATGTCCTCAGTGTGAAAAGTTGGATCTTAAAATCATATGGTCACTGCTGGAAAGGGTTCAAATATGCAAAAAATCCTTGAAAACTGAAGAATCTGCAGGACATGGAGGATTTTTCTGAAGAACAGAGCTCAGTTTAACTGCTCAGAACAAACAAGAGACTCATGAACAACCATCACAAAACAAAAATCATCCAGGTAGATCATCCAGGTAACCACACACAGTATTAAGAATCAAGGGTTCCCAAATTATTAAACGGAGATATTTTAATAAATTCAGCTACTTTTTTGTCTTGTGGATTATATGTAAACATATTTTATGTAAAATATCTTACTCAGGACAGTACTAAATAAAAAATAACATGCATTTTGTATGATCTCTCTTATTTTGTTAAAATTATTCACATTTTCACAGATCCTGCAAGTGGTTCCCAAACTTTCGCATACCACTGTATATTGATAGCTGCATCGGAAAGTGGGCTATTGATTGTTCATGTCTAATCGGATTCAGAGTTGAGGACCATGCTTGGCCGGGCTGCTGTGGGCATCAGACTTGAGTGAAACCACCTTGTCCTGAATGCTTGTGAGTGGATGATTGGTTCCTCGGCCAGACGATGTCCACCATGGTGGTCCAGGAGCTCCATCTCTGGCTAAGCCTTGTGGAGATGTTGGATGCAGACAAGGTACGCTTTCTTGACACCCCCATCTCACAAGGTGGCCTCTTCGGCAACACTGTCGTGAACTTCGCCCAGCAGTTCTCGGTAGTCCAGAAGCAGACAGAGGCCATTAAGCACTTCCAGCCCTGGCGGGATACCTCCGACACCAGGGCCCCTTGCAGTGTTACGACGGTAACCAAGATATTATTTATGTAGTTAAATAATATTTTAAATCAACATACTGTTTGTTAAAATCACAAAGTTACATCAAACAAGTCACATTATTCAGAATAAACTAACTAACCAACATAAATGGGTGCTTTACACACTGCTTGGGAAAAAATAAATAAATAACAGGGCTGAATTCTGGTGAAAACATTACAAGAAACTTGCCTAAAATCTGTAAATATTCCATGAAAACATTAAATAAATTTATACATTTAATTCATATTGCATTGTGTTAATGCTTTCTGTTCATGTTTAATTCAGATGCTGTCCTTTGTTTTCCCAAAGGGTGCCAACTTAATTTCTTTCTAATCTAGACCTCCACGATGCACACTGCAAGGCAAACACTTTTTGCAATTTGAGAACTACAGTACAATCAACTGTCAATGCCATTTAAGGTCTCTCGTTTCTAAAGCAGACTTTACTTGAATCTCATACAAAGGCGAAGTTTGTAATTTTTAGATATTAAAATATTTTCTTCCCAGTTATGCATAGATGACTACTGTACAAGAAGCCATTAATAAATTAATTTCCTCAAAAGGTGTAAGCTGATGGAGCCCTAGGCGACCACCTAGAAACAGCCCTGGTGGCAACAGCATCACGTATTGCTGCACTTTTATAGTAACCCACTTTAGACTGTGCATTAGAGTGATTCTGCTATGCAGCATTTTAGTAAACACTGTATACAATTACTGTAATGCATGGCCTCTCATAGTTTGTTGGCAGAGATCTAGTTTTGTTGTGTGGATTGCTCATAGTATAGCACTGTCAGGGTTCAGAAAGAGGAGGATTCAGTTTGCAGGGTAATACAATGTGTATTGGGAAAACAAGAGTACAAGGGGCAACATAAACAGAAGCAAGGGCTAGACAGGATGTCAGGCTAGACACTGTCAGAAGGCCTCAGGAAGCATATACAGAGTCAAAGGGATGGTAACGCCCATCCATTAAAAGGGAGAGAAATCTGTACAGGAGGATGAGGATGGCAATGAGTGGTTGTAGGTGAGGTGGGGGGAAGGGGAGAAGGCAGCAGGGAAGTCGGAGAGGGCAGGAAGAAGAATTCAACCCCGCAGCTGGGAAGTCGAGGAAGCTAGAGAGAAAAAAACAAAAAAAAAACAAGACAAAACTGAAACTGAAGGCATACCGCTGGTGCACTGCTTAGGTTGACATTCATCCATTCTCCAATCCACTTGTTTATGGGGGACACTTTAGTCAATCAACTCAGTATATACACTGCCCGGCCAAAAAAATAATAATTTGCTGTTTGGATTTTAATAGGCAAATGCTTAAGAATCTATGAATGGATCATTAATACAGTGATTATTATGTTTCTAGCATGTTATATATTTGGCAAAGGTTATTTTAACCCTAAAAGATGGAGCGTGTAGCTTTTCATTTCTTAAACAACCATGTAGGAAGACACATCATGGCCATATTCCAGGAAGACAATGTCAAGATTCACCAGGGTTAAAATTGAGAAAGAATGGTTCAGAGAGCATGAAGAATCATTTTCACACATGTATTTGCACCTCTGAGTCCAGACCTTAATTTCATTGTCTTTGTGATGTGCTGGTGGAGACTTTACAGAGTGCTCACCTCTTGCATGGTCAATACAAGAGGTGAGCACTCTGTAAAGTCTACTCCAGCATTAGTAACCTTTAATTTGGAGCAAGATAAACTGGGGGAGTGACTTTATTGCTTCAGACATGTTACTTTGTTCACAGCTAATTGGTCCAATTTCGGTTTGAAATCTCTTACCTAGAACATAACCTACGTAGGTAAGCAGGTTAGAGTGGAATGTAAGGTACTATGGCAATGAACACCACTAAAAGCTGAACCACTTTCCTGGTGTTTAAAACCCAGGGTTGGCACAAACTAAACTGAAACATACCTTGCTATCCACCTAAACCGGCTTCATGGCCCCTGCAGTCAAAATCAAGCACAACATTTGAACAATTAACTTTTAAAACATACAGTATAAATATGAGAAGCAATGACCATAAACAAAACCAAAAATATATGAATGTCTAAAACTGTCACTGTGAATTAAAACACAGGGAAAGTGTAGGGGCTCAATTTCGGGATGCATCATTTATTGGTGCTGTCAGTTGCATTGTCTGTACCCTGTGATATGCCTCAGTCTCCATAATGAGTGATACATTTGCAGAACATCATGCTTCACTATGGAGCCAATACGTGGGTGAGGAAAAATCAATGTTGTTCCCTACTCTCTAAACGCATCAGAGTAGCGCATGCTAATGGATTTCAGTTTCATATAGAAACATGAAAGCACATTAGTCGAGAACTAGACACAAACAACACAACAAGACTTCTTGGTTTTGCAGGTGCAAGACTGATAAACAAATGATAAATAAAAATAAATAAATGCATACATGTATGATGCTTAAATAATGTATTTGTATCAACACGCACATGTTATTATTGTAACTGAACACTATGCAATATGCTTTTGTTTGTATATTACAGAGTAGAATGTGGCTAACAGGAGGGGAAAATGTCTATGTGCATTGTAACAATCAAACTATTGACCTTTCATTAGACATTCCCTAACTCTTTAATAAGCATAAGAATAATCACTTCTGGGAATTTTTTCTGAGGTTAGATGTTAAATAGTATCCAACAAGTATAAGAAAAAAAATGTATGAGAATATATTTACCTCTTGGGGAAAAGAACAAATTACTTCTTGGCTTTCTTATTAGTTCTGATGCTATTGACATGTCCCTGTTGTATTACTAGTTGAAATTGAGTTTAAGTGAGAGGCGTGTACACTGTATGAAAGCTTCCATACCTTTCCATGTTTCATCAAACCAACATAAAAATCCATAAAGCTGCAAACTTCCCAGTGTCATTTCTCGGGATCTTTTAAAACCCACTCTCCCTGATGTTCTGCTTCGTGAGGCACTAATTTTTAACTGGTGTGTCGAGTGCAAGAAGTAAACAAGCAAAGGATTTTTTTTCTTCTTCCTTTTTTTTTTTTTCTCGTATTTAGACCCCTTCATTTTTCATATTTTGTTATGTGGCTAAAATGAATTTAAATAACCCTATGACAAAGCAAAAACTAGCATAACTATAACAAGCATTTTATAATTATCACATACCCACATGCATTTAATTTAATTATTATTATTATTATTATTCAAAATCACTAAACCTTTATTTATGTTTAAGTGTATTCTTATGGATCAAATATAAATAAAATGAATTATACAATGAGATTAGTATATAATAATAATAATAGTAATTATTTTTTTCTGTGCTTTATACTGTTGCTTTTGAACATTGTAATAGTCTGTAAGCACTTTTGAATTTGAAAGGCCATCAATGGAGTAAGCAACATGTGAATGGTATTTATTAAAGTAATGTTATCTCAGTGTTTTGAAATTGATATTGTTTGATGTCTGACACTTTTTGTCACAGCTCAGGATAGTTATTTAAGGGGAAGAGGGGAAGATTTTCAGATTATACATTAGTAGAATGTACTACTTTTATGTTACTTTTGTCATTTTCGGAGCCTGACCAAAAAAAAAAAAAAAACTGTTACCATTTTCATTACAAAAGAGCATCTCAGGCATTCTGGAAAAAAACTCCACAGTGTTCCAAAGAAAATGCTAAAAAATATAATAAAACTATATGTGTGCAATGTGTATGTTATGTTTTAGTTTTGTTTTCACTCTGTTTGCTCTGTTCTCATTCTCCTTAGTTCCTTAGTCCCTGTTTGTTAATTAGTTTCCATAGTTCCTAATTCCACCTGTTTCGTTTCTATTTTGATTACGTTCTCTGTCTATATAAGCCCTAACTTTCCCTAATGTATTTGTTTGTTATCGTCTATGTTGAAAGTGGTTACGTTAATCTCCAATAATCTTGATTAAAAACTGTTTTTTACACACCTGGACGCACCTGTAAAGTGATGCCCCATTCAATTTCTGATGTACTCCAAGCACTTGTGCTACTTCTGATACGAAGTACAAATGGATTTGCAATGGTCGCTTTGTTGCATCCAGTGTGGACAGCTTCTAGTTGTTGCAACGCGACAATGGTCGCATCCGGTGTAGACACGTTGTAAAACTTTCATCTTACACCGCATCTACACAGAATGCAACAGTTGTTGCTTCGCACCTTGCTGTAACAGCTTGGCTGTCTTCAGCGAATGCAACAAAGCGACCATTGCAAATCTAATTGTTCCTCATGACAGAAGTAGCACGATTGCTTGGAGTATGTCAGAAATAGAAAGGAACATTAGTTTACTGTTGGGAATTTGTCGTGTTGCGCCGAGGCGCATCCAGTGTAGACAACAACACTGATTATAGTAGATTCTATTTGCTTTTGTCGCTTCGCACTGCTCGCGTCTAGTGTAGACAGTGTTCATTGAATTTCTCAGTATATTGTCATGCCGTTGATTTGGGTTAATGCATATGCAAACATAGGTGGAATGGGCCATGACCAGGAGATTCTTTAACAGAGTTAAACAGAGTCATAAAGGCCATGCGAGTGATGAATGCTGCCTTTGCTCTGTCCATTTAATCTACTGCATTTTGCCAGTAACTAGGCTGGAGGTCTAGAATAGAAAAGACACAAGCACCACCAAGGACATTGAGGCATTCCTCAATCTTGGGGAGAGGGTAAGCATCCTTGGTTGTCAGACTGATTAGGCACCTATAGTCAACTTACCAGCAGACTCCACCATCAATTTTACGGACTAACACCACAGGTGACACCCACTCTGAGGAAGAAGGTGTAACGACTCAGGCTTTCAGCATATCTTTGAGATGCCTATCCTCTTCCCCTTGGCATACTGGTCTTCTAAGAAATAAATAATTGCCAAGTTGATCCTGAAGATGGTAGGCTAAGGTGACTAAGCATTGTATCTCTTCTGCAAGTTGAGCTGACTCTTTGAACTGACAGAGTTCTCCCAGCTTCCTTCTAATTGTGGTTAGGGGGACTCGCTGACAAAAAATTTTTGAGTTAGCTGCTCTTTAAGAAGAGTGTAGTTCTCTCAAATATGCCCAGGAAGTAAACAGACATACTTAATTGCTGCTTTGATGATGAGGAATACTGGGTCTTTGTTTCACAACATACATGGATGGCAATTGCTGGGAGCCACTCTCACTATTTCAATGCCTAACACCTGTCTTTATGGAGAGGGTAGTTCTGGTGGGGCCTGAAGTACGTGCTTTCTGTTGTATGACTTCTACCTCAGCAGCAAATGATCCACCATGTTGCGTGACTTCTCTGGATTCTCTAAGGTAAAGGGTGAATCAGAGTGAGGAATCCGCCTCTCTCTGACAGTAGGCTGTGAGTTCTCATGGGTGCAGTGGACATGTATGTTTGTGGGGCTTGGGTACTACTCGCAATGTGGTTCAGTATTGGAGCCATCATCTGCAGTTACTCATTATTCCTGCTCTGATTTTCGAGCATTGCATTCAACCTGCCTCGTCTTCGAAAGAGTTTCAGCACAGAAAACAACACACAAGTCTTCTTGCACTTGAATGGTTTAAAATCACATTAAAAATATTTTTTTTCTGTGACAGCTCCTTCCAGACACTGATGCCAAGAGATGTGAAGAAGAGATATGGTGAGGCTTTGAAACTCTGTATGCCTAGAAAGACACAGACTGCATGCCCTCCACCACCTCTGCAGACCTTCGCACAAGCTACGGCCTGCCCACCCACCAGCTTTCGCATTCCAAGATGCCAGAGACCGCAAGTGAATGTCAACTATGGCAAGTGAATGTCAACTAAGTCAACTATGGCTGCAGCAATGCAGATTATCCTGGCTAGTGAAGGAGATTCTTCACGGCTTTGATCAAGCAGAAACAAGATTTCATGCAAGGACACACACAAGGTCTGCTCTGAATGTCTTGGGTTAAAACATTGACAATTGGTGATCGAAATTCTGGTTCCTGTGGGCACAGAGTACGCTTCACCATGAAGACGACAAGTTAGCCTGTTGGGACAGGATCCCCTCATGTCACTTAACCCTGCTCCAGCTGTCACTCCACAGGTATCCATTCCTGTAGAATTGCCCACCACTGCAAATTTATCCTGGGTTTGATCCATATGTTTCTCTGCCCAATGTGTTCAGTAGGGATGAGGAAGAGGACACGCTTGATTTTGAGGACAATTGGATTTCCTTCACTCTGAAGAAGAGGAAGATTTTGAAGACTTAAATTTCCATCCCCCAGTACAGGGCTTCTCAGTGTTGATCTGCAAGATGTGTGCAAACACGCTGCAGAAAAACTAAATATTCCGTGGCCAACTGTAGTACCGTGACTGCAAAGTCACACTATATGGGGAAGAGACTGCCGAGAGCGAAACGGACAGCAAGACAGCTGCTTCCAGACACTGATACAAAGAGATGTGAGGAAAAGAAGAGGGATGATGAGGCTTTGAAACTCTGTATGCCTAGAAAGACACAGACTGCATACCCTCCACCACCGCAGCAGACCTTTGGGCAGGATAGTTCACGAGGGCAGGGTAGTGAATGGAAGATGGGGTCATCATCTGATCAACTTTCATCTTCATCTGGAAATGCTAGCTTTATGTTTATGATATTCAATAATTTTCTCCCTTTTCTGAAAGGGCATCATGTTCTCATTAGAACAGATAACACTACAGTTGTGGCTTACATAAACCAAGAAGGAGGTCTCAGATCACTGTTGCGTGCACATGTTGGCACGCAAACTGATTTTGTGGAGCACTGCCTATCTTTTATCCCTGAGGGCGACACACGTACAGGGGATCATGAACTGCTATCCATGGGCAATCCCCTTTACAGGGAGTAGAAATTGAACAAAGAAGTGGTCGAACATATTTGGAGCACGTACAGCAGAGTGACAGTGGACCTGTTTGTGTCCCAGGACAATGCTCAGTGACTGTTTTTCTCCCTGAAAGTTTATAGCACGCCTCTGGGGATAGATGCGCTGCAGCATGAATGGCCTCGCACACTCCTTTAAGGTTTTCCACCGATGGCATTCATTTCCCCAACCCTTTACAGAGTGAGGGAGGAGGGACTGAAAGATCCTCTGGAAGGGGAGATCCTCATCCAGAAAGTCTGGAACTATGGGCCTGGCCAGTGAATTCAATTTGAATACAACTGGTCTGTCTGACAGTGTTACCAGAACCATACAGAACCCTAGAGCTTTGTCTACTTGGTCTCGTTATGAATGCAACGTTGATGTGCGGTTAAACATGAAATTTCCTTTCCAGTGTTCAGTGACAGTCTTCTTATAATTTCTGCAGGATTTGATAGACCAAGGGAAAGAGTTTTCAACCATGAAAGTGTTTCTGGTCTCTCACATAGGTTTTGATAACAAAACTGTTGAGCAGCACCTTTTAGTGTGCAGGTTCATGAGGGACGCACATCACACTTTACTAGTCTCAAAACTAGTTTCTCCCTTGTGGTACTGGTACTTGATGCTCTTTCAATGTCCCCATTTAAGCCACTGGTAAAGATTGATTTCAGAATATTGTCGTTTAAGATGGCGCTGCTGTTAGCCTTGGCTTCGGTGAAGTGTGTAAGTGAAATTCACACACTTTCGGTGCATTCTTATTCTGGCGTAATGTAAAAGGGCTTCTGAGGAATACATGGAAATGGCGTATCCCTCACTTAATGCTATCAGAGAATCAGGGTTACACAAGTGACCTATTGTTTTCCAATGTGCAATGAGCGAGCGAGCAACCCCCAAAACAAAACTGAATGTAGAAACGTAACTTCATGCTCTATACTAAGGAGTGCTTAACTTAACAACCAATAAGTGACTAGAACACAGTGGAGGTAGTTAAAGGCCTTGAAGGGCCATGTGCCTTTTACTAAAATATAATCAAAGTGACCATTAAATATAGTGATATATAATCGAGTGATGTTTTGGTTGTGGAGGATAACAGTTGCTAGATGTAATCTGATGCAGCCACTTTGATGTGTGGTTATAACACATACAGTTTACTAGAATAATCAACCATTAGACTGCACTTACTAAAAACAATTTACTTTTGAAATCTGCTAAAATGTATGAAATTTGACACCTTCAATGAAACACTGTTAAGCTGCCATTAACCCTATATGCAATACAATAATCTGTGTATTATAGTATGTACCTAATCTCAGATCGGCTGTAAAAGGACTGCTGATTGCTCTGTTTAACAGACTACTGCCTTTGTGGTTGCACTGAGAACAGGGGGCAGATGATGTGCATCTTAAACAGCTGCGTCCCTGTACACCTTCCACCCACGGTTTACCCTTACCCTCACCCACTAAGGTTAAATAATACGCCTATTAAAGCACCCCTGCATACACTGCACTAAGGGGAAAAGATCTATAATAAGAATCAATTCTCAAAAGAGAGACCTCTGAAATTCAGCTATATTCCATCATTATTATGCATCATATGCCTCAATTGAATAATACTTTCTCTGCTCCATTTGAATTACACTCCACATTGAAGCAGTTGTACTGCAGAACACAGTAATGTAATTCTAGGTCATTTATAGAACACAAAGAGGTGAGAAGCTATCAAGAGAGAAATATATGCAAATAAGACTGAACGCAGAATGACCGAAAACTTAGCCAGAAATCTGCACAGAGGGCTGCGTTATTTTGGCAGTTTTACTGCAGATTTTCCATGTTGCAAATAGTTGACTCACTCCCTTTCTCTTTAGCACTTTGTAGGAAATAGTCTTTGCAGAATTACATCATGATTGAGGGCTCGGATCCAACCCCCAGAGAGCTACAAACTGGCAAAGGAGAATCTGTGGAGTAATCTTTTTTTTTTTTTTAAAGAGGACAATTAAAATTGTATGTCCAATTGACATTACAGAGAAAAATACTTCTGAATAATTACACTAACTTTGTGCTTTGAGCAGTACTTTAATATCGTGTTCACCTTGTTTTACCCCATGTGCAAATGCCTGTGTGGTATTCTCTGGGTCCAATTTTCATGTCCTTGAGATAAAGAGCACCTAACAAACATAAATCCGAATAACTTGCTGTATGAATACTTATTAATCAAAGTTATAATCCTCAAAGTTGTGATTTACGAAACTGGATAGGTATGGCTTGAGTCAAAACTGTCATCCCCATTCAAATTGAGGGGGGAAGTGTATTATGAATCTTTATTATGTCTTAAATGTCTAAATTTTAGTTCAAACACCTTAAAATCTTAAACATAATTATTAAGTTGTTCAAATTAAATTTTATTTTCTTTGTTCATGACTTCACAAGTTGTATCTTCCATCTGTTGGTGGATTTAAATCATCTATGTTGGCTTTTTTTCTCATTCTCACATCATGTTATTTACTTATGCTATGTTTCCTTTAAAAGTTATGGTAACACTTTATTTTAAGGGTCCAGAATAATGCATTAGTTAAGCATTAATTAATGATGAACTTGTTCACAATTAAGCATTAGTTAAGAATGAACACACTAGTAATTAATGATTAACTTTACATTGTAAGGGTACTGAATTATGCATTAGTTAAGCATAAATAAACTAGTAATTAATGATTGACTTGTTCACAATTATGCATTAGTTAAGCATGGACACAATAGTAGATAATGATTAACTTAACATATAGTAGGGCATATTCGCCATTATTTACAAATTATTCAATATTTGAAAGATACACATTTATGCTATAAATAAACAAAAATAACCTAGTAATTAATGATTAACTGAATGTACAGTAAATGCCTTTTAGTCATTATCTACAACTCAATAAGCCATATATTATTTTTGTGTAGTTATGTAATTATATTTCTGTGCCATTCTATTAAGTTAACTGAACAATAAACTAGTAATTATGCTTAATTACTGATGGTTATGCAGTTATAAATTGCTAAAATAGTGTAATAAAGACAATTTGACCCCCAAAGTGAAAGGTATATCCATATTAATTATGACACTTATTGAGTGATATTCAAGTTTATTGAGCAGAATAAGCCAATAATTAAGGCTAAACTACCATTAATACAGTACTAATAAAGGCAATTTGACCCCCTATTCTAAAGTGAAAGCTAAATCCTCATTAATTATGGGAATCACTATAGCATAAATGTGTATCTTTCAAATATTGAATAATTTGTAAATAATGGCGAATATGCCCTACTATATGTTAAGTTAATCATTATCTACTATTGTGTCCATGCTTAACTAATGCATAATTGTGAACAAGTCAATCATTAATTACTAGTTTATTTATGCTTAACTAATGCATAATTCAGTACCCTTACAATGTAAAGTTAATCATTAATTACTAGTGTGTTCATTCTTAACTAATGCTTAATTGTGAACAAGTTCATCATTAATTAATGCTTAACTAATGCATTATTCTGGACCCTTAAAATAAAGTGTTACCAAAGGTATTTGTGTAAGCTTGATCAAAGAGTGTAGTTTAAGTGGGATTGTCTGAAGAAAAACATCTGCATCTTGAGAATTTCCATGGCATTGTTGCCACCATAAAAACAATAGGTGCAGGACACTATCTCACACTAAAATTAAATCATACTTTTATAATGTTTTAATAAGCATATTTGGGGCTCCAGGTTCAAGGTCTGGATGATTTGTCATAAGTTTTAATTAAGTGCTTTTGGCCAAATAGAATAAGCTCCGGAGGTCCTAAACTGGAACATTTCCAGAGAGTTTGGTATTCCAGCCTTGTGCAACATGCTGGAAATTCAATATAGGGACTAATTCACCTTGTCTGAGTGCTCAGGCCCTGCTCAATGTGTGACAATGTTGATGTCAGCAGCTTTAGGATGCCTTAGACATGGATGACGGTATATAGCAAAGTGAGAGAGACAGAAATGGAAACTTTACAGCATACAATTTCCTTCACAGCATATCATGGCATATGTGCAGGTGGCATGAGGCCACGAAAACACATGTGCATGTGCGCGCGTACACACACACACACAATGACAACCTGAGGAAATCTGTGCACGTAAGCAGAATCTCTTAGAATAGATTGGTGAATGCACAGTCTCTATCAGTTAATTAATCACAAAACTCAATTTTGGTTTGAAGAGCTAGAATAAAAAATGATGACTGGACACTGGTTTATCAATTTTCATTCTCATACTTGTCTTGAAATAAAATCCAGACAATTTCTAAATCTTCTTGAAAAATGTAATACTAATAATATTATTAGTAATAAAAGAGATGGGGAATAATAATAATGCTGAATTTATATTAGTGATAAAAATAATAAACAACATTAGTGATAAATGAGATGGGGAATTATAATGCCGCATTGACATGTTAGTACCATAAATGTTGACGAGGCATAATTTCCATTATGCCATAGGTAGAAATCCATTGGATGATAAATACACATATGGGTATGTGGCTTCACTCAGGTTTTGGATGTATTATATGTAACCATGAATTTGTCCTGTTTTACTTAAGCGCTAACATTGTGCCCGTGAACACATTTCATTTAAGTACACTAAAAAAAGAGAGAATATTTCTTTGACATTAATTTAAACTATTAACTCTACTGAAAGACTTTGTGTTGCTGAAACTTCTACAATTAGAAACATCAAATGAATTAATTAAACTGTCATTAACTGCTAGCTATCAATAGCACGCATGCATTTGCTAATGTAAGAGACTATCACTCAGCAAGCCACAGGCTTTATTCTTCACCATGATAATAACCCCCAAATATAAAAACTTGATCGTAACAGAAACCCTTTTAAATACCAATTAATCGCTAAACACTAACACATCTCCTCCTATATTAATCTTGTGCGTTTACACTGGCACAAAAAATCCGATTTTTTTCTCACATCTGACACAGATCGGAATTAGTTCCGAGATCGGATTTTTTTCGCATCCGATCTGAGCCACTTCCAAATGTGGTTTTAAACATGCATATCCGATTCCCATTGGAATTCCAAGCCACCACAAGGCGAGGGCGACACGTTTGCTTACTAAAAAGTAGCTTTAATCTTGTATTATGAAGCAGACGTGTCTGTATGCACTTGCACTGAACATTTGCACCTTTATTATTGAGGTAGAAACTTTATATGTCTATCTATTTTTTCCTTGAAAGAAATTGCGCGCTCGCGCACACACACAGCTGAATTTCAACCTCTGCCCGGTTAATTTAAAAGAGACCGCCGTGTTTTTTATTTTAATAAACCAAAAGCTTCACTGGGTAGGCTACTTTCTCATGTGCGCTCTCTCCTTCGCTTGCTCTCTTGTTATCATTCATTCAAATAAATGTAATCTTACCTGCTACTTTTTTAGATTTAACGACTATAGATAAAATAACAAACGCAAAATTACATTTATTTTCCAGTCTATATTTGTTCAGTCAGAATTTGCGCTGCAAAACATCCGTGACACTGACAGCTATTAACTTATCCATTCTGGCAGGTAATCATGACCACCTAACGGGAAATATATAAATAATTTTAATAGCACGGCCATTCAAAACATGAGGGTCTACCATGTGCATGCAAAACTATCAATGACAATCATTTTGGGTGGGAATTAATGTAGATTAATTCCATGGATCGGACTTGTTTGTTCAGCACATCCCACAGATGCTCGATTGGATTGAGAACTGGGGAATTTGGAGGCCAAGTGAACACCTCAAACTCGTTTTTGTGCTCCTCAAACCATTCCTGAACCATTTTTGCTTTGTGGCAGGAGCATTATCCTGCTGAAAGAGGCCACAGACACCAGGGAATACTGTTTCCATGAACGGGTGTACGTGGTCTGCAACAATGCTTAGGTAGGTGATACGTGTCAAAGTAACATCCACATGGATGGCAGGACCCAAGGTTTCCCAGAACATTGCCCAAAGCATCACACTGCCTCTGGGCTTTCTGGAAGGTTGGGCTTTGTAGAAATCTGAATGTTTCAGACAGATTGGGAATAGAGGTTCAGCAATAATGTACAGTATGTGAAAAATAATGTTTTTTGAACATTAAAGCATATTCTATTCTATTCTATAATACCCAGTTAAGAAAATAGCATTATATGACCCATTTAATATAGCCTATGTATTAAGTAAACTTTTTATGCAATTAAGTTTTAGTAATATTTGAGTGAAATGAGCTTGTTTAATTTAATAAATTTGACTGGTTTTACAGTGATCTTTTGATTAAAAACAACAACAATGTAGTGGTGTATCCTCTCTCATTCCATCCTATTGTGTCCGATTGTATCTCATCCTAGCCTTTTGTGTCATGTCCCATTGAATGATATCTTATCCCATCCCATGCTATCTTACCCATCCTGTCCTATAGAATCTCATCCAATGTCATTCCATCATATCCTATTCTACGCTGTAATATTCTGTTTCATCTCATCTCACAACTTCATTAGATCCCATCCGATGATCATTTTATGCCTATTCCATTATGCTAAGCATCACTTTGTTGGTCTCCCATGTGTTTTCCCATGTTCTCTTCTCTTCACATACCTCAAGTTAACATATAAAAATATGTTCATATGTTCCCTGTTTATAAATAAATAAATGTATACATATAATAGGACCAGTGCCCCACTTTTCTCACTTAAAGGTGATAATTCCCTCTGAGTGTTTACATGTAACTAATCAAGGTGATCTATACAGTATCTCATCATCCTCACACAACACAACTTTATGTGGGCATGACAGATTCCCAGGGAATACCTCCATCGTTGTATGATTTATTCCTGCAGGCCGTGAATGATCCAATTACAGTTAACTTTGTTGTTAATAATTAATCAAAGATAGCTGCTTTTCAATGATTTATGAGTTGCTTGGCACCTTTGGATTCATTAACGAGATTCCTCATGCGTTACTTTTATACATGGTTTTCTACTGGCACTTTTAACATGGTGTCTTGATCTTTAATTGCTATTTCATATGCTATTTTGCATCCTATGAACTTAGCTTCTGCTTGCATAGTAATTTGGTCTCAGAGGAGATTATTAAGTACAATTATACCACAGTCCTATGAAGGGTAGTGACACTCAAAGTGTATTCGCAGTTGTTCTTATCAGGGACAATTTTTTTTTCGAGATGGAAAGGGAGGCAGTGCCTTGTCAAAAACAATGAAATACAAGTGAAAAAAATAAAAAAAACATATCAGAGAAGGCAGTGCCTCCATGTTATTGTGACTGGATGATCACTCAGTCAATTCAATAAGGAAGGGATAATGTACAGCCAGCCAATTGTTATTGTAAATGAACCTCAGGACCCTGACGTGAGTCTTGATACATCTGCGCTGCCTTAAAATGTGATCAGATGAAGGCATTTCAGTACACAAGATGTGACAATCATTGGATTTGGATATGCCTTGTTGCCTTTCTACCTTCATATACTTTGCCAATGGAGGTGGATGAAAATGATTGACCAATTAGTATTTCAGAGAGCTGTGTAGTAATGGGTGTCTATTATGTTTACAACTGGTTTGTAAACTGGCCTGAATAGGTCAAACTGAAAAAGGAAAAAACAATTGTATAGTTAACACCTTACTCACTTGGTTTTAGTAAGTGCCAGTAGTATGTTAATATAAACATTATGCATACAGGCTATTCATTGAACTCCTGTTATCTAAGATCACTCATCATCAACAAAACACTAAAATGTAATTGTAGTGAAATATTTCTATCAACCAAGTAAAAAGCTTTTGATAGAGTGTACTACCCCAATTGACATCCTGAATAAATGAGTAAATTAACACCATTGCTACAATGTGTCATGGGACACTGGATGAGTTATCTGCTGCCAGAGGAATGAAAAGGACAATACGAGTTCTTGTGGTGCTGAAGGTCACCTTTGTCTCATAAAGGCTTGTGACAATAGGAAATTAGGATAGGCCTGATCTGCTCAGAACTGATTTTCATTCCATTAGTGAAAGTCAGAAAGAATCAGCAAAGGCGCCACTTCAAACCAGTTCATCCAAATTCAAGCTTGCTAACCACTTCTCCCCTCCATCAATCAAGATTTTGACAACAATTTTTCCCAACACAGTTTTGCTTTACATGGCAGATTAAATGAACTTGTGAATGAAACAACATAATATTGAACAAAGGATCACCTAAAAATGTAGTAAGTATAAACTCTGATGGATTTAACAGTTTCAAAAAGAAAGAAAGAAAGAAAGTGTGATTGTATTTTGTTCCCTTGGTGTCTGATATCTTTATGTAAAGTAGCCAAAAACGCACAGCACCTTCAAAAAGTCCAACCAAGGTACATAGACTGAAATGATCTACATGGACAAAAATGCAACAAAACAACAACAAAAACAATAAATAAAGGAAGAGGTCTACATAGGTACTGAGAGGTCTGAAACATTTGCAGTTTTTTTTTCTTCAGTAAAGCAGTGGCTTTTATCTCACATTTAGTGTCTTTCTTTTTCATTATTAACATTATAAACATTTCTGTCAGGACCACTATCGTCAAATATGATTGATAATTGCATAGAGTTTGTATTAGCAGTATGGTTCTGTTCTGGGCAAGAACTCCCTGCGCATCCATGCAGCCTAGCGTTGATAAGAGCAGGGAGAGCAGCAATACTTCTCCTTCCTTTAAACCATATTTTGAGACATTTAACAGGACTTAATGTGCTTGTCCTAAATGAGAAAGAATAATAATAATAAAAATCAATTTGTAACTCCAAAGAAATCTTACTCTGAGACTCAGAATGAGCAAAGAATGGGTGGCCAGTTTGATGAACTCATATCCAGAAGTGAACGAGAATCCATTTGCAGATGTTTATTCACAATTAAAGGCGCTCTAAGCGATGTCACGCGTTTTTAGGCCAAAACATTTTTTGTCACATACAGCAAACATCTCCTCACTATCCGGTAGCTGCCTGTCCCCTGAACACACTGTAAAAAAAATGGGGTCTCTGTAGTCGCCACAAGCTCCAAAAACGGACACAAAAACAAACTGGTGCAGCCTGGACCACTAAACATAATAAACATGCTCCCGCCAATAACCGACAAGCAGCGTCAATACGCAAGCTACTTACATTTTAAATGAGCGTTCATGATTGTTTCAGGAAGCATGGAGGGGAGGGAGAGGAGGAGGAGGAAGAGGAGGGAGGGTCTAGCTAGCCTATGTTTTGTTTGACAACACTTCGAACGTCAACAGGAAGTTTCTCCGCTCAGAATCGCTTAGAGCGCCTTTAAGCAACACACAGTCAAATTCAAACAAGTTAGTTAAGCAGAGGTTGAAAACACAATAAGATGGTCCAACAGCAAACAAATCCAAAACATCAATCCAAGAACATAAATCCAGAGAACAGGCAAGGGAAATAATAAACAACAGTCAGTGCAATAAACATGATATAAGTGCTCGGTAAGGCAGTAGAACTGTCAATGCTTTGCAATGAGGGAGTGCAACAACATGGTTTAACAAACATGAAGTGCATCAATATTCTGGAATCTAGAATCCCCAGACAAGGTGAGCAGGGGATCTGTCAAATTTCAGCAGTGGGGAAGGTAGTGATTCGGCTGCCTCAGGGCCAGATGCAGAGTGACCAGTTTCAACAGGGACTC
Source organism: Anabarilius grahami (assembly GCA_003731715.1). Classification (NCBI taxonomy): domain Eukaryota; kingdom Metazoa; phylum Chordata; class Actinopteri; order Cypriniformes; family Xenocyprididae; genus Anabarilius; species Anabarilius grahami. Next base: position 1,663,076 of record RJVU01059915.1, on the reverse strand, counting down.
ATGGAAGGAGGGAGATAGGGTAATTAGCAAAAAAGTTCAAGTCTATAGGTCATAGATCCATTCAGAATCATCAGACAGATTAATCCTATGTACCTTGGACTGAGCTTCCTGCTGGGTAACCATAAAAAAAGATCTCTTTTTGAGAGTCAAACCCGTTGGCCTGGTTAGTAGTTAGGGTGTGGATGTCTTCTAAGATCAGCTTGGATTCTCTGGGACCTGTTAGCTGTTTGATACCTGTTGTGAGCACTGTCCCACACCCTAGAAGTAAACTGAGCTCCACGGTGAGAAACAATGTCCTCTGGAAGCCCAAAACCCCAGAAGACCTGGTTGAATAGTGTTTAGAAAATCATTCTATGATGAAAAGGATGGTAGTATAGCTATTGGAATTAGGTAGATCAGTGATAAAATCAACTGCCAGATGGGACCAGGGATGGTGTGGAACTGGTAATGGTTCTAGCAGGCCTGCTGAGAGCTGTCTTGTATTGGGCACAGACTTGGCATGACTTAGCGTAGGCCATGGGTGAAAAACTGAGTTCCTGGAGAGCCACAGCCCTGCAGAGATTTGCTCCAACACATATCTGTAGTTTTCAAATAAGCCTGAGGGACTTGATTAGCTGAAACAGTAGTGTTTAATCAATACAATCAGGATTTCTCAGAACAAACCTACAATGAAAAGAAGGAAATCTCCTTTGAGGATAAGCAGTTTTTGATCATTTCCAATTATTCTTTTAAGATGCAAGAGGGTCATTATGAGTTGCTACTCCCATTTAAGAGGGAAAATATGCCTGCCAAATAACAGAGAATTGACCGTGCAGAGAACACTTAACCTCCTTAAAAGATTTAGAAGGGATGAGATGAGATGGATGAGAAAAGATTACAAAGGCTTCATGAATATCCTAGAAAAGAAATGCTGAAAAGGTGCCTGATGAGCAGCTTCATAGAAAGGATGGAAGACTATAGTATATCCCACACCATGGGGTCTATCATAAGAGGAAAGGAAAGATCTGAGTGATCTTTGATTGTACTTCTACCTTTAGGGGCACCTTTTAAATTCAGAGCTGTTGCAAGGGCCAGATTTTATAAACACGGTTTTGGGTGTACTTCTCAGATTCTAACAGGAAGCTGTAGCAGACATTGAGGGAAAGTTCCATCAGGTCAAGGTCCCTAAAGAGGATATGGCCTTCCTGAGATTTCTATGGTGGCCTAATGGTAACATGAGTCATCCTTTATCTGAGTCTAGGATGACTGTACATCCTTTTGGGGCAGTCTTAACACCGAGTTTAATTTTTGCTCTCAGAAACACAGCTAATGATAATGAACGAATGGCTGATGCAGAAGTTCTTAGCACCATTCAGAACAATTTCAATGTGGATGACTGTCTTAAATCTGTGCAAAATGAAAGGCTAGCTGTGGACCTAGTACATGAATTCCGAGCAGCATGTGCCACTTTTGATATATATATGTGTGTGTATATATATATATATATATATAATGTATATATGTAAACCTGCAGCCTACCTGTATCAGAAGAAAAAAATAACATGATTAGAGAGTTGTTTGCATGAAATATTCCCTTTAACATTTACGTTTGCCCTGTGAGACACAGGCTACACAATTTATCTCCATAAATACTATTTCCTTAATTCCAAAGCATCACACCGCCTCCGCCGGCTTGCCTTCTTCCCATAGTGCACCCTGGTGCCATGTGTTCCCCAGGTAAGAGACCCACACGCACCCGGCCATCCACGTGATGTAAAAGAAAACATGATTCATCAGACAGGAACACCTTCTTCCATTGCTCCGTGGTCCAGTTCTGATGCTCACATGTCCACTGTTGGCTCTTTTGGCGGTGGACAGGGGTCAGCATGGGCACCTTGACTGGTCAGCGGCTATGCAGCTCCATATGCAACAAACTGTGATGCACTGTGTATTCTGACACCTTTCTATCAGAACCAGCATTAACTTCTTGAGCAATTTGAGCTACAGTCTGTTGGATCGGGCCACACGGGCCAGCCTTCGCTCCCCACGTGCATCAATGACCCTGTCGCCGGTTCACCACTGTTCCTTCTTTGGACCACTTTTGATAGATACTGACCACTGCAGACCGGGAACACCCCACAAGAGCTGCAGTTTTGGAGATGCTCTGATCCAGTCGTCTAGCCATCACAATTTGGTCCTTGTCAACCTCGCTCAAATCCTTATGCTTGCACATTTTTCCTGCTTCTAACACATCAACTTTGAGGACAAAATGTTAACTTGCTGCCTAATATATGTAACCCACTAACAGGAGCCGTGATGAAGAGATAATCAGTGTTATTCACTTCACCTGTCAATGCTCATAAATAATGTTATGCCTGATCGATGTATATGTGTGAATATTTATATATATTCACACAGTCCGTGACAGTAACATCTCTTACCATAGCTCATAAACAATGCCAGATTGCAACATCTCTATGGAGTAAGACAATAAAGACATAAGGTATGTAAACGCTGTTGTCTTTGTTCTCTAAAACAGTTTGTAATTCAAACAATCCACATTTAGATTCCAATGTTAAATATGACATCATTTAATGTGGCGTATAGAGACAAATCTGAATATAGATGCCTGCCCACTCTTGAAAACCTATGGTCTATGCTCACATTATCCATTTATTATTCTTTATACACCAGAAAAGAAATTGCTATATATACAAACATCAGTGGGAGTTATGTGCATTAGTTACGCAAGGAGTCACTGATCCTTTAAAGACAAATGTGTAGTACATGTGTGAATAAGATGATTATGTTGGTGGATGTGGGTTGGGGATTCTCTGTTCACAGACAGACAATTAAAAGACACATACACATTTGCACTAATGTGGTACTTAACATGAAACATGACAAACCCTAGCCTGTAGAGTATTGTAGTGCAGTTTGTATTTATTTATTTAATGGTTAATAGGTCGTTAAAAGAAATTGAAATTGGCGTTAGACCAGATTATGCCAGATTAACACATAATTACACAACATTTGTGCACAGCAAGTGTACAATATAGCTCTTGCTGGACAATGAGTCATCCACTGAGAAGATGAGCAGCTTTTTTTTTTTAGCACATGCTCTCAACAGGATGTCCATGAACAGACCCAACAATGACTTCACCCTGCTATCACACAGTTTTTACACTCCTGTATTAAGATGTGTCGTGACATATTATGTTAGGAACAGTTGTTCTTGCCATAGTTTTTCCATAAATCATGAGGTACTTGTTGTGAAACGTACAATAAATAAAATTAAATGTGCAAGATTGCATCAAAAATCTGTTCATGTGAAAAATTATGTTTTTGATCCACCAACAATGATTTGAGGTAAATAATAACACACAAACAGTAATTTGCCTTAGATCTGTTTGACAGTAAGATAAACCATTGTAATGATAAAATCAACAACTGTGGCAATGTATTAAAAAAAGATATTCCTTTTTAAGAGCGCTTTGGATTTCTCATACAGAGGTTGGCTTTCTATTTTCACTCAGTAAAAACATTAAATACCCCTTTCAATGTCCCCTTGTCCCTTGTTTGGAGCCATTTTAGGTCCAATTGCATTGTGATCTGTAAGATCAGTATAATTATCTCTGAGGTTGCTGTCGTCTTTCAAGCTACAGTTTGACAGAACACCTGGCATGGGCTCAGGCCAAAGACTAAAACTGGCTTGCAAAAGCATGAAGTTGTCCTGTGGAGACCCAGCAAGTATTCTACCAGATGGCAAGTGCTTCACTAGTGCCAAGTAGTGATCTTAAAGCCAGTGTGAGATAAACACATGAGGAGAAGGGATGTCCAAATCCACCACCTCATACTATGACCTCAGCTAGCTGTTTTAAAAACAGGACATGCATGTTGAGAGATGCCTAGTTATATGAAGGGATGCATGTGTTATGAGGTCACGTGCTGTTACATTCATGCATGCCGGCGTACGTGTATGATGCGCATATTTAGAGCACATGCATTTAAAATGTATAAGGAGAAGGCGATTTTTGACGTTTGCATGATTTATTACTACACTGCATGCACAAATTTAGGTAGGTCTACTTCCATGGAAATTAATTTATACTCATAGCCATGTAATTGTGTAAATGAACCATGTAATTGTGAGTTTTGACAAGCCATTTGTTTAAAATCTTCTAGACCATCAACAGTAAAATGATTTAGTTATTGCATCATCTGAATATAAAGTTCTAAAAATAATAATAAAAAATAATAAAAAATCACCCTAATACTGTAGCTTATTCTTTTGTGAGATAATGTCCCTTAAAACAAATGTCTTGTATTCAATGCATGCTAAATTATTTTGCTAACATTTTTAGCATGACAAAAATAATGAATTATACATTATTTCAAGCTAATCACAGATATTACTCTTTAAGATGCTGTTATGTGTCTGCTTTTACCCTTTGAGTATGACAGAATGCAAACCGCCATTTCACATCTTAGTTCCTCCACATAGCAAAATGCATGACAAAATGTCAATATATGAAAAAATAAACACATGTGATGTTGATTGTGAAAAAAAAAAAAACCCAAAAAAAACAATACTGGATCGCAACTCGGCGGCGTTCCCACCACATGCAATCCACATCACTGGTGGAAGACGTCTCTGCCGCCGGATGCGGTATGGAACGTAAATATAATCTTACCAAACCTCTTTCTAGAGACCTGTGGTCTGTATGAAGTGTAATTATGTATAATCCATGTAATATATTCACAGAATTATTAAATTAATTTACAATTAATTATAATAATACAATCAATTAAGTTTACGTGTATTCTTTTGAGCTCTTTGTGAAACTACATAAATTATAAGGCCGATTTGTTTGATTCACTTGCATTGAGTCAGATATTTTCTTTCAACTGCCTTCTCAAACTTTAGCTGCAGCAGGAGTGTTTATTCCTGCCTTGAAATGGATTTAATTTCATGTTACTTTTTTTTTTTTTTAAATAATAATCTCTTCTGACAGAGAATGAGCATTGGGAGCTCTTTGACTGTGATCTAAACCAGGTTGGATTTATATGGAATGGTTATATTGGCCAGAAGTTTGATCAGGGTTGGACATAACATAAAGGAAAATGGAGTTGAGAACCTCTGACCTACAGTATATAAACTCCTCCTGTGTTCTGTTTGTCTCCAGATCATCTTTACTTGGCATGGATGTTTGCAACCAGCTCCTCAATGCCATTTGTTTGGTTGTTCATTTATGTTAATACATTTTGTATTTTTGTGACTGTCCTACTGCATTTGGGTCCTTCTCTTTCCACTCACCCTGACACACTTGACAGTACCTTCAGTTCAGTGCTTACTTAGGAATTAAAATGCATAGATTTATATTACGTACGTTTTTGTATGTTTTTTTTTTCCTTTAGATAATCATTCTGTAATATATCTCTATAACAGCTTTATAAAGATAATTACACATTATCTAAACAAATATATATATATATATATAAAAATCTATGTAATATAAATCTGTGCATTATAATACCTCAGCTTTACATTCGCTATTCATTTCTGTTTCAGAACCACACCCATATTTACCAGTTGTTTCAAGGTGAAAGACTTGTTTGGAGATTGTATGCTCTACCTGCTACAATGGTTTAGTAAAAATACCCCAAGTTAAGTGCTTGGCCTGGTTCCTATGTTCTAACAGACATCTGAAATTGACTGACACATTAAAACAGATACAGCAATAGACTTATAATGCTGTCCTTTAATTCTCCTTAAAATGAATTCTGTTTATCTGCACAGGAGATACACAATGAGTCACACAGGCTTGACGTGGGTTCTCTTGGCAGGGCCACAAAGAGTGGTGAGGATGTGGCCTACTTGTGCCATTCAGCCTGTGCTTTTGGATAAGGGTGCCATTTTAGATGTAATGAAGTATGCTTGGTGGACCCAGATAACATTGACACACGCTGGGGAATGAGTCATTCAAAAATGAAAATGACAGCAACGTGGCAGTTATTTCAAAAAAGGCCAACATAGATTTATCTTCACCTGTAGCAAATACTTCATAGTATTTGTGTAAGATTGCGATGCTGTTGATTTTCCCTCAACAACATCAAATAGTTTTTACTAAGGCAATTATTTATTAGGCCCCCTGACATGTATGTTTTGCAATGTATGTCAGAAAGTATGTATGTTTATGAGAGTCTGCAGCAACAGCATAAAATAGTGAGAAATAGTGAGAAAAATGAGTTTTTTCTATAACATTTACATTTACATTTATGCATTTGGCAGACGCTTTTATCCAAAGCGACTTACATTGCATTATACTATACATTTGTATCTGAGTATGTGCAATCCCTGGGATCGAACCCATGACCTTGGCATTGCTAGTGCCATGCTCTAACCACTGAGCTACAGGAGAGCGAACCTATAAAGGTTGTCAAATCTCTCACAAACATGTAGTGAGCAAATTCTATTTTAAATCTACTTGCGATTAAACCTTTCATCATCTCTTCAGGGTTTACTCCACCTATACCCAACAGTTTGTTTTTCCTTGTTTTCCAAATTGACAATTTTGGGGGACACAAAACATAATTCAAAAGACACAATTTTACACAAAAACACATTCAGAGAAGTCTTCACCTAACCCTCTAAATCATTCTGTTAACAGTCTAAACAGCCCTTCTAAATGTTTACAATGCAAAAATAGATGTTCCACAGTTTCTTCTTGATCAGAGAAATTACATTCTCCCCTTACTGCTGGATTAAGGTGAGCCACATATCTGTTTGCAGCTATTGCCCAGTTAATGATTCTCCATTGCAGATCTGCGATTCACTCCTCTACTGGACAATTATACAGCATTCTCCATTGATCTCTCAAAGGGAAACTCATCCCGAACCACCTTGTCAACCTCAGTGGTTGCAGCTCTTTTGGTGCCTCCTTGTGAACAGTTTTAATACATACTGTGAATAGTACTTTCTTAGATACTTCTTTAAGTGTCCATATCTCAAAGGAGTAGTCTTTGCAAGTCTTCAGATTCATGAATAGGAAAGATTGACCATTTTTGATGAATAATGTCAATCTGTTCATTCAAAGTACTCACTTGTCCATAATGTCCTGGCGTGCATTTTGAACTTCTTCTAAAACTCTTGTTGCCAACAATTTAGAACGTAATCCAGTTAATTCCATTACCTCCTCCAGAGACTTAGTTCATCAGATCCCATAATTTTGTGCACTTGTTCCTCAACATATTAGTTTGAACACTTTTTGATGCAACATGTTCTCCAACCTATATGCCAATATGCTAAAGTTGCGCCCCTATATCGACAACAGGACACTTTCATTTTAATGCATGGTTCCCTTTTATCTGCATCATATTTCGAGTTTCACATAGCTTAATTGGCAGAGCATTGAAAAATATAACAATATGCAATCATGTGATCATGTGATAGTGGGTTCTATCCCAGGGAACGCATGTGCTCATAAAGTGTATATGCACTATATATCACTAAGGGTAGGTTTAGGGGTGGGTTTATGTATTTGTTTATACAAAAATGAGTTTTGCTAAATGGAAATAGGAGAAATGGTGTAAAAACTCCACACATTGCATTTAAATGAACACGCATTTTGACTGGTAACGGTAGTCTTACGTCATTTCATGACGACAGACATAACACCACACTGTCATTATTTTTACACCAGCTAGAGGGCGCATGACTTTAAACATAAATATAGGTCGTAATAAGGTTTTTGGAAAATGACCTATAGGGTTTTTTTTTTTTTGGAGGACAGTCTGTTTTGAAGATTTCAACACACCTTGAATCACTGAATTGTAGTTTCATCTATAACCCAGTATTTAGAAACCTCAAAAAATCTCTTCCAAGTATTGAATGTCTTTATCCATGCTTGTAAGATGGCATGATAAAATTGAGTACTCTCTGTTAAGTCCACTTCTTGAAGTTTTATCCAGAAGAGCTGTACATCATAATTCAATCCACCTATTCTCCTTAAGATTGCACCTGCATTCTTGTTCCACATCAAGCCTGTTCAGTATATAAGTATCTGCGCACTTTGGTGATGAAAAGTTTGAATCTTGCTCCTTATGTTCGTCAGACCATGCCATCCCTCACAAAGAGGTAAAACCAGCTGTGTGGCTCGTGCCCAGTGCTTACCATTCCAAAAAAAATTCTATTAGTCTTTTTTGTATTTCGGCAACTAGGCTTTCTGGTGGCTAAATTACCATTAACCTGTGCCACAAAGTAGAGGCAGCATGGTTATTCATAACCAAAACTTTGTAAGATAACTCTGGCAATAGCCAAATTCACCGTGACAATCGTGCCTCAACCTTTTCCAGTCCCTCAAAAAAAAATTCTCGAAACCTAGAGGTACATAAAAAGACTCCAAAACTTTGATACCTTTATTCTCCCATTTTATTCCTCCTGGTAACCCTTCACATAATCATTGACCTACTGCAAAACCTACACTTTTATTCCAAATAATTTTAGCAGTATATGCATTCTCATACGTTTCCAGACAATTTTGAATGCTATTTATATCCTCTTGTCCATTTAAAAACACTGTTACATCATCTGCATATGCAGACAGTACAATTTTATTGCATCTGACCTGATCTGGTTCTGTGTAACCAATAAGGCTTCCCCTTATTCTCTTCAATAATGGCTCGATGGCAATGATATATAACTGATCAGGAAGTGGGCAACCTTGCCTGATTCCTCTCTTTACAGGAACTGGAGCACTCAACCCTCCTCCCACCTTCACCAAGACAGGAATATTGCAATATAACAAATTTACCCATGAAATGAAATTTTCTCCAAATCCAAAAGCTTATAGACTCTATTCATGATCAACTTTGTCAAATACTTTTTCTTGATCTATGGATCACAAGATTGACATTTTCTTTCATGCTTAAATCAATTATATATCTTATCAAAGGAAAAAGGTTGTCCTTTCAGGGACAGAGTATATTTTATCACTGTGGATATTTGTATCCAGATATATTTTCAGTGTGTTTGCTACACACCAATATTTTATAGTCAGAACATACTGTAAGAGAGAGAGGTCTCCAGCTCTTTAAAAGTTGCGGTAACACTTTATTTGACAGTGCCGTAGTTACACGTTACTACATGTACTTATTATAGTAATAACAGTAAATGATGCATAATTACAAGTAACTAACCCTAAACCAAATACTAACCCTAAATGTAACTCTATAGTAAGTACATGTAGTTAATTAATAGTACTCAGTACTTATTTGAGAGGTTACAATGTAACTACGGCACTGTCAAATAAAGTGTAACCAAAGTCACAAATCTCCCTTTTTGGGTAACAGCGATAGGAACTAGCTGGCAGAATGCCGATTTTAAAGCACTCTTTTGCCACTTCAAAGAAGTCCTCTCCTATAATGTCCCAGAAATGACGATAAAAATCCATAGTCAGTCCATCAATTCCAGGTGAATGTCCCAATGAAAGCTTTTTAACCGTATTTGTAAGTTCTTTAAGACTTATATCACATTCCAAAATCTGTTTCTGCTCATTTTACAATTGTGGCAAATCCTTACATTCTCACATTCAATTCTGATGCAGAAAAGTTAGTTCATGCATTCATGACCTCTAGACTGGATTACTGTAATGCATTACTAGCTGCTCATCCTACATCCTCAATAAACAAGCTACAATTAGTCCAAAATGCAGCTGCTAGAGTTCTTACTAGGTCAAGAAAATATGATCATCCAAAAATATGATCTCCACACTGGTTACTTATTAAGTTCCAGATCAATTATATACACTCTAAAAAATGCTGTGTTAAAAACAACCCAAGTTGGGTTGAAAATGGACAAACCCAGCGGATGGGTTGTTTTGACCCAGCAGTTGGGTTAAATGTTTGCCCAACCTTCTGGGTAGTTTTATTTAACCCAAATATTGTTTAAAAATTACTGTATTTCTTGCTTAAAATGAACCCAAAATATGTTGGAAATGAACATTTATTAATATGTTTTTTGAATAATATTTAAACAATAAACATTTATTAAATTGCTTATTAATAAATGTTCTTCTTTTAATTATTATTGTTGTCTCTAGTAATTATGAGTCTGATTTTTAATTTCCAACATATTTTGGGTTCATTTTAAGCTAGCCGTACAGTAATTTGTAAACAATATTTGGGTTAAATAAAACTACCCAGCACGTTGGGCAAACATTTAACCCAACTGCTGGGTCAAAACAACCCAATCGCTGGGTTTGTCCATTTTCAACCCAACTTGGGTTGTTTTTAACCCAGCATTTTTTAGAGTGTAGTATTGCTTCAGACCTATAAGACCCTAAATGGTTTAGCTCCTGTGTATTTAACCGATCTTCTATTGCCCTACAATCCATGACCCTCTTTAAGATCACAAAACTCTGGGCTTCTGGTTGTACCCACGACATCTAAGTCCACTAAAGGAGGCACAGAATTTTTGCTTTTGGCTCCTAAACTTTGGAATAGCCTTCCTGATAATGTTCAACATGCACCAATACTACATTTTTCTATATATCCTAATCATTTGTTAACAACATGTATTCTTTACTTCATCGAGCTCATTGTTTCTGCTTTAAATTAATACATTGTTTAAACTAATACATTGTTCAAATTACTATATTGTACATTGCTAACTGCATGATTTGTATATGTACAATTCTGAAATACAGAACTTGCACAGAGTCACCTCTGATAACAGATCATGCGAAATTGTAATGTAGACACATGCACTTTCTGTAAAGCTGCTTTGAAACGATGTGTATTGTAAAAAGCACTATACAAATGAATGTGAATTGAATTGAATTTAATCTATTCTTCTCACAGTTCACCAGCCACTTACTTTTGTGTCTTTCAGAGAAAGTGGATGAATAACAGCTCTGATTCCGAGCATTGCTGCGCAAACTATCATGGCAGCACCCATCGCCCATTACAGATCAAAATCATTATAAAGGTGTTTAAACGACAAAATACATTTACTTACAGGTATTTGCGTAGCAAAGCTATCAACGGTCAGCTAAACCTATTTAAACACACACAATACACCATCCCATTATCCCTTGATAACTTTTGATTCATTATACATGTGTTGTTTACATTATATGCAATTACGTGCCGACTGCCAACAAAACAGACATTTGATGCAGTTATACTTATCACCTCCGGTTCTGACTCATTTAGAAGAAGCAAGGTTATCTTTCCTTCACAACCAAAAACACACTTCTTTGGTGACGTTGTTGATTTCGTGGTGTAAAAACAAAGTGATAAATCTTTCTCGAGCAAGTCCTGCGCAGCGCTGCCGACGACTTCCGTAACTCGAACGAAGTTGATGGGCGTGCTCTTGCTCTCACTCTGGTTGATGTGAGTGCGCACTTTTATCGGAGAAGTGCCCAAACATGGAATTCCACACTTTATTACATAATACAGGGCCATACTTGAAAAAAAAAAAACTTTCCAAAACGTATAAGAACTCTAAAGGAGTGTATTTGGCACAGAAATACTCAGTTATACGTCCAACTCATTTTTTGAAACTTTGGCCATGTTTAGTAAGAGAATCCAACTCTTTAACAGTGTAAATAAGTCAGAATGCATGAAATAGTTTGACACATCCCATGGAAATATTAAGGTGATACATTATAAAATAATGGTTGACTTACCTCAGCTAACTAGAATATTTTAACTTATGTGAAAGGGTTAACAAAATATTCACACCTCCACCAGGCTCTTCCTCACCTTCAACACTTCGCTCTCTTTCCCTGGACTTCTGATCCCTCAGTCCCATTTTCCATTTCAGACAGATAACACGCTGTCTGTCCTTGTGTGGTTCTCCCTCGGACAAATAGCAAGTTTAGGATACAATTTATCACAATTTAAAATCCTTAATCTGTTTGAACAAATGTATTTCCCAGATGGGAAAATCACCTAGATGTCTATGAGAGCATGTTTAATTAGACCAGGAAGATTATTATGTGGTTAACAGGGATAATCTCTTAGATTGTTTGTTCTGTTTCTACAAAAAAAACATTACATATTCAAATGCTAATTAAAACAAAATTAGATGTTGCAAGAAGAATAATTAGATATTTTACTCCACAGCAGATTATTCAGAATAATTAAGAAGATTGGTTATTTCTTCTCATAAAGGACACAGGCGGCATTTAAGCAAGGAAAACAACGTTTACTCCGCTGTTCCTAAAAAAAAAAACGTTTTATTTCTCTTTTAAAAGGTTAACGGTGTGAAAATTAGACAGCAGCTCAAGAAATGGATAACACTGATAAAGCATTTTCAGCTTCTTCACAAATAGCTTTGATTCATCAGTCTGTGGAGCAGGTGGCATTTTGACTAGCTGTGAATCTACGCAGGATTATGTAAGAAATTCATTGAACACTGGAGACAGTGGGACGGCTCTGTGGTTCAATACGGTGCTCCTACCTAAGTCACATGGCATGGGAGGGTGTCACATTGGCAAAGGCAGACTGCAATGTGCAGGCAGATCACATTTTCTTGCACTGGAGCTGAAATCAAAAGGTTTTCTGTTGTAGATGTTTGAGAACGGCAACAGTGACTAGACAAAGGACAATGAGAGAAAGACAGAAAACTGAGCTGTACTTGTATTGTTCTCCCTGCGTTTTCTTCTTTTGTCTTTACTCCCCAAAACATTTGCAAACCCGAAAGGTTGGCACGTGCATGAACACATGTTTGAGTGATGGAAACTTGTGTCTGAGATTATCCAGTAAACTCCTCTAGCCTCACCTCTGTAGTTCTCACGGCAGGTAGTTTTCATTTCTTTGATACTTTCTATAATTCCAATAATACTCCAACAGCAATAGGGCTGCACGATTAAAGGGTTAGTTCACCCAAAAAATTTAAATTCTGTCATTAATTACTCACCCTCATGTCGTTCCACACCGTAAGACCTTCATTCATCTTCGGAACACAAATTAAGATATTGATTAAATCCGATGGCTCAGTGAGGCCTGCATTGCCAGCAAGATAATGAACACTTTCAGATGACCAGAAAGTTACTAACAATTTATGTAAATCAGTTCATGTGACTACAATGGTTCAATCTTAATGTTATGAAGCGACGAGAATACTTTTTGTGCACCAAAAAAATTAAATAACGACTTTATTCAACAATATCTAGTGATTGGCGATTTCAAAACACTGCTTCATGAAGCTTTACGAATCTTTGTTTTGAATCAGTGGTTCGGAGCGTGAATCAAACCGCCAAAGTCACGTGATTTCAGTAAATGAGGCTTCGTTACGTGAAAAGTGTTTCGAAATTTCAGTGGTTCACCTCTGGGGGGGCATGACATTGGTAGTTTGATACACGCTCCGAACCACTGATTCAAAACAAAAGATTCGTAAAGCTTCGAAACTTCATGAAGCAGTGTTTTGAAATCGCCCATCACTAGATATTGTTGAATAAAGTCGTTATTTTGGGGTTTTTTGGCACGCAAAAAGTATTCTCGTCGCTTCATAACATTAAGGTTGAACCAACGTAGTCACATGAACTGTTTTAGTAGCTTTCTGGGCGTTTGAAAGTGTTAATTATCTTGCTGTCAATGAGACCTCACTGAGCCATCGGATTTTATCAAAAATATCTTAATTTGTGTTCTGAAGATGAACGAAGGTCTTACGGGTGTGGAACGACATGAGGGTGAGTAATTAATGACATAATTTTCATTTTTGAGTGAACTAACCCTTTAATATAAACAAATCAACCTAGTGCAGAAGTCACCTATTAGTGACCATGGTGCAGAGTTGGCTTCATTCAGAACATAACATTTTCCTCTGAAATTAATAAAATTATATATATATATATATACTGTATATATATAATTTTATTATTAATTTTATTAATTTCAGAGGAAAATGTTATGTTCTGAATGAAGCCAACTCTGCACCATGGTCACTAATAGGTGACTTCTGCACTAGGTTGATTTGTTTATATTAAAGGGTTAGTNAGACCACAAAGAAGAAAAAAAAGCTGCAATTAAAACAACATAAATTATAAGTTGTGTTTTCACTGACTTTTTAATTGTGTGCAATGTCAGAAATATGTAAACCAGCAGTCCAATTCTCACTATTAACTAACTACTAACTACGACTTTTGCCTCATTAAACACCTAATTACTGCTTATTAATAGTTAGTAAGTTAGTTGTTAAGTTTAGGTATTGGGTAGGATTATGGGATGTATATGGTCATGCAGAATAAGGCATTAATATGTGCTTTATAAGTTCTCATAAACAGCCAATAACCTATTAATATGCATGCTATAAGCAACTAGTTAAAAAAAAACTAAAATAAAGTGTTACTGAAGTTACAAAACACTCTACACACTCTAACATAAATTGCAATTGTTTAGCATTTTTTTATTTGTAATCATTATTTGTGCTAGGTTTAAACTTGTAACCTCTCACACTGAAATCTAAAAAAAGTTTTTGCATATGGACTAATGGAAATGGCCAGAGTTCCCCGAGGCTAAAATCACATCAGAAATGAATATTCTCTACTATGTTCTATAATCACCTCTTTCAATTCATATTTTTGAATTGCACATTTCAGAGTCACACCTCTTAAAACAGTGCAAGTTATGATTGTTCTGACCTTTGCTAAGGAGAAAATGTAGATGTTGTGTCGTGTAAAAATGTATGTGTATTCACACTGCACATACATTTTTTCAAATCTGATTTTTAGGACTTACTGTTCACACTAGCATTCTGAAAGGGCTGAAACTACTTGAAATCCATTCAAATGCCTTCTAAATAAAATTCTATATGAATGTGGTTTGGAATGAATTTGAAAGATTTCATTTATTGTAAGATTTTAGAGTTGATTTAATTAAACTGAAGCCTTTTGTGATTTAATAATCATAATAGGCCGATTTCAAAGGTTAGTCAGGTCTAGTCTCTAAGGCTTTATTCAGACAGTCAACGTTTTTTGCTGCACTGACTAAACTAAATTTATATTAGTAGGATAAGGGGGGATGAAATGTTGCCCTCTCTGTACAATCCATTAGAGACTAGACCTCTTGGAACTTTGACCCTGGCCTTGTATGATTATTAAACCACAAAAGGATCCAATTTAATGACACGCTGTTTTTAGCATTCTCAGATCACGAGCACAAGGTTCACTTTACTTTTCTATGCATTTATGCTCCTCACATTTAGATATTACATGTGTTTGTATATACTGAGAATAAAAAAAGTGTGTGTTTGTGAAAATGGCTTCAAAATCAAGGGCAGTTTAAATTAATAGGTTTTGTTAACATCAAGTCTCCTGAGCATTTTGTGTGAGGAACGTTATTTAATGCAGTGTTACTACCTATGAAGAGCGTTACAAATTGGTCACTTAGGAGGGAAAAATTAAGCAAGAATGCCTGAGAAAGTAGCTATCAAAGTAGTAGACATCAATGCCGTTCACTAGATTTTGATAATGTTTGTACTTTTGCACAGAATGAAGATTTCTAAATTTTTTGTCATGAGAACAGTGTAAAGGAACTTTGTTGTTATGTCTTTTGGGAGAATGAAAATTTAAAAGCTTTAAAAAGTAATTAGAAAGCAAACCAGATAAAATGGACTGCCAGTGCGTGCGAATCTCCATTTCTATGTGCATGCGTATTTGGGTACATCTAAACCTAGCTTGTGTATGCCATTTGATGGCACTGCTCCTGGTCTGCCCCAGGTGTTGAATAATGCATGGCTTTTTATTTTCACTGCACTGCAAATTTGTCTTTCCGCACCAGGTGAATCGAAGTATATGAACATCAAAGCAGGGCAGATAAATGTTCATGCAAGCACGGGTTTCAAAAAAGAAGGTAAAAAAAATAATAATGGAAGGAAAGCATTGCTTTAAAAACAGTATTTTGGGACTGTCAATTAAATTTTAAAGGTTTTAAAGGTTAAACTCTGTTTCAGTAATTGTTGCATACTCTGGGGCAGTGGTTCTCAGCTGGTCTTGCTTCAGGACACAAATTTTACATTGGACATTTTCTAATTTTCCGTGACCTAATCTAAAACCATGTGCATGTTTTTGTACATTCAAGTGTTAACTGGGGTTTAGAGAGAGTGATAAATCAAAATGTAAGGTTTGAACCAGTTCATAAATATAACTTCAGAAAAAAACTAATAAAAAAGTTCTTTTTATTTTATTATTTTTCTTGGTATATTCACAAGGGGAAAAAAAATATAACAGGTGAGTGACCTGAGTGAAGTACAGATGTAGTTCACCACAATAATTATATTTATCTTATTTTTACTTGGACCCACATTTTTAGGTGTCTACTTCAAATATGTATTCATGTATAAAATGCTAAAATACAAACAAAATAACAACATTGCACTTATATTTAAAGTATATTGATGCATGTGTAATTTCACTGTTCACTGTACTCCCTTCCCATATACCAAGCTCAACAGCAGCAAATGAAAATCTGGAAAGTGCAAAACAACACTTATGTACACAATAATACTGTCACAAACACGCCAGATGCCTCGGCTCCTTGCCTCCATTCACGTTCCCCGGAATGCTAATTAGACACACCTGTGTCCGTTTTACTGTCATTAAGGACACTATGGGCCCTATTTTAACGATCTAAGCACATGGTCTGAAGCACATGGCACAGGCGCAATTAGGGCGTGTCCGAATCCTCTTTTGCTAGTTTGAGGATGGAAAAAATGGTCGGCACACCTGGTGCATGGCCTAAAAGGGTTGCACCTAGTCTCTTAATGAGTCATGGGTGTGTTTTGGGCATAACATAAATAAACCAATCAGAGTGTCATCTCCCATTCCCTTTAAAAGCCAGATGCGCTTGTACCATGGCGGATTCGCTATTTACATGGCGGAAGTTGCAAGCAGAAAAACTGAACGCTTCTCCAGAGAGGAATCCTTTTATTTTTAATAATTAAAAATGTTTGTGTGCTGCTGCGCGTCCCTGTGTGTGTAATAGGCAGAGTGTACACTTGTTGTGCACCCGCCTATAGGCACATATTACTAGCATGCCCTTTAAATAACAAAAAAATTATAATAAATAAATACCAGGTTTCAGTTGGTCAATGGCACAGTCGTTTTCAGTTGCCTCAAAATAGCAACACGCCAACAATGCGCCTGAACACGCCTCGTTTTCAGACCAGCACACCCATGGATGAACAGATGGCCACGAGTGCATTTGCTATTTAAACAACGTGGAGCTGGACATGAAAATGATAACTGCGTCAGGCTGAAACTAGCAAAAAAACACTTGCGTCGCACCTGGTGTCGCATTGCGCCGGGCCCTATAGCTGCATCCGAAATTGCATCCTCTCTTGAGTAGGTACTTATTTTAAATAAACAATTACTTCACGACTGCTAAAGTAATACATTCTATATAGTATGAATGTGTGTAGTATGAATGTAATCCGGACATACTACATTCACCATGCTGTCATTACCATGTGAACTCCCAGTGTCAGTTTCATCGCTTCTCTGCTATTCACAAATCCTCTCCTGTAGACTCATGGGATAGTAAAGTGTCTATTGTATGCACACTTCAGAATCTTATTGGAAGTAGTAGGTCATCCAAGTACTTTTTGTCTACTCTTTTATGAATACTGTGAATTCAGACATACTTCTTTTGTCACGTACTGTTTTTCGTGATTTTTTATGTGATTTCGGATTTTGTATCAAATATTTAATTTTATAATAGTAATTAAAGCATAGTAATTAGAGACACCTAATATAAATTGGGACCAAATACTGTATTGCTTTCATTTATATCTATGGTTTCTGTTTATTGTCTACATTTCAAACTGGTACAGTAGAATTCCTGAAGTAGATGACCTTCAAAATTCTATATTATGTAATAGTAATGAATTTTGACAGCTTGACAACAATTTAAATGAACATATATCTCAGTTTTATGACAGAGTTGTGTAGCACATTGCCAGCATATCATCAGCTCGCTCTACACAGACTAACTTCTTTCAGGATTATGCCCCGCTGTACCTTCAAGCATCTTTTTAAATATAAATGAACCCAGTCGCTACATTCATACCAAAACTGTACAGATTGCATTTCTTGTCAAGTGACATGAAGGTTCCCAGAGGGATTTTTGCCTTGCTGCATGAGACCACACACATTATAGAAGGTCCACTGCAAATAATACTTTCTCTTTCAAATAACTTCAGTCTTTTTTGTTGGTTGTTCTTTTTTTTATATACACTTTTAAACCATACCTATCAGAACTGTGAGCCATTCACAACTAAACTGAGAATGAATTACAGTTCAATTCAAAGTCATCACTGCCTTTTTAATTTGTCACCGGGTTTTTTTTCTGTCACTATGTACCTGAGGAAAATTCTCTTTGCATTACTCTTCAGACAGATATCTTCAGACATTAACATCAAACCTTTTGGCTGGATGAATATGGTTCTTTCTCATAACTAAAAAGAGAGTGAGATCATCCTACTGCTCATAAAACATTCACTACTAGGCTTAACAGATATAGCCAGTTTAGTTTAGAATGGATTTCAAACCGACTATCTGAAGAAGTTATTGTAGCTTTACCCATTAATAGACACGGTATTTCGTTAAATATACATTCCAGGACAGTGCTAAAACAACCCATAAGAAAAATGACCCTTTACAACAAATAATGCTTTACAGTGAACTCTGTTAGAGAGCTACATATGGTAGTTTAACTATTCAAGAAAATACCATACTCACCTGTTGAGTATAAAACACCATCTCCACGTCACTTTTACATCATTTAAAATCCCACAGTTCTCGCTATCTCTAAAAACCAAGTCAATGTTTATTCTTGTTTTATTATGAGCTCTGCTGCATTTTTTTCCCCCAGCAGACTCTCCTCTGTTCTGTGTGTCTTTTTAATAGGTGATTCCCCGAAGGATCGAGATTTAGCTGCTCCATATCAACCTTTCTCACTTGCTGTGACAACTATCCTATGCCATTTCCACACCATAATATGTAAAGGATGTGGATAGACACATTCACAAGTGAGTTCCATACATTGACACAATAATCTCAGCCTCAGATGCCTCGCCAACAGACCATTGGCTGAACGTCTGATGCATATGGCACACAAAATTGGAAACACCAGGAGTTTTGATGTCATCATCTGATTGGTTGAATTCTACATGACTTCCGGGAGACATGTGTGTCGCATTCTTTAACTGTCGGCCTGGAAACCAAAATGCCGTGATGCCAAACCCCCTCATGGAAAAAGAAAGCCGTCATGTTTACAACTGTGACAATGAGTGCTTATCATGATCAACTAAATGCTGAATATTCAAAAGTGTGTGAAGTGTGTAAAGTTCACGGCATAGACTTTAAAATACATCCAAGTGTATTACACGCTGGTCTGTTATTGTAGGGACATCAACATTACATTTTCATGCCCATAAACATGAAGCGGAAACAAAACGAACTGTGGTCAGTTTCTTTAAATGTCATGCAGACGTCTCTTGGGCGGTCCTTGGCCAATGGAAACTGGAATAGAGTCCAGACCTTCTGCCATCAGCCTGAAAGTCTGGCTAAGCAAGACTAGATTGAGCACAAGAAATTAACTCGTTCCAGCTCATGTGACGCACGAGGAAATTCAATACATTTAAAATTATCTCGACAACCGTGTTAAAGTGTTAAATACATTATATATATTTATATATACAGTGGTTTGAAAAAGTGTTGGCCCCCTTCCTGATTTTTTTGCATGTTTGTCACATTTTAATGTTTCAGATCATCAAACAAATTTAAATATTAATCAAAGAAAACACAAGTAAACACAAAATGCAGTTTTTAAATGAAGGTTTTTATTATGAAGGGAAAACAAAATCCTGTGTGAAAAAGTGCTTGCCCCCCCGAACGTGGGTTCTGCAGCAGGAAAATGATCCAAAACACACCAGCAAGTCCACCTCTGAATGGCTGAAGAAAAACTAAATGAAGACTTTGGAGTGGCCTAGTCAAAGTCCTGACCTCAATCCTATTTAGATGCTGTGGCATGACCTTAAAAAGGCGGTTCATGCTCAAAAACCCTCCAGTGTGGCTGAATTACAACAATTCTGCAAAGATGAGTGGGCCAAAATTCCTCCACAGCACTGTAACAGACTCATTGCAAGTTATCGCAAATGCTTGATTGCAGTTATTGCTGCTAAGGGTGGCCCAACCAGTTATTAGGTTTAGGGGGCAAGCACTTTTTCACACAGGGCCATGTGGGTCTGGATTTTGTTTTCCCTTCATAATAAAAGCCTTCATTTAAAAACTGCATGTTGTGTTTACTTGTGTTATCTTTGATTCATATTCAAATTTGTTTGATGATCTGAAACATTATAGTGTGACAAACATGCAAAAAAATTAAAACTCAGGATGGGGGCCAACACTTTTTCACACCACTGTATGTACATTTATACAAGCTTTTGCATCAAAAAGATTCACTTAAAACATATCATTATCACAATTAATTTAACCACATCAGTGAGATTTGAATCCGCTGCGGCAAGAGAAGAGGGACAAAACACAATGTCTGCAGAACCGTAAACTCCAATTAATATAATCAAATGCCTTATTTTATGGAATTCACACATCAAAACATTTTAAATTAAATGTTTTTTTTTGGTTTGTTTGTTTTTTAAATCCTTGTTACATCCACATTAAAATATCCTGAGAAACTTTTTTCTATTTATGGATATGACGAGACATGCAGGGGCAAAACACGCCAAAACACAAAAAAAGACCGTCAGGTCTAAAATTTAAACGCTTATAACAGGCTACCATAGTGAATCAGGACTGGACAAAAACATGTTTTGGAAGAAGTTTATGATGTATTGGCTCATTTAAATTTAGTTTAAATTAAAGTTACATACTTGTACCTTTAAGTTTGGAAATGTCACTTACAGAAATGTGTTTTTTTTTTTTTATGTACAGACAGTATTATGATACGTCTGTTTTGATTGTTGTGTTAATTGTTTTTACAAAATTAAAATGTGTCTATTAAGGTTATAAATGGAGTATATCAGGGAATAAAATATGTTTTTTATTGTTTTATTATTTTTATTATTTTGTGTGTGTGTGACTTGAATGTATTTGAATTATAATTTATTTAAAACCATTTTCTTGTCATTACAGTTCAAATTTCAATTCAACACCCTGTGGGGTGTTCAGTTCAGTTCAAACTCACACTCATGAATTGAAAGGATGATCTTGCCCAACCACAAATAATCAGAGATATATGCTGCAATTGTAGCCTTACTATAATTTTGAGACCAATTTTGCAGATTCAGTATTACAATTTAGTTATTGCCCAATTGTTTGTTTCTCAGTGTAATGATATTTTTAATTTGGAAAGTGAGAATTAGAGTGTAGGGCATCAACAGGCTCAGAGAGCAAGCACACATATAAGGTTGCCTTTGTGTGACTGATATTTTAATAACATCAAACAGATTCAGACCACCAATAATGGCACTGAAGTGGGTGAGTGAATGTGTGAGATAGACTTGAGGACATGAAGTTCAGAGAGGAACATTAGCTACACAAGAAAATAAAATCACCATAAACTGTTAAACCAAACACTTTTAGAGTTTTATACAATATTTATTGAGGGTTCATAGATTTGCGAAGATTATAACAGAATTTCTTTTTTTTTTCTGTCAGTCCATACGCATCTGATGACCCTCTGGTTGGTTGGCGTCAGAGAGGGCTTGTTGGTTTCTGATGTTTTGAGATATTGTTACATCTCCTCTGTGAATGGAAGCTAAGGCTTAATCTGTGAACATGTGCAAAAAACATAGTCCGTTTGCCATCTTTATCATTCTCAAATGAGTTTCTGCTTTTGTTGGAGTATTTTGTTGGAGTACAAATTTATAAAAAATATTAATTAAAAAGTAAAGTAAAATAATGAGAGGCACAGACAAAAAGCAAAGCAGTTACCAAGTGTTTGACATTTGTGCATTTTCTCAGAAACTTGTGCTCACACACATTCATAGACCCTTTTCTTTGTTTCTGAGACTCCCCCAAACACAGTCATACACAATGTTCTGTTAAAACAGCTAAAAAGGCGTAATTGTGGCATCTAGTAATTTTTAGGACATGAGAGGGAAAATACAATTGAGAAATAGAACAAAGAAAACGCCAGTGTGTTTTTGATAAAGAATGCTAGAAAGCAACAGATAGAGAAGGGTCTACACAATAAACAATGCTGAGTATTGACTTATAGACTTTACGCTAGGCAAAAAAAAAAAAGATGTGAAAACAAGAAATATTGGTTTACTAAGGAGAGTCAGTTTCAAATTGTTTACATTATTGATTTGTCATCAAGTATTTTCCATAACATTGCTTTGTAGTAAGCTTTGCATTAACCAGTAAAGTACAAACCAGAAAGCTTAGAAATATTACATTACACATTGTTAGAAATAATTTTGTATTTACATGAACACCCTGTTCCAATTGGATGTTTAGTACCATAGTTCATATTTACATCTAGAAATAGTTTTTGGAATATATTAAAATAAGTCCTAATGCCCAAGTTCTCCTTACATCATTTCCTTTAATAATGTACACCACCAAGATATCGTCTGCAGCTGAGACTAACATAAACAAAACAGAATCGAAAAACTTTGAAGTTTGTAACAATTTGTAAAGAATGGGCAAAGAAAACCATTTCTGTGTGTATGAATACATGTGAATTATATGAATCTCAACGAAATATACAGATGTTTTAAGCATTGGTCTTGGAGAAAAAAGTAATTGTGTCAAATGGACAGCAGAATCAGTGCCTAAAATATCACATTGTTACATTAATTGTTACAAAATCACTTACCATCACTATAAATATACAATCACTGTTAATAACTGTTAATTTCCTTGTCCACAGGCTTGTAATTAAATGCATTCATACATGTCTGATCCTTCAGTGAGGAAGCTATGCTTATATATGAGTAAAATACTACCAATTTGTCATTTGACTTTTTAGATCAGTTTAGCAGTATGGATTGCAAAATATGTTTTTGAATGTATGGTGCCAGTATTGCATGCAGTAAAGATGTGAGTTAGGGATGCATTATTAAACATGGGCAATAAGTATGTGTAGCTTGATTTCCTGCATGCTTTTAAGTCCACAATTCCCTGGTTATGAATAGACTAGTGTTTCATTCGATATTACTCATCATCAAAGGGGCTGGGAGATAAAAAAAATAAAATAAAATCAAACCAAATCAGTGTTAATTATCATTTCCTTGAGCTTTAAACGTATTCTGTGTTGGTTCAACCCTGTTGTGTTTTGATCTTTAAAAAAAAGGTCAAGAAAATAGATTGGCATTTCATATCTCAATATATCAAACTACAAAGAAATCTTGGTGAGCTTGATACATATTGTTTTTATTGTATCTCTATGGCTGTTGAGAAAAATTGAAATTGCATACCTTGATCGAAAATGTCTTGCATGCAGGTCCATCATGATAACACATATTTAAAAATTAACTGATTATGACAAATGTACTGTTCCATTAAAAAAAAAAAAAATCTTAATTTCAATAATAAATTAGTGTGAAAATATGTAATGGAAAGTAAATGTATAAATAAAGATGAGTATATACTTTCCTCGATTAAATCTGGTCAGTGTTGTGCTTTTAATTTTTCTTTTCAAGCATTGTAAGGCTAAACTATATTCATATGCCCTTCTCACAGGTGGAGGATGATGGGCTCTGACTGGCTCTTTTAGATGGAATTCATCATGTGTCATGATGAAATTACAGTATTGGTTCTACACCATGAGCCCTTCCACCATCTCAATAATCCACCATTTTCAATTCATTTCATGTAAACACAGAGCTACTCTCTTATTCTGAATACAAAGAGTTTTTTTTAACAATTCTGTACAAGTGATATTTACAATACATAACACAAAGGAATTAATATTTGTTTACCATTTTTCATTGACAAAGCCAAGAGATTCCTTAACTGCTGGCTTCTTTAAAACAAAATCAGTATGAATATGTATAATCCTTCAAGATGCTTGTCACTACATTTGCCGAAGATTTTGAGGGTCATAGCCTTCAATCTTTGGAATATAGTTAAATGTTTTGTTTGAGGCAATGCGCAGCTGGTAAACGAGACATCTTCCAGTGCAGCTGTAGGTAACACTTTATTTTGATAGTCCACTATTGACATTCTACTAACTACAAGTAACTCTAAAACTACATTAGCAGTCATTAGAGTATTAGTAGACTGTCTTCTTAATATCTACTTACACTTTATTTTGATGGTTTTATTGACCTTAAGTAACCTTGCAAGTACGTCAACTTATTCTACTAACCCGAACCCTAACATCTAACAATAACAGTCTACTACATACTCTAACGAGAGTTAGTTGACATGCACTTGGCAGATTACTTAAAGTTAGTAGAATGTCTAAAGTGGACCATCGAAATAAAGTGTAACCCAGCCGTATAGTCTGGTCCAGTTTTACAGACAGGGCTTAGATTAAACCAGGATTAAAGCCTTAGTTCAATTAGGGCATTTAAGTAGTTTTTATAAACGTGCCTTAGAAGAAAACATTACTTAGAAGAAAACATTACTGGTGTGCATCTTGAGACAAAACAAATTTTGTATATTTTAAGCATATTTTAAGATACAGTATGTCAGTGCAAGTTGCTTTCAGATAAAAGAGCTCAAACATGCATTTCAGTCGGGGACTAGGCTTAAGCCTTGTCTGTGAAACCAGAGGCATATGGTATTATATTTAGACAGTTGAAGTTCCCTTTCAAAAGGGAACTCGCACTGCATCCCAAAGTGTCTCAGGGAACATCTCGTTCTGACGAGTTGTTGGGTGCTATGGAGCACGCGTCATGTAGCCGTAAAATGTCATGAGAATGTGTTAGTGTAGAGACCGCTCATGTAAGATTGGAAACATGAATGATTTCTTTCCGGCCATAACCCCCAGCTTCCGTGAGCTCTCAAAGCATTTCCGAACTATCTCGCTGTTAAAAAAACAAAACAAAACAAAAAAAACATTGATTTGAAAGCTCCGACCCTGCCCTTATATGGCAGGACATACGTGGCAGCAGGTCATGCTGCGCTGCACACTATGGCAGTGCTTTAAGCATACCAAGCGACTGGACCAGCATTCAAATCTTGTATACAAAAAATGTTTTAAAAAAAGTTCCGGTCCGGGTCTACGAGGGTCCTAGGCCTCTTCCGTGGAACTTTATCCCTGTCTTGGAGCAAGAGTCATTATTTGTTCAGGCCTCCACCCTTGAGCTTTAAGCTGATATTAACTCCCCTTGTTCGGAGTCTTCTAAGAGTGCTTTGCTCCCAGATTATGCTCAGGTCGAGCCGAGTAAGTACTCCCTCCTATTCAGGATGGTGTTGAGTACGCTCCCTTAGAGCTCAAGCTTTAGCCCCGAGCCCATGCCCGTGATATTCTGGAGTAGTTAGCCCTATATGGAGGCCTCCTTGACAGTCAGGTTGCATGAGATCTGTACTCCCCTTGTTTAAAGGGTTGAAGGTGATATGTTGAGTGCATCGCTTGTGTGGCAATGTGAATGAGTATTCCAAGCCTACACAACTCTGGTGGCTATCTCTGTTAGACTTGGTTCCTAAGGCCACCTTGATGGCAATCCTCCGGGTCGAACTACACTCCTAGCACTTCTAGCTAGTTTGAGTGTCCTGGCTCCCCAGAGTACACAGATTGAGTTCACGTTGCAGGCTTCACAGGAGCCTCCCTGATTCTAGCCCCAGAGCGTGGTTGATGCTCTACTCGGTCGAACCTAGGTAGTACTTCCCTCGTGTTAGAGGGTAGTTCTGTAGAGTACTTCACTCCCTGAGTCTGGGCAGAAGGTCGAATGACTCACGTGAGACCTCACTGGTAGATCAACTTTTTAGAGCTGTAGGGACTCCCTTGTTTGAGAGGATCATCCTATAGAGAGCCTCGCTCCCTGAGTTTGGTCTGAAAGGTTGAGAGATTCTTGTGAACCCCCTAAGTAGATCAACTCTTGATAGAGCTGGGGGTACTCCTCTCATTAGGGACCCTATGTAGAGTACCCAGCCTCCGTAGTGCTTTGAAAAAGAAGCGCTCTGTAGGTCCAGGGTCGAGCAGAGTAACTCCCCTCATTTGTAAGAGTTTGGAAAGCGCTATGCTGAGTCCTGCTCCCCAGGATGCCCATCTCTTTGTCCGGTGTGAGCTGGTTACTGCCTCTTCTGCAGTCCCTTTCATCTGGTAGCCTCTCTTGAGGCAAGTATGGTAGGAGGCTCCGTTTAGGAAACAGACAGGTTGTTGGCTAGACTAGGTCACAAGTCAGACCGGGTTAGCCTCCCTGGTGGCTGTGGGGGTTGACACAATGTCCCCCTAAATGTGACTGGCCAGGGCTCCTCTCGGCCTCTAGCCATACTACCTTAAATGAACCCCTTCCCCAGTGAATATGCTGGTTCCAAGCCTTTGAAAAGTCCTTCCGGTACCTTACGAAGGCCCTTTTTCATTGAGGCGTGTAGCTTGGGCAGTGGCCGTTGGGAATACTGTCACTAACAGCCTAGTGTGTGACCAGACGGGGGAGTGGTTCTGGTGTTTCAAACTGCCATTATTGTGCTTAGCCACAGCCATTTTTCTCCCCTCAGCATAGAAACATGGGTATTTTGTTTTCCAAAGTGTCTCAGGACGCAGTGTGAGTTCCCTTTCAAAAGGGAATGTCTCGGGTTACAACTGTAACCCTGGTTCCCGTAGCCATGCCTCCGGGCTGCCTGTTCAGTCCCGTCAGATGAAGAAGTGGATGACATGTTCTCTATGGGTCCTTTACATGATGTCTAGGTGCACTAGTATGACATTATAGGCTGTCGCCGGCCAATAGTTGCTTCAGATACCAGTCACACATAGGCGTTCCCCACAGTGTCTAAGGACGCAGTGTCTCGTTACCTGTTCTCAGGGAACCAGGGTTACAGTCATAACCCGGGGCTTTCTGTTTGCATTGTGGTCTTCGCACAATTTCTGTTAATCTCTTCAGTGTTTCTGTACAACCATTCACCGAGACATCTGTGCCATCAATGTCAGATTCACCTCTTGAACATCACATAATAAACAAGCAAACTGTAGTTGGTAATTTTACATGTCAGTCTCTTTCTGTTTAAGCTTGTTCAGAATAAACTTTGTGGACAAGATTTTTTTCTATTTTCACTCAAAAGGTGAAAAAACTGAAGCTTTTTGCTCTTGCATTGTCAATACAAGATCTTGCTGAAAAATCTATCCACCTCTTGATGGAAATAACATCACAACATTTATTTCCAACAAGAGGTGCATCATTTTTTTGGTCAAGATCTTATATTGACAATGCAAGAGGTGAGCACTCTGTAAAGTCTCCTCCAGCACATCACAATGTATTTCAATGAAATTAAGGTCAAGACTCAATTCATGTGTGAAAATGATTCTTCATGCTTCCTTTAAAACATTTTTTTTTTTTTTTTTTACAATTTGAGCATGATGAATATCGTACATGAACATTGTCATCCTGAAATATGGCCATGATACGTCGTCCTACGTGGTTGTTAAAGAAATGCAAATCTACACACTCCATCTTTTAGGGTTAAAAGAATTGTTGCCAAACATATAACATGCTAGAAGCATAATAATCATTGTAATAATGATCCGTTCATAAACTCTTAAGTATTTGCCTATTCAAATCCAAACTGATTTTTTTTTTTTTTGGTCAGGCAGAGTATAATTTCCTGACAATAAAAATCCCATGTCCTTTGTGACGCCAAAGATTTCTCATTAAAAGCAATGGTGTTCCTAGTCTGTAAATACTGTGTAGCAATGCCAAAGGTGTGACTTTAGCGTCTTAATAGTGGCAAGGCACTGGACAATGCTTCAGTTTTTAATGCCTTCGGAGTGAGAATGGTTTGAGACTACACACAAGGTGTCAAGGTTTGGCTGGTCACTAGATGTTGTAAATACATAATTTTGCTATTCAAAGGCAAGCATATAGTCTGATGAATAAAATATTTCATTTTTGATTTATTTTTTTGCCAGTGGCATGGTTTTTTGGAGTGCTCTTACGAACGGAAAAAAGGCTTATATTTTTCCTTGTCTGCTGCATTCACATCACAGCTCAGAATCATCGCTGCTGAAGGGATTGGGTTTAGGTTAGTTCCTCTGATGCTATCAGCCAATAAGCATTGTCATTTCCTGCTGAATAACAATGAGTCATATTGCATTTTCACTATCATGAACAATGATGGCAGCATTCAGGTCACATACTTTCAAGCATCAGTAGAGCAACTGCTATTGAGATGAATGGGAATGCTAACAGATAGACTAGCATTACGCAAGATTGATGGGATCTATAAAAATTATTAGAATTAGCAGCCGAGTTGAGTTGTTTATGTTAGTAGTAGTAATGCCTTCAACTTCCATAGCATGCTGAGCATCAAAATTAAACATAATATAAGCATTTTGGAAATATAAAGCTTACCAAAGTGTCAATAAAATTTAGAGTACAGGATTTGAGTGACATGTTTCATCAAAATAAATGAGGTTAAGTAAAAGTGTATAATAAATTCTCTTGAATAAATAAACTATCATCTGTGTGTAAAGTAGAAAATACAACCTCATGATAAAACTATTCATATTATCTCCTTACTCAAAAGGCTGTGAAACAAGAAACATTTCAAATAAAGGTATAG
Source organism: Anabarilius grahami (assembly GCA_003731715.1). Lineage (NCBI taxonomy): Eukaryota > Metazoa > Chordata > Actinopteri > Cypriniformes > Xenocyprididae > Anabarilius > Anabarilius grahami. The sequence continues at coordinate 1,634,400 of RJVU01059915.1, read as the reverse complement.
AAATTTTAAATTACTGAGTGCTGCTTCCTTAACAATTGCTAAAGGAGGAAAGAACTGACAGTGAAATGCTGTGGATGTCCAATCTTTCAGTATTTGATTTTTCTGTCGGTAAAAAGATAACTAATTTGCAGCAGTAACTGATTTGATAATTTGGAAACAAAACAGATACACCTTGTCTTAATAGAAATCTTAATTGAATCAAACCAAATATTGAACAACACACTCAAACGCACTAAAAACTACTGATTTTTGGAATAGGCACCATTTGTTCTTAATCTCTTTTGAGTATCGGTGTCAGCCAGCAATTAAGGTGAACCCAAGGTTAAAGAGAGATAGTCCTGATTTTAATCTGTCAACATAAGTCCTGCTTGTATTGCAAAATCAGACGCAGGAAAACGGAAGAATATACTGACATAAAAATAAGTGGCGCATCTTGGACGGCCCCGCAATCCAGTTAGTTGACATAATAAAGCCAATAGATGACATTGAAGAAAGAAAATACGGTGGGGAAGATCATTCTCGACCATTTGTCGATTGAATTGACATCAGTTAAGTCAGGGATAGTGATTTTAAGCTGTGAAGTGCGCCGTCGTAGCCGGCTCTTCTTCTGAGCAACATGCCGTTCCAGAGCATTACGTCCAAAGTTGTGCCTGGCCAGGCCGGCTTTCCGATACTGCAGCGTGGTGCTGTCAAAGGCCAGCATGGTTGTACGGGGGTCGCCCAAACCCAGGGTTAACTCTGATGTGCCCATTTCATTCTTAATCTCCAGAGGACTGAGAAGGATGTTTTCATGTGGGTCCATCTAAGACAAATACAGATGAACAGGTTAGTAATGGTAACAGTATTCTTTTTGTTTTCTTTATTTTATTTTTTCTCCAGAATTTTGTTATGTATTGTAAACAATATCAATTGGGGGGAAAGAAAATTATAGACTGATTTCTGAAGGTCAACTTTTTTCTTTATCTGTATTATTTTGTTTTATGAATTTCCAATAAAATTAATCACATTTACATAAAACAAAGTGAAAATAAGAAAACAAATGCTAACTTACCTACTGGTTTTCGTGAATTATTCTTTAAACTTTTTGGCATTGTAACACAGTATTTAACAAAGACTGAGACAAAACCAACAAAGTGTCAGTAACACAGTCTTATGGAAATGGGTTGGTGCACATAGAGATGTAAAGCAAAGTAAGGCAAGGCATGGTGGTACACATGATAGTATTTATGATATATTCTACAAAATTATGATCTTTTCATGACAAATAATAGGGCATCCTGTTGGATGCTGAACCGATATGTAGAAATATCTAATTAAAAAAAAAAAAAAAAATCAATAAATGTTCAATTGTTTCCTTTTCCTTTCCTAAACATTTGTTTTGGTGAGTGGTTTGGAGGGAAAAGAGAGGTGATGGCAATGGAGAAAAAAACAACAACAAAAAAAATCCATTCTGTTATGATTTACTCACCCACATGTCATTCAAAAACTGACTTTCTTTCTTCCTTGAAACACAAAAAGAGATTTTGAAAAATATTCTGCCCGCTCTTTTTCTATATATATTGAAAGAGACCTGGACAAGTTTCCAATGTGACAAAAAAGTACCATAAAAGTATGACTTGTGTGCTTTATGTGACTTTTGCAAAGTCATCTGAAGCTGTACAATAACTTTTGTGAGTAACAGACCACGGAAAATCTTCCCTTCAGAAGAAAGTCATATGAGTTTGGACAACATAAGAGTGTTTAAATGACAGAATTTTCAATTTGGGTCAACATTTTTTTAAGAGGAAACAAGAAATCATAAAAAAACAACACATTCTTACTCCCAACTCGTCACATATGAACTGGGTACACATTAACAGACAGGGTACCACTTTAGCTTCATTTTTCGACATGCAATGTACTCCATTGCTTCAATGAGAAACCTTTGGTGTCAATACACAGATACAATGGTCATGGGAATTTTATCATCAAGATCAATATATGTATTGGGGTATAATTTTTCCATTATGACATACACCGATCAGGCATAACATTATGACCACTGAAAGGTGAAATGAATAACACTGATTATCTCTTCATCACGGCACCTGTTAGTGGGTGAGATATATTAGGCAGCAAGTGAACATTTTGTACTCAAAGTTGATGTGTTAGAAGCAGGAAAAATGGGCAAGCGTAAGGATTTGAGCGAGTTTGACAAGGACCAAATTGTGATGGCTAGACGACTGGGTCAGAGCATCTCCAAAACTGCAGCTCTCGTGGGGTGTTTCCGGTCTGCAGTGGTCAGTATCTGTCAAAAGTGCTCCAAGGAAGGAACAGTGGTGAACCGGCGACAGGGTCATGTGCGGCCAAGACTCATTGATGCACGTGGGGAGCGAAGGCTGGCCCGTGTGGTCAGATCCAACAGACAAGCTCCTGTAGCTCAAACTGCTCAAGAATGCTGGTTCTGATAGAAAGGTGTCAGAATAAACAGTGCATCACAGTTTGTTGTGTATGGAGCTGCATATCTGCAGACCAGTCAGGGTGCCCATGCTGACCCCTGTCCACCGCCGAAAGAGTCAACAGTGGACACGTGAGCATCAGAACTGGACCACGGAGCAATGGAAGAAGGTGGCCTGGTCTGATGAATCACGTTTTCTTTTACATCACGTGGATGGGTGGGAGCGTGTGCGTCGCTTACCTGGGGAACACATGGCGCCAGGATGCACTATGGGAAGAAGGCAGTGTGATGCTTTGGGCAATGTTCTGCTGGAAAACCTTGGGTCCTGCCATCCAAGTGGATGTTACTTTGACACGTACTACCTACCTAAGCATTGTTGAAGACCATGTACGCCCTTTCATGGAAACGGTATTCCCTGGTGGCTGTGGCCTCTTTCAGCAGGATAATGCTCCTACCACAAAGCAAAAAAGGTTCAGATTTTGATTTGGAAGGTTTGAGGTGCACAACAACGAGTTTGAGGTGTTGGCCTCTAAATTCCCCAGATCTCAATCCAATCGAGCATCTGCAGGATGTGCTGAACAAACAAGTCCGATCCATGGAGGCTCCACCTCACAACTTACAGGACTTAAAGGATCTGCTGCTAACATCTTGGAGCAGATGCCACAGCACACCTCGACGGGTCAGGGCTGTTTTGGCATCAAAAGAGGGACCAACACAATATTAGGAAGGTGCTCATAATGTTATGCTTTATCGGTGTATATGTTGCGGTATGATTTTCAATTTAAACAGCCACAATATTTTTATTTACATTACACTATTTAAACATTTTTGCACACATAACCCAACCCCTGAACTATCCCATTTGTATATTATTTAATATAAAACACAGGATATAACAGGCAGATACAACTACAGTCACAATTTATACAAGGTGTACATATTTGAAGTGTTCTGAGGACAAATGATTGATTTACGTGAGGAGCAGACCCAAAAAGTGATCACCATCTCTATCCGCTGTAAAGCTCATTTCCTAGTGATGGGGAGTCGACTCCAAAAGAGTCGATTCCTCGACTCTTAATAACCCTCGTGTCGGAGTTGACTCCAGCATAGGAATCGACTCTGGTTGTCGACTCCGTTACTGTGTCTGAAATCACTCGCTCGTGCGTCAGAGAGCTGGAGCTGTCGCAGAAACAACATCACAGTCACATACTTTTATCCTACATTTAGCTTACTTTCCAAAAAATTATAATAGCCAATTACATTGTAATTATACATACCTCCATGCCAGAAGTTTTATCAATACAATAAATGTTAATTTGGTTTGCCATGGTTATCCTAATTTGTGTTCATGAGTAAACTAATTAATTTAAATATAATAAACAACAACAACAACAAAGATAAATACCTTAATATGTATACATTTATGGATGGATTTAGGCTATACATTATTTCCAGTATCTTAAACTCTTCTGTCCAAGCAGCTTTTTGGACTAAACTGGACTAATTTGGCCAGTTACGGTAAAGTTTTATGCTTTGTGTCAAAAAAAAGACAGTGTGTAATAATGACAGCAATCTTGTCTACTTATTGCTGAACCTGGTTTAACTTAAAGTAAATGGAGCAAATGGAGATTCCGGGAGTCTATTCCATTGATTCCTAAGGTGGGAGTCGGGAATCAGTGTCAACGCCGGAAAACCTGGAACCTGAAGACCCCTATCAGATCCTGTGTGTACACATTCAAATAGCAATGCCAGAAAAAAATGTTACATCAGCTTTGACTGAGAAACGCCATTGGCTTTTATGTGCCTCATGACCGATTCCACTCTGTTCTTCACAAAAAGATATTGTATGGCTTCAGAAGACTTGGAATGCAACATAACTTGTTTTTAATACTCTTTCGGTCAGTTTTTTTAAATACCTGTGACTGTACTTTTATTTGCCTGTTACATGTTTTATATTGTTGAGAAGTGGGAAGGTTTAGGGTAGGGGTGAGGCTAGGTGCTCCTAAATATCTAGGAAAGTATAAATATTTATGAAATCATCTCTACTTTTACAAATGCATGCAAAAAATGTAATGTGTCTTGATCTAATGTATAAGGCAAACAACAGAAAGCAATGGAGTACCCTACACATTGAAAAGTGATGCTAAAAGGGTACGCTGCACATTTGAAAGTGATGCCAAGTGGTCTTGACCAAGCATCCATATGTGACAAGTTGGAAGTGAGAACAAAGGGCTGGGTCTCAAATAAATTTGCCGCACTATATGCCATAACTCTCTTGATGAACGTTTTCAGTACCTTATTTTTTGAATCGCCTAGTCCTAATGCTGCATCGTCCACAAAGATTGGTTCCCACATGGAGTCATGTGCGTCAATATCCCTCTGTTTCATTCTGGCATACAGAGCATCGTCTCTCTGAACTACATTTCCCACCATCCACTGAAAGCATACAAAATCATTACCATCAAAGCAGTCACTTTTCGAGAAATTTAGAAGTGTGAGGCAATGCTGGCATTTTGTGGATTATACCACAAAGAAAACCACAGATCTAAACCCAAGAGCATCCTTCAATAAGTTCCATTACATCTGAGCACCAGCGAAACGTCTTCAAAATGTTAAACAACAAGAGTCTTGACCAGTTCCTTGAGTGCTGCTCATAAACAGCTAAACAACTATAGTATCACTGCTATTATTTCATCCTCTAAGTATAGTACATTACTAGCCAGCATTATCCTGATACAAGCAATCAGCTTTTTCCTAAAAAACTGCTAGTCCAATCTGGAATATTTTGTTGCCAAAACATTTTATAGAGACTGCGGACTAGGAAAAAAAAAGGTACCTCTTCTAACATGTGAGTGCTGTTTTCTGCGTCTTCTTAAGGGGTTTAGATGCATTTATCTTATTCATCTTACAGATGCAAGAATGTCCTTGCAAAATATCTGGATTTCAGCATTTAGCTTTTGGAGGAGTCATAACACAGAGGTTTACCTAACAGCCTGCCCTGTCAATGTTACATCAGTGTTTTCAATAAAATTTTGAAAAGTACAACTTTTTGTGTGTTATTTAAGTCAGACTGTGTTTGTCTGTAGGAGAAGATCAGACCACAATTTTATAAACAATCAATGCAGAAATCCAGTTATTAGTCTTTTTATTATTTTGACCTGATATCATGATGTCATAAAGGAGGGTAAAACAAAAGTTAATAGGTTATTCTCACTGTGATGATGGGTTATTGCATTAGAAGTTATGTGAATACCTGCATATTAAATGCCACATACTAATGTAACGGCGGTAGCGTTCTGTGCATTTAGTTGGAAAAAAAAAAAAGCAAAAGGCTTGACTCAAATTCTGCCTCAACATAAAACCACACCAATGTCTGCAACAGCCAAACAGCCTTCTAATATGAATGCAAACAAAAGTCATAAAATAAGAACCACCACTGCTTTCATTCTCAAACAAATAAACTACTCTAAATGTACAGATTTTATAGGGTCTGGGGTCTTTTATAGGGCAGTCTCATGTTGGTTACAATCAAGTCAGACATTGAAATTACAGTGAAGATATGAATACAGACTAGACAGAACAATCAAAACAACCATTCACAAGTAACGGGCATTGACACTGACATCGATTTGCAGTGGCAAAGCCACCTGGAGTCAATTAGGCCTATTTAAATTCAGAGCTGGCGATTTCCGGCAACATGAGTGTCAGTGACAGTTTTCAGTTTTATATAATTCGGTTAGTGACGCAATGCGATTTAAACATTGTATTTGTGAACACCCTTTAACATACACTCTAAAAAATGCTGGGTTAAAAACAACCCAAGTTAGGTTGAAAATGGACAAACCCAGCGGTTGGGTTAAATGTTTGCCCAACGTGCTGGGTAGTTTTATTTAACCCAACTATTGTTTAAAAATGTCTATATGTCTGGCTTAAAATGAACCCAAAATATGTTGGAAATTAAAAATCAGACACATAATTACTAGAGGCAACAATAATAATGAAAAGGTGAACATTTATTAATAATTAATTTAATAAATGTTTATTGTTTAATCATTATTCATTAAACTTTTTTGGGTTCATTTTATGCAAGCAATGCATTAATTTTTAAACAATAGTTGAGTTAAATAAAACTACCCAGCAGGTTGAGCAAACATTTAACCCAACGCTGGGTTTATCCATTTTCAACCCAACTTGGGTTGTTTTTCACCCAGCATTTTTTAGAGTGTAGGAATCACAGCAATTTGCATTACAATTTACATTGTGAGAAGAATAACTACTTCAGTATAATAATTTACTATTTTGGTAACACTTTACAATAAGGGCCTATTAGTTAATGTGTAATTCAACATTAACTAACAATGGGCAATACATTTGTTACAGTATTTATGAATCTTTGTTAACATAAGTTAATAAAAAGACAACTGTTCATTGTTAGTTCATGTTAGCTCAGGACCATTAAAACAAAACTTTTGATTTTGTTAATGTATTAGTAAATGCTGAAATTAACATTAACTACACTCTAAAAAATGCTTGGTTAAAAACAACCCAAGTTGGGTTGAAAATGGGCAAACCCAGCGATTGGGTTGTTTTGACCCAGCAGTTGGGTTAAATGTTTGCCCAACCTGCTGGGTAGTTTTATTTAACCCAACAATTGTTTACAAATTACTATATGTCTGGCTTAAAATGAACCCAAAATATGTTGGAAATTAAAAATCAGACTCATAATTACTAGAGGCAACAATAATAATCAAAAAGATGAGCATTTATTAATAAGCAATTTAATAAATGTTTATTGTTTAAATATTATTCAAAAAAAATATTAATAAATGTTTGTTTATTAAACATATTAATAAATGTTAATTTCCAACATATTTTGGGTTCATTTTAAGCAAGAAATACAGTAATTTTTAAACAATATTTGGGTTAAATAAAACTACCCAGCAGGTTGGGCAAACATTTAACCCAGCCGCTGGGTTTGTCCATTTTCAACCCAACTTGGGTTGTTTTTAACCCAGCATTTTTTAGGGTGTAAGATTAATAAACGCTTAAGAAGTATTTTTCATTGTTAGTTCATGTTAACTAATGTAGTTAAAGGGTAACCACTGATTTTAAACCAGCTTTGTATTGTTACAATGTCAGTAGTATATGTAAATGAACATTGTGTACTCTTTCTCCATGTCCCCTACCCGTTTATTTGCCAGCAAAAGTCCGCTGGATGGCGTAAACCATACTTTTGAGAGCTCCAAGGCTTTTATGAAAACTACAGTCAGGTCAAGCCCAGTGAATTATGGGTGCTGAAGTTACCTACCCTTTTTTAATCTGTTTTTCTCTAGTCATGTAGCACAGATTCTTTTTTTTTTCTTCTTTTTTTATAATGCCTTTCTACTACATAGACAGCCAACTTTTACTAAAAGCCCATCTTTCCACTGGTGAATTACCTTTTACAAATGTTATCAAAAGGAACCTTATTGTAAAGTGTCACCACAATTTTTATAATTCACTTTTTTTTTTTTCAACATTAAATGTATAATTACGGTTAAAGTTACTGTGCAGCTGATATAAACTTTGGTCATGTTTAAATTTCAAACATACTTTGTTGGGATCCATTCTCATTTTTTCATTGTTGGCTGTGGAGGCTTTCTCTGCAGCTCTCTTCTGCCGCTGCGGTCCCCTACCGAAGAAGATGTAGTTGACCAGCGCATACTCCAGCAGAGCCAAGAAGACGAAGACGAAACAGCCCATCAGGTACATGTCAATGGCTTTGACATATGGAATCTTTGGAAGAGTCTCCCGCAAATGTGTGTTGATGGTGGTCATGGTCAGCACAGTGGTAATGCCTACGTTCAAGAGGGAATAATTGTTAAGAGTGCAAATGACAAAAAGTGGATTCTAATGAGGTGAATTTTTTAAAGATTTATAAATACTGATTGTCCAAGCCAGGAACAAATGGGCAGGCAGGTTTAAGAAAGGGAGGCAGTTACCTTTATGTATTTAAACCCTCAGTCATTGGCTGCCAATGTAGCGATTTTGACGCTAGATTTGGCGACTTCCCTGCCCCTTTTGAGACTTTTTTCAAAAGCCCAGCGACAAATCTAGCAACTTCTTGGACAAACCTTATCTAGATTCCGTGACTCGCCCACTGATCTATATTTATATTACTATAGATCTATGGACTCGCCAGTATAATGGCATCTAGCGACATTTAGCAACCAGTTTTAGCTGCTTTCAGCTGAAAACAATTGGCAACACTGTCATCTGATTATTAGCTGCGTCCCATTTTGGAGGCTGCATCCTCTGGAGGTGGATCAAGGATGTCTTATTTAAGAAAAGTAATCGTAATAAAATTGACTGTTATTCCTCGTGAGGTGTAAAATACTGTAATTTTATTCTTACTTTGCAATCTGATGGTTACTTTTCTTAAATGAGACTGCCACGATGACGTATCCAGCCTTCAAATGTGACCTCCGGAGGACGCAGCCTTTGATATTAGATGCAGCAAGTGTCTTGCGTTGAAGTTTTGTGCTCTCTGTATCATTCCTGGTGTTTATTAAATGTGTTTTCATTGCTGTTCTGTGAAAAGCATCTTTTGTGGATTATCCTGTCTAGCCAGTGCGTGACAACTGCATTCTATGAAAACTAAATGAGATCACCCTAAGTATGTCCTCATTTAGAAAGTTAGAAAAACATGTGCGTGTGTGAGGGGGCTTTATCTGAATTGTTTCCTTTCAGTTGATGATTCAGAATCTTAAAATTGTATGATTTTTCATGCTCTCAGCTGGAAGAGTGGGAGTTAGGCACCTTAATTGGTGAAACACAAAGCCTTCCTGGTTCTCAACAGTGATTAAGAAATAGTTTTGTCATTTTATGTATTGAAATATCCATTTAGTGTCATTCTGACAATTTTCATGAAATTCATTGCAGATCCTACCTCTTTTAAGGTCTATCCATGCAGATGCACATTTGTATCCAAATATTTTATGATTCTAATCAGTATAAGCTACACTCTTATCTGTTCATCCTATACATCCACAATTACTCAGCCTTCTGTTAAATGCTACAGTGGTTTGCACTTGTGTGGATGAATGAGGCCAGGCCAAACAGCAATCACAAAGAGTGCTCATTTATTCACACTGAGAAGCCTGCATGCTTGCTACCTCAGCCTTGCATAATCAGTGATGACAGGAAAAATGTGGAGGCTTACGAGAGAGAGAGAGATGGAGAGAATGTGTGTGTAAAAAAAAAAAAAGATCAGTATAAATATCTATGCTTGATTAAAGACTTTCAAAAAAAGGATCTTAGAGGGTATTTGCGGTGAACCTCATGAAACCTGTTCTAAAAACATGTCCCAGTCATATTTCATCCAAAATGCAAAATAATGCAATAACATAAAAGATCATTGTTTTACTGTCACGGTTAACTGTAGCGTCATCCAAACAAAGAGAGATGCATGATGCAGAATGACGAATAATGAAAATATATATTTTACAGAGAGAGCGAGAAGACTACACATGGAACATAACGATAACGCAAGACAAAGAACTGAGGAAAACAGAGGGCTTATATACACAAGGGAAGATCATTAACGGAACAGGGAACAGGTGAGACAGTAATCAGGGACCATGAACTCAGAACTCAGGCAAATGGTGAAATGAAAACAAACAAAACAAGATATTGAGGAGAATATGAGGAGGGCAGAGCAGAAAAGCAGGAGAGAACATCGCTGCACTATAACAGGATCCTCAACCGAAGACACAGAAGAACAGTAGGTGGATAGGGAGAGGTGAGTGTATATACAGTATATAAAATGAATGTCACCAGCTGTGTGCGCCTACCTAAAGCAACCCTGGCAGCCGAGGCATCATAGTTGATCCAGAAGGATACCCAAGATAGGATGGTGATTAGGATTGAAGGCATGTAGGTCTGCAGAATGAAGTAGCCAATGTTTCTCTTGAGCTTGAAGCTCAGGGAGAGGCGAGGATATGAACCTGGATGAAAATAACCCAACAAAAAGATCACAATCCATAAGATACATTTATAAAACGCTTTTTTGTACAGTTTAATGTACAGTTCTGTATATTTTGTCATAGGATCAGACCAAATCACACTCCAAACTCCTCTGGTAATATTAATTAAGTATCATATTGTGTACTAGACACTGTAATATATGTAATACTCACATTTGTGCATGGTGCTTTGTAAGCCCATAGGATAAAAGTGATTCGTAAACATATATGCAGATAATTAACAAATACAGTTTATTGAGATAATTGATATTTATTAAATATATTTATATCTCTCTATGTATATAGAGATAGCTTTCCTGTAGCTCAGTGGTTAGAGCATGGCACTAGCAATGCCAAGGTCATGGGTTCGATCCCAGGGATTGCACATACTCCGATACAAATGTATAGTATAATGCAATGTAAGTCGCTTTGGATAAAAGCGTCTGCCAAATGCATAAATGTAAATGTAAATGTATATCACATTTAATGGCACAGTATAGGGAGGGAGAGAAAGGGAAAGACGATGAAGGAGAGCAGGAGACGGGATCAGGAAAGGATATCACACAAAAAAATATAAAAAATCGTGCCATATGTCAGAGTAGGGCCCATGTGACTATGTTTCGACAGATCCATAATTTCTTATAACAGCGTGTTACTGCATGATGATAAAGTACCCCCCCCCCTCCCAAAAAAAGAAAAGAAAAGAAAAACCCAGTGCACTATTACACTACAAATGCAGTGGAGTAGCAATTTAGACTATCCTATGGCTTAAAAAGGGCCCTCAAATCAGGGGGGTTGGAATCACGTTGTGGTTGGAATCGTTCCGAGACGTTGGAATACGACTGTTTTCATCCTCTTTGACATGCTGAACCAAACGTCATTTCCAAAGACTGCATCTACAGCTAACCTCCTGACTTACATGACAAATTCATGAATATGAAAATGTAGTCAATGAATAAATCAAGTGGTCACACAACTTTTTGTTAAATAACTTATAAGAACACAGTGTGTCTTGTTTTTAATGTATGTGTTTTTCATTCTTAGACCAGGGTGAATTCATATAACCGCTGGGGCCTGGCATACCACTAGCCACGCCAAACTGAGTAGGTTCATAAACCCCAACGTGTTGCTTATTCATTACTAGGGTCTTCCATGAATGGCTTGCTTACTGACTCTAACGGAAACCGCTTCCTGAAGCAGAAACTGCCTACTACAGCCAGCTGCATATGTGTAAATGTGATAAATGGGTCTAAATGGGAGTGAGTTTTCGACCTTAAAGTGTCCTAATAAGTGGTGCAGTTAGGTAATGTAGACTTTATTTTGCATTTGAGAACACCACCACAAACTGGTCTTTTAAGTAAAGTAAAGACTTTACCTTTGCTTTATCTAATCATATAGTTATTGCAGTTCTTGGCTTATTCCTATAGTGTTCTGTAGTCTGGTTTTATTACCTGTAGAAAACACCACATTTTTAGAGATGAGTTTGTAGTCCACTATAGAGAACTGAGGAAGCTCTATCCTTTCAACCCCCGTTACTGCATGGTCGCCACCTCGCCAGTAAAACTCAATATCATCTGTGGTGTAGCCATCTGAGAGAAAAACAGACACATAATAAAACATATATGGATGGTGGTCATGTGATTGAGGTCTCATTGGTTGTTCAGAAATAGGTCATATTCTGGCATCACTACAAGTGCATAAGTAATAAAAAAAAGAGAAAGAAATGATACAGCTTACTGTTCCAGCTTATGACAATCTGCATAAACTTGCAAATCCCAGCCCATTACACAAATGAACACACACTTGCAAAGCTAACATAAGTTGATTAGCTAGTGACCCCAAAAAAAATAAAATAAAATGTTTATGAACATTTTCTAGCAGCTGTGATGTTGTCTGGACAGATGCCACAAAATACAATAATACATTCTGGGAAAAAAATTAAAACAGTTCTTGCATTATAAGAAATGAATTATTTGTTTTTAAATGGTTGGATAAATTTAAGTTTGCCAAGTTATGAACCGTCAGCTACAGCAAACAGAGTCTTTATTCATTATAAACCTTGCATATCCATAATTTAACATGTTAAATCATTCAAGGCTTGCTAAGATGTGAAGAATTATAAATGATGAAACATGTGATCAAGTTCAGCTGTGAACATTTACTACATCTGAGGGGAGCTCTGAAATGGACCTGTAATATGGGTCATGGTATGAGATATTCTCTCCTATCGAATAACAACAGAAGAATGTGCATGCCTGAATGTTGTTGCCTGAATCATTTTTTTTTTTTTTTTTTTTTTTTGTGGAGTTGGGGTCAAGCTCAGGGATGGACATAGGTCTAAAATTCGCCCTTATACAAATCCAGCCCACCAGGCCCACAGGTTCCCCCCATGAATATTTTGGTGGGGTTAAGGCCTTAAATAAATGATAGATATTATTATTATTAACACACTTATTATTGCATTCTTGTCACATAGAAATGCACTGATTTTGAGATAGGATACCGTAAAGTAAATTCACTGCTATTAAATTCTGTCATCATGTGCTCACCCTCATTCTGTTCCAAACCTGTATGACTTTCTCTCTTCTGTGAAACACAAAAGAAGATATTTTGAAGGATGTTGGTAACCAAACCATTTTGGTTAGGCTATCCTTGACTTCTACTGTAATACTGGGAAAAATAATAATAATAATAATAAAAAAACAGACTCAAATGATTTTCGTTTATGTTCCACAGAAAGAAAGACATTCAGAGTTAGAATGACATTAGGGTGAGTAAATGATGCAATTTTGGGTTGAACTATTTCTTTAAAAACAAAACATTTGTAAAGAGTTAACACCTAATTTATGCAAGACACTGATATCTGTCTATCATCAGGCTATCTTTGAATTAACATTTTACTTCAATTAAAATTCATTTAAAAAGTTCATAAAACATATTTAAAGAGAGAGAGAGAAGCTTTGTCCTTGATTCAAGGGATCCAGGCTTTAAAGCTGTTTTGTTAAATTATCTTTTAACTGCCCTAATGAAATTTACCATAGTTCTTGCATATAATCCAGAGTTCACCTGTAGTTCTATTTATCTGTAAGATCATGGTAAAACCATTCTCATTACCATGGATATATGATTTCTAAAATAAATAAATAATAATAAACTGCATAATTTGTAATAAAAATATTGTAAACACATGTAGAACATATGAAAACAACCTCTAAAGTCATGTATATTACACAATATTTAATGTAAGTAATGTAAGACAAGCGCCCTGCAATAAAGCAATAAAACTCATCTGGAGAGAAGATCTCAAAGAAATAGCATAGGACAACGCCTTGCCCTCACAACATCTACAGNNNNCCCCCCCCCCCCCCCCCCACACACACACACACACACACAAACAAACACACAAACACACCTTCCCTCCCCCCTGACTCAAGTCACTGTAAGTTCTTCAAGATGTATAATGTATCTGGTGTATCTATTGTTTTTCCCTTTTATGTTTGGTATCATTTTAAATGTCTCAGTGCGATTGGTAAAATGGTCTCAATTTCACAGCAGTCACTAGTATTGTGCAGAAGATTGAAAACTAAGGAGAATTCTGTCCTCCTTTTGGGTGCTGAAACACCCACTCCTCTTCCCCAAAACAGGTGTTGGTGTAATAAATATTTACAACACTTTTGTTCTGGTCTGTATATAAGGTAAAGTGCAAAGCAGTCATGTGGGATCTTCTGTAGCCAGAGGCCCCCATACAGTGATGGGCAAGTGTCTTAAAACACTAATCCACCACTGTGTCTATATGCAATTGTTACTTTAAGAGTCATCTTTGAGCAACTGAGGTTATGTATTTATGATTTCTGAATTGTCTTCTAATTGGTTATTTGTGTAATTGGCACGATACACTTTTACCTGACAAATAAAATGTTATATTTGATGTACTCTGAATTCTCCTGATATCATTATTACCAGTAAATTATGGGAGGCTAATGCTACCGTAAATCTGTGTCCAGGGTAGAACAAACTGAAGGCGCATGAATGAAGAAGCAGTAGGCACTTCATCTGAAGACCTTTTGATTTCTGTTTACCGCTATTTTAGCAAGGTGTATGGAAGTGGCTAAATTAAAATACACTTTTGTTCGAGTGAGCATTAGGCAACCGACTAAAGGTATAAACCAACTTATTACACCCTCTGATAAAGATCAGACTGGTGAGTTTATGTCCGTGAGTTTACCGCAAATCCCGGGGCGAGTCTCTCTGTGCGGCATCAGGTCCCTGATGAACGAATAATTTAAATATGGGATACCCAGAATCACCAAATATCTAAATTAATACATAACCAATGATTAATTTCTCATTGGAAACACAACCTAAGACTAATAATCATTTGAAATTGGAGTCAGATTAAACGAGTGGGAGCTGAAAAGACATACACGCGTTAACCTTCGCCCAGGCCGTCGGATTCCGTTTTTGGGCCGGTGGGGGGTTCCTTACAGTAATAACAGAAACATTTTTAACAAATACATTTCTGCCAAAAAACCATATTTCGTTGAAGCAAGATAAATTACTATAAAGGTGGTGGAGCTAGATTGACAAGCTTGTAGTTGTGTGTATTGCCATTTTCCAATTTACCTCATCATGTTTTTACATGGTTGCAGGTTTTTTTAGCTAGATTCACCACAGAACCTGAATTGTTCCCATATCACATGACTGTAAAAAACTAAATTCTGAGTCGAATCTCAGTGGATCAAGTGACTTGTGCTGTTTATCATTTCATACAGCGGCAGAAGTACATTCATCAGCGGCAGCGCTGTGAGGGTGAGACTGATCCCAATCTGCTTTAGCTCTGCGGATAGCACCTAAAAAAAACACCACCTAAAATGAGGGAGGAAGAGGTCTGGACCAGTCCGTGGCAAAAAAAAAAAAAAACTTGTGTTGGCCCCAAAGTGCGTTGTCCCACCGGGAAAATGTCCAGTATGCCAGATTACCAATCTAGCCCTGGTCAAGCTGAACCTGTGTTATTAGAGAGCAGAGGATAAGCACATGCAAGCCTTGGGTCAAACTCATTGTCAAGTCAAATCATCCGGCACTCCATTTCTGACCTCAGCTGCAGAAAAAAGCCATCATAAATATTCAAACAAAACATGAGATATTTTGTTTGCTTCAGTGCTCTCTGTGCTGAAACTGACAGAAACACGAACAGCCAGCCCATCTAGCCATAAATGATTGAGAAACATCTTATTGTATCGGAGCAAACAGCACTCTGCATCAGACCAGAAATCTTGGTCTTGCATAATCCACCCATGGATGATCCCCTGAGCGATTGTTGAGTTATCAGACTGAGGGCCAAAATGCAAAAGAATTATATATTAGAGAAAAAATATCCAAAGTGTTAGTAGACTGTCTGCTTAATATCTGCTAATACTCTAATGACTGGTAGCTGACATGTAGATGCAAAGATACTTATAGTTAGTAGAATGTCTAAAGTGGACTATCAAAATAAAGTGTTACCATATAGATAATGTTCTGTTGTTGTTTATATAATCAATGTTAGTTAATTGATAATTAGTGTAAAGACTTTATTTTTTACTTAATGAGATATGTTGATTGCCACTGCTATCAATGTTTGT
Source organism: Anabarilius grahami (assembly GCA_003731715.1). Lineage (NCBI taxonomy): Eukaryota > Metazoa > Chordata > Actinopteri > Cypriniformes > Xenocyprididae > Anabarilius > Anabarilius grahami. The sequence goes on along the minus strand of RJVU01059915.1, from coordinate 1,618,339 downwards.
GTGCAAAAAAAAAAAAAAAAGTTAACCAAAAAATAAAATTTTTTTTTTGTTTTGTTTTATTTTCACTCTCATGTCTTTCAAACCAAATGTGTTCTCACAATGGTGACTTAGTCCATCTTCTGCTCTGTCATCCTTACCTATTAAACTTGCCCCCTCCATCTTAAAAGTTTGGACGGGGTGACAGACAAGATAGTGGAGCGCTAATGACAATTCAGTCCCTGGTCAGCCAGTCTACCCATTCCCTGGGACTAAGCACCTGCAGTAACCATAATCAGTATTCTCCTAGAGAAGCGAACACAATCTATGTCCGTTCATCAATCTTCACAACCAAAAAGGGCTGGAGAGGGTGACAGAACTGAAAGCATAGGACAACACTACTCCCCTTCCTAATCCGCCTCTCCACTCCTCCATACGAAAACACCTTTTTAAAACAGGTCTTATGAGGTGCCAACCCCATCTTCAGTCTCAACACCTCAATGTGGGGATCAGGATCAAGGGAAGATGCGGTGTGGCTGGAAACCTCTGCCTCAACTGCCATCACATCTAGCTCCTGAGCTAGATCTGCTACTAATATTCTCTCAGATCAGAAAAGCCCTCAGAGTGGGCCTCCAGTTCCAGTCTGAGAGCATTGGATGTAAGCGAGTGAAACCCTGAGAAAGGGAAAAATCTGTCTCGATTTCCTCCACCTGTGATCCTCACAATCAAAGTCACCACACTGCCTCAGCAGACTCAAGACCTGAACCGTGGGGTGCGGACATCTAAAAAAGAACCAGGCAAGTGTGGAGCTTCCTCACTGTGAAATGATTACAAGTGAGGGCAGCCAGCTCCCTCGAGAGCTGACCAAACATACTCCGCTCCTAAAAACACACAAACAGATTGGTGTGATTTTACACTTGCTTCAGACACCGGCACATGCTTGAAGGCGTTTCCATAGTGTCAGCTAGTGCTGTGGAATATAACCGTTTTTTTTATGCATCGTTATGCTGATGTGAATGATTCAGAATCAATGCATAAAAACCAAAGGATCATATTATTAAAAAAAGTAAATGAATAGTAAAAAAAAATAATTTATCATTTTGACATTCCTTTTCTTAAAAATGTTTTAAAGGCTCAAATGTGAGGTTTATCATTTTATAAAACTTTTCCCCCAACTAATTTTTTTAACATTTCCAGCACATTTCAACAATACCATGATAATATTGATAAATGTGATTATTTTGGTCACTATAATTATGATATGAAATTTTCATATCGTTTCATCTCTAGTTCGCATTTTCCTTTTTGAGGGAACTCTACGCTGAGTCATTACGTTGATGCTATGGGAATGCCCCCAGTGTGACCAGTGTTTGAAGCACGTGTGGAACACGCCAATTCGGATTGGCTACGGCAGTAGGATGACGTCACTGGTGCACTGACATTCACTATGAAGGGTGGCCAAACAATACATCATCAGCTTTGTTGTCTTCAGTAAGAACGCTATCGTCTGTGTGCGCACCTGACGAAATGGAGAAAATGTTCAGGAAAAGCGTGGCGCTATGCAGGAGGTTTTTAAATCCTGAGGATACACATAAATTGTGTTTAATATGCCTTGTATGAAGCATGCTGAATCAGCTCTTGAGGGAGCTTGCTGTCCTCGCTGTGAAACATTTACAGTGAGGAAGCTCCACTCTGTTTAGAGGGGATGGGAGCCAGGCGGGTCCCGCTGCCGCCGAGGCGAAGCAGCATATCCGGTCATGGGGCTTCCAGGTAGACCTCACTGATGAGCTCAAGACGGGCTTAGCCCTTTCTTCAGCCTCACTTGCGAGCTCTATTCTCCTCAGGCCGGATCAGGAGACATGCTTGGCAGATTCTTCAGATCCGCCTGAGAGTATGTTATTGGTCCGCTCTAGTTCCGAGGAGCTATATGTGTTAGGACTTGAGGCGGATGAACAGAGCAAGCCTGCTGCCTCAGTCACTCCCACAGACAGCAAAATGGTGGAAGTTATGAATCACGCCAAGGCCAGACTGAATCTGGACTGGTCCATGGAATGGGAGGAGCCTGCTCCTGGCAGGCTGGATAAGTGGTTTCTACTGGGTCATAAACAACCACAGTTTGTGAGCCTTCCATTTCTTCAAGAGCTTCACAATGAAATGGGGTGAAGTCCTGGAAAAAACATTACTCGGCTCATGTTTATTCAGCCCTAACACAAGCTACTGTGAAGTGAAGGGGTTGGATGAGCATGGCTGCATGAGGATGCCCCAGGTGGAAGAGGCACTTGTGAGTTACCTCTCCCCTGGAGCGGTGTCCTCGCAGAAGGCTCCCGCCTTGCCTACTAAGCCTTGCCGTTTAACCCTCTGGAGTCTGAGGCTGATTTGGGGCCTGGAGAAGTTTTGATATGCCCTGACATTTTTGCTTTTTTCAGTTGTTCATAAACATATTAATGGATTCAGCACAACTAGGCTACCATAGTATGTGACAAACATGTATGTACATGTTTGTATTTTTGAAGGACTTAAGAACTTAAGTCACTGAAATAAGGCCAAAAAAAAAATATTATATATGTGTTCACAAGACTTCTGGGTATTGGAGGTTGTAGACTAGAGTCTTTGCTTCAAAATTATGTAAAAATTATCCTGCGTACTCGTTCATGTAAAACAATAGAGAGATTTAAATTTTGTAAGACACTTTTTGTCAAGAAACACAGTATGCGTGGAGGCGTGAATCATCATGAATAATGGGTGATTTACACCTGGGAAGAGAAAAGAATCGCATAATGAGCTGTAATGACCTGCATATTAATGAGGCCTTTCAGTCAGGTAGGCTGTGAAAAAACCCTCTGTGATCATGTATCAAGCTCATCATGGTATATATCAAACATACAGAAAAAACAGCAATACTGTGAAATATTATTACAATTTAAAATAATGGTATTCTATTATATACTTTAAAATATAATGTATTTCTGTGATGCAAAGTGTCTGAACAATTATGATACCTCTATGACATTTCATATAGGCTTTTAGCTTAAAAGCATGCACATTTGGAGAAATTTTGATGGATTCTCATATGTTTATGTCAATTTTCTATACAGAGTAATATTTATTCAATATTTAATGTCATCACTATGAGTGCTGGATACTGTGTTTTCAATTCATACTTGCAGCCGGAGGGCGCTCTGCACCTTTAGTCCACAAATGCCTCCTAAAGAAGAACAGGTCATGTGACAATCCAGGAACTAACCGAACTAACAGAGGCTTCCAGAGATCGCTAACTATGGCTATGCAAAACACTTTTGAAGATAATAAATACACGATTGAGACGATGTATGCATGTATTGCCTCAGAATTTTTATCTGAATAGCTCTGGCTCCGTGGGCGTGGTCGCATTAGCGGATAATGAGCTGAATCACGGACTTCTGACATGGCTCTTTTTTCATACAGATTACATAAACAGAGAATATTTGTTTTCGATTTGACTTACACGATTTAAAACCTGACATTTAAAATAAATAAATAAGTCTAATTTTTTTGTGATTAGTATTCACTGAGTTACAGTTCATTTTCTGAGAACTATCAGATTGGACTTCGTTCAGAGGGAGACGAGAGATCACGCATCATGTTAGTTTTCTTTATTTTGCAAAAAGCACAACATTTTGTTTTTACTCTGAGTGTACACAAATAAAAGAAGATATTTCACAGATTAAAATGGTGTATAACTCTTAATTGTATGTGCAACATTGACGGAGTATTTTGAGTCTCTTTCCCACTGGTAAGAAAAAAACCGAGGTGGTATCGCCGGCGAGACCTCAGAGTGTTAACATCTAAACTAGTGGACAAAGTGTATGTGGTGGCGGGCCAGGCTGGTGGGGAGCTGCACACTATGGATGTGCTTCAAGCTTACCAGGCCGACCTGTTAAGAGACCTCAACTGCAGTGAGGGACTGTCCCCAAAGGCAGTAATAGAGCTTTGCCATGCCACAGATTTTGCCCTCTGTGCCACCAAGCAGGAGGCCCATGCCATCAGCCGCTCACTTGCTGCCATGGTTGCCACGGAGCTGCATCTGTGGCTTGATCTGTCAGGGTTAAAGGAGAAGGACAGAGCCTTTCTCATGGTTTTCCCAATTTCGCCTCTTGGACTTTTTGGCACTGTCATAGAGGAGGAGCATTACATCCCCACTGTGGTCAGGACTCTTCAGTCCCCTCTTCTGACTCTGCCTCAGGTCCCAGCTGGAGACAGAGTCAGAAAGCGAGTGTCGCTGCCTGGGCCCCACCTCAGAGGAGGCTTGAGGCGGCAATCTTGCAAGAAGCCTAAGGAGGACTTTAGGGATGTAATTACGGCTAGACAGCAATCTAAGTCAAACCCCTGAGGCCCTTCTTGGCTTGTCCCCACACCCCTGCCCTCACCCTTTCTTCCCTTTCCCTCACCCCTTTGCGNTATTAGAAGTTTTATTTGAATTTTTTTTATTTAAAAAAAGGGAGGGGGGGGGATTCTCCTCTTCTTCTGGGATGTGAAGTGCTCTCCTCCTGAAGAATATATTTGAGACTTCTAGGGGTGGCTAGACTTAGAGTAAGTTTCTCTCTCTGTCTAGGTTGAAAAGCTTGTCTCCCCTGGGGATGGGAAACTGCAATAGCCTGTATGTATTAAAAAACTGTGAAGCTACACCCCGTGTTGCTCTAATAAGGAATTGTATCTGAGTTCAGTGTTGATTATAGTGAGAAACTCTCCAGCACTGTGAGATTAATTAAATACGAACCAAACTTGACAATTCATATGCTATATGCAGTGGCTTTCAGGGATGTAAAATGCAATACAATCAATAATTTGTGATGTGCTAATTTTGTGTAACCTTTATTTAACTGACAAGAGTACAAAGAATAGATTTTTAGTTTGATTTATTTATTTTATTGGCCAACTGAATTGTATTTTAGAAAAGAAAATCAACAAATTTGGATTTTGATAGCTGCAACACATTTCAAAAAAGTTGGGACAGAGGCAAAATAAAAGTGAAAGGATTATAGAATCTACCGTACATAATATTCTGAAAAGATTCAGGCAATCCAGAGATATCCCAGTCTGTGTAGGGCAAGGCAGGAAACCTCTTCCTCATCTGTCATGGCATGGGCTTGTGCATCAGTGCAAACTGTATGGGTGACTTGGATAAGTGTGAAGGTACCATTCATGTGGAGGTGTATACGTTTGTGCGTTGCAGCCATCAAAATCAAAATGTGTATATATTTACAAAATACAATTAAATTGGTCAGTGAAAACAGTGGAAATCTTTTCTTTGTACTTTTGTCAGTTAAATAAAGGTTAAACAGAATTAACATATCACAGATTCTAAATTTTAATGCATTTTACAAGATGCCCAAACCTTTCTGGAAACCGGGTTGTAAGTTGTGTGGGAGGAATTCAATATTTTTTCTCTCTTCCTATATCTTCTCTTTTTTTGTGAATAGAGATTGGATTGGTGTAAAGGGCTTTTCTAATAGTGAAGTGGTTTTGCGTTTGAGCGCCCCTGTCCTGTTATCTATAAGGTCTTGATACAAGAATGAGCGCTTTGTGTCACTCCAGTGTGAGTCAAGCTGTTTCAAGTTTGACTTGTATGCTGTAGCAGTGGTGATGTGCTCATTTCGTGTTTCACATTAAACTGCAGCTGGGCAGTTAGGTGCCATGTTATTGCGTACCCTCATTTCACCTGCGTCTCCTCCAGATTCGGGATGAAATGTTAGAAAGGCTTTATAACTAGCATGAGCTTGTATAGTGAAAAGTTTTAGTCCCATTTTTCTCATCAGTTGCCCCATATATTTTTTTGAGGAGGGGGGAGTTTATGCTGATGCGCTTCCCTCGCGTTTCTGTATAGGGAACGCGAGGTTGAGGCACGGACTGTGACAGCCTGCCTACCACCTAGCGATAGTTGTAGGAGTGTGGAGAAGAGTCAGGATATCTCGAGTTGATCACATATCGTTCTTTTCTTTCCGCTCTTCCTAGTATGATAGTTCATGAGTGACAGCTCTTAATGCGAGCTGTCTTAGACAGAAAGTACAGTAATTGGAGACTTTCTTGTCAGCAGCTTTCCCCAGTAAAAGATTGGAGGATATGCTTCCTTTGGAAAAGGAAGATGGGGGATTGGGATGTTTTTAGCAAATATTTTGCATTCCTTCTCTTTCATTAGCCGACCCTTATTTAGATACGAGGTAGATGTATTCTCAGCCTCCCTCTATTATCAGTGCTGTTGGGATTCTCTTTAGAAGAGGTGCCTCCTTAGCTGTGATTCTCTCTAAAATTGGGTGCGGGTGTGAGAGCCCCATTAGATACCACAATGGGCTGATTTAGAGGAAGAATAACATGCTTTAAAGGTAGCCAGTTTTTTGACCTCAGTCACCCCTCCAGTTAGGGGTGACTAAGTGTTGATGCTATAGAAGTAATATTGGTCTATGTCTAATGTGCCCTAGGCTTGTGAAGGTTTATTTATATGATGGAGAATTAAAAGTGGACATTGTCCCCTTAGAGGCCCACTCTGCTATCCTCTGTTAATTTACACTTGGTTGGGCTACCAACCTATGCTCAGGTTGAGACCAGGCTCTGCATTTAGTACAGTATGCTAGGTAATAGTAAGGGGCAGCTTTTTGGCTACAGCCTGACTCACTTGGTGGAGCAAAGCAGTGAGTAGGCATGATTTTGTAGTGGGTACACAATGGGTATTAACGTTGCACATAGTGTCATTGTTATGATGCAGCTTAGAGTTCCCTCAAAAAGGAACATCTAGGGTTATGTACATAACCCCGGTTCACTGAGAAGGGAACGGTGGGGCAGTCGTGGCCTAATGGATAGAGAGTCGGACTTGTAACCCAAAGGTCATGGGTTCGAGTCTCAGGTCCGGCAGGGATTGTCGGTGAGGGGAGTGAATGTCCAGTGCTCTCCCCACCCTCAATACCACGACTGAGGTGAGACCCTTGAGCAAGGCACCGTACCCCCAACTGCTCCCCGGGCGCCGCAGCAATGGCTGCCCACTGCTCCGGGTGTGTGTTCACGGTGTGTGTGTTCACTGCTGTGTGTGTGCACTTGGATGAGTTAAATGCAGAGCACAAATTCCGAGTATGGGTCACCATACTTGGCCACAAGTCACTTCACACTTTAGAAACTGCGACTCATTGCCATACTCCAGGCAACATGAAGCTGATGACGTATTGTTTGGGCGCCCTTTATAGTGCATTCCAGTGCACCAGTGACGTCATCCTACTGTCGTAGCCAATCCGAACTGGTGTGTAGCACACATGCTTTAGCATCAAGATAATGACGCAGCTTCTCATTCCCTTCTCAGGGAACCAGGGTTATATATAAAACCCTAGACATTTCTTCTAGATCCTCTGGTTTCCTTCAAAACCCAATGACATGCAAGTTAGGTGAATTGGAACTGCAAAATTGTCTGTAGGTCTGTGCATATGTGAAAAAATTTAGCACACTATCAAACCTAAATTGGAAAAGGAATTGTTGTTGTGGACAAATATTAAGAATTTCTCTTTTAAAGTGAAATTTTATTTTTATTAATTTAAGGATCACTTAAAGATATCCATACAAGAAACTTCCGATTGGTTTCTTTGCATTACTCTTTTCTGTTAAAACAAACATTGCATCACACAAACATGACATCATATTATTTTGCAGGGAATAATGGCATTTGTGTGGTTGGTTGGGCCATTCAAAGCCACTTAACTCCATTGTTTCTATGTCATTGAGCCTGACTTTGCAAATTAGCTTTTGCCGACATTCCTGTCAGGGCTCTTACATCACTGTATTTGAATCGCTCCGCTAGCTGTGAACCCACATGCACAGGAACTCCAGGATGAGAAGTAGGAAGAGGAATATTCCATAGGGATCTGTTACAAAACCTAGTGAGCTGCTTTGTTGCCTTAGACAGCTTCTGAACTGAAACGAAAAGCCTCTTAAGTGCTTGATTTTGAAGGCTGTAACTTTGTGCATCATACAAATACTTTGCAAATGACATAGAAGACTCAACTCAAAATTGATTTCAATATAGTTTGCTGTTATTATGTTACTAAGTCATGTAAAGTCACCTTTAGTGCTTTATACAATATAGATTGTTTTAAAGCATCTCCACAGTAATAAATAGGAAAATAACAGAATCAATGATGCAAACTTCATCATATATGAGACAAATACAATGTTCTGCTGTAAAGCAGCTCTAAAAGGATCACAGTATTGTTATTCAGCTCAAGTCAGTTCAAGTTTTGTTCTCATTTAAAGATGTCAGTGCAATCAAATTAATAATATTACTAAATTAATACAATAATCTAATAAGAATAAAAATACATAGTGCACATAATGGTCACCCAAATGATGGGTAAAATTTGTATTTAGTCTTAGCTGTTTTACAACTCAGTATTGAAACAAAAATAATGATAAATAAAATTATATTTATAATCAACTTATAATTTATCTTGCTTTGTCTGCCATATTTAATGGATTTTTCCACTGTGCTTATCACAATCGATTATGGAATGCCTTCTACACATGGATGAGTGTGACACTGCCTTGGAAATAAAAAAAAATAAAATAAAATAAAAAAAAGTATTTTAGAACAGTTTTGAAGCCTTTGTGCCTGTAGTATAATGCCTAAAATGCCCACAAAGTTTTATGAAGATTTGTAAGATCGACAAACAGTCCTGCTGTGAAATTTGCTTAAATTTCTTATGTTTGCATAAAAATGGCCTCTGATGAAAGCATTATGGAAATTATTAAGGATTAAAAAATAAATAACCTGAAGTTAGGAAACACTTCAAAAGTGTCTGAATTACATGGCAATTCTTAATAAGGGCTGGCCTTCCTTAACAAAAAAAGAGTGGCAGGGTAAGACTGGAGGAGCAAAAGGACCTCTAGTTGTATTTTCCAATTCTTATTTATAATCGTCTACTAGTGAAAAAAAGAAAACCATTCTAGATGGGGAATGTCTCCAGTAATCCACGTGTGCCTCTACAGAAAATTTGACACAGATGGTTCAAAGCTATTTTAATCCTATTTCTAGTGTGCAATTCAAAATGTCCCTAAATTCACACATGGTATTATCATCTCCACATCTTTGCACAAAGCAGGAGAATCTAAGTCATAACAAGACACCTATACAAGCAAACCTCTTGATACACCAGAGGAGATATGCAGTCTAAAAATTGGTTCTGACGGCTACCTGGCTCTAAATGCTGTGCTTCAGCAGTGCAGAAAATTTGAGTAATATGTAAAGGCCTGGTAAAATGAGATTAGGCCATCAAAAGTAAAAATAAAAGTCAAACACTATGTTAAGTCACCTCTATGAAAAGGACATGCTTTCCCCATCCCCTATTTGTAAAATATATTCTGTATTACAAAAATATTTAAGATCACCCTGGGCGCTAGAGCTACTTTCATTTCACATAACTCAAAAACTTCCAATGTCCAATTCATTTTTATTTATTTAGCAAGCAGCCATGTATAAAGCGAGATAAAGTACTATAAGGCTGGTTTGAATTCCTGATAAGACTGAACACAAAAGAGTTCTGACAAAAACAGACAACATGCAATAAAACAATAAACCCACTACTCTGGAGAGAAGATATTAAAGAAATCTAAAAGCTCATTCTCAATTTAAGAACAAACTTTACATGGACAGCACGCCAAACCTGTTTTCCTATACTTTTTTTTGCCCTATGATTATATGATCAAGTAAACTTGTGAATTGAAGAGTAAGAGAATACAAGAGTAATCAAATATCCAAATTAAAACAGAACTAAATAATAATCTCAGGCTAAATTTTAAAATAATTTTTATTATTTTTAAAGACTTATATGCTTTACCCATACCATTGGATTCCATCGTTGGGCCAATGGATGTTCCTTACAGTACAGTCAAACAATGAGTATCACAAAATATAACTTCAATAAGGCTTTCAATCTTAAAAAAGATTACGCTAGATCAGTATACAACCATGCATGTACTCTTAACACTATCTCTGGTATTCTGTGTAGTTGTCTGATGTATTTATCTATTAGAGCTTTAATTGTAACCTCAACTTGACAACAAGAAAGTGAGATCAGTTTGCCGGGACATTCTCTGCCAACAATGTCTCCAATTAAGCTGATGTCTAGGCAGACAAGCACAAATGAACAGAGGCATCAGTTTTCAATAAGGAGCTTAACCTGTCTGTCTCTTGTGCCCCGGTGCTACTGGTCGTCATCAGTCTATGTAACGATCAGTGCCAGGCAGAATGACAGTTCACACACTTTACATTGATCCTTGAACTGAAACTCTTAAACATCTATAAAGGCCACGACTATGAACAAGCACATGCATCTTATATTGAATTTCAAGTTAATTTCAGTTTAGCCTCCAATGCATAAAGGAGGCTAAACTGAAATCTTAATCTTATAATCTTATAATATACATTTTATAATTTTCTTGAGTAATAGACAAGAATAAATATAATTTCCTTTCCAGATGTAGTGGATTCCCTTATTGAGTAGTAATTCCTGATTAATAAAGAAAATACCTTTTTTTTTCCATTGGCCTGCAGCAGTCAACTGATGGCCTTTTAATTACTAGTGTTTGATTCATTGATTGTACTTTTTTTTCCCCCTCCTGGTCAGAATCTCCCAAAGAGAGCCTTTCGGGAGTGAGACTAGGTCCGAAAACCACACCAGAGCTGACCCAAATAGAGCTACAATAGCAGGCATACTCCGTCCTGGCGTACCCTGGCTAGAACTCCCGGAAGCAGAGTGATTGGGGTAAAGGTGTACAGACGCAGCCTCGTCTACGTCTCCACCATGGCATCCAACCCTATTGGAGCTGGAGGTATGAGGGCAAAAAAGAGGGGACAGTGGTTTGACTTGGCTGAGGTGAACAAGCCTACTTCTGCTTGGCAGTATCTCTGTCATATCAACTCCACCACCTGAGGAGTCTCCATTCCCCAGGCTTCAGCCCCTGCCTCAGCAAGATGTCTGATTCAAATCTGAGTGTCTGGGGAAGTAAAGTGCCCTCAGGGAGAGCAGTTTGTCCTTGGCCCAGAGCAGGATTGGCTGTGCCAACCTGAATAGGGGACAAAAAAGCAGCCTGCCCTAGTGATTTATACAAGAGACTACCAATGTTTTGTCCATACACACCAACATATGGTAGCCCCTCAGGTCCGGGCGGAAGTGTTTCAGAGCAAGAACTACAGCCCTCATTTACAGGTAATTTATGTGCCACAAGAGAAGAGTGCCTTCTCTATGAACTTGACCTGGATGACCATCTAGGATGGCCCCTGATCTCGTAAGAAAAGCATCAGTCATAATAGTCTTGCGATGGCAAATCACCCTGAGCAAGGGACCCAAGGTCCGAAACCAGTGACTCCATATAGAAAAGGTACAAAGTCATTGGCACATAACCGTTTAGTGCAGTGGATTGCATAAAGGATGGAAACTCCTGCTCTTGAGCTACCACTGAAAGGTTAAGTAGTTAATTAAGAGGTGCATGTGACGGTTTCCCTGTTGTTCTGCAATTTACTGTTCTGCAATTTTACGGGAATTTTAAATGGATTTAGCCTGTTCGGCAGCAGATTCGATCTAGCTTGCTATCTTACCTGCTCTGTCCAGTTTAAGATCAGTCTCTAGTACAAGTCTCTCACATATTTGTGGACTAAACACATTCTCTACTAACTGAGAATCATTTTGCCAGTACAGGCACTGAACTCACATGAAACAACAAGCTCTCGCAAAGCAACAACGTACTGTATAACTGTTTCGTGAGGCGCCCGACAGCGTTTATGGAAGGCATGGTGCTTCTACTACAAAGTAGGCTTTCAATGCATCCTCTGCATCCTTATACATTGTACCTGTGTTAGGCAATGAGTAGAAAATCGGTTGTCCCTGTGTGCCAAGGCAGTGAAACAGTACAGCTCTCCATCTTTCGTCCGGCCAGGCATCCCCTGTAGCGTCAATAACTCGTAGATCATTTTCAAAAATCTACAGGCTCACCAGGGCAAGGCAGGAAAAAAAAAAAAAAAAAAAAAANCTGGGCAAGGCACATCAGCAACAGCCATATTCATGACCAACGTTAGTGAGAAAAATGCCTAATCCTTGTCGCCAATTTGTGGTATCTGTCAGGAGTTATTAAACAGCAATAAAGCACATGAGACAGGAGTAGCAAACTTCATCCATCTTGTTTACTCATCACTTCACAAGTTACATTTCATTTTTGCAGGCATCCATCTATTGGAGGTAGGCAGAGACTTCTCACAGCTAAGCAAGACTGCCCTGGTGAATATTGTGATTGCCAATAATGGCATACGTTTGAGGGAAATTCAAACCCAGATAGCTAAAGACCAGGTAGTCTTCCAAGGAAATGACAGCTGAATGATTCTGGTGGAATGCTGATGAAGAACCATATAAGGATGAAGAACCATATAAGGACAAAGCAGAAGTGCTGTGTGTCTAATGAAAGCAGTGGAGGAGCAACGATTCCAATATGTGCAGGTAATTGATAGATTTTACAGAATTTTTAAAGTATGTAGAATATGGTTCATTTCTCCAGCATATCAATACAGTACTGTATAGTAATGTTATACAGTAACTGCACTACACAATCTTTCATTCCAGTACAGTGGTACACCACTGTATTGTATTTGTAGCACAGTAAAAACGAATTTTTTGTTTTTTTTTACTTCTTTACAGAATCTTTGGGCTGGATGACATGGCTGACCCACGCGAGTACATCATCATAGACAAGGAAAGGTTAAATCTCACAAAAAGACGCAAAAAGGGGCACAACATCCTTGTTCAAAGTGCCATCACACAAGTTCCTGGCCGGAGAGCACGCAACATCACTGCCATGTCAAAGTGGGTCCATACAACATGGCACAACTCCTTCAATTTCTAGATCAGCTACACATCTTCAACATGGCAACCAGAGCAACCCCAATATGTTGTCATTTGTGAAAACGTGAAATTCAATCAGGCTGCTTGCTCTGGTTCGCACCTGGTTCAATGACCACACCAGGTTCACCTATTTTTTTCTTTGTTTTTTTTGCTAACATAATCCCCCCATTTCTGAATCTGACTGAGGAATTTTTTTGTCACCATTGCAGTGGAGTGTATGACTCCTGGAGGCAATAGTAGATGCCTGTGGTGATCTGTGGAGTCTATCCCGGGTTATCTTTGGCACATAAGGGAATTTTTCCCATGCTGCCTGACAAGAGTAAACATAATGTGACATTGATGAGATATTATGGCCTGACCCAGACCTGAGACAAGATGATGAGAACGCTGATGCTGTTGCTGAGTAAAATGTAAATTTGCTGAATTTGGAAATAAAGCTTTTGGAAATTGGGCATTTTACTGTGCATGGACTATTCATTACATGTTTTGTCAGTGTGACATTTCAATGGTCAGGTTTTTGAACAAAACAGAACACCACAAGTTAGATGTCTGTAACGTTAGGTGTGAGTTTTTAAAACTGTGAAGATTAAAACAAATGTATCTGAACAATTGAGAAAACTATACAGTATATTCATTGCCCTAGGTTGTGATTCCTATTTTTTACACCTATCTTGAATCTTACTCTAAACCTAATAAAGAAATAAATACATACCTACATGCATACAAATATTTCAAGTCTTCCAAAGCCAAACATTTGCTTTTTGTGAGGAAAAGACCCAGATTTGATCACCAGCCCCATCTGCAAATGCCAAAGGGAACTTTTGGCATCTACATAATGGCGCACAAAGCTCTTGGACATGTGGCAGAATCAGACACATTTGGACAGAGAATGGGTTGGGTGTGTTGATATTTTTGGTCCATTTTCCTAGAAGAGGAAAATGTAAAAGGTCTTTCTGCTAGAAAATTGGTTCTCAATCAGGGGGCGTCAGTAAATTTCCAAGTAGTAGGCCTCAAGAGGAATTTAAAATTATTTAAAATATTGTATATATTTTAAATATAAAATAATATGAAGCAACTAAAAATCAAGATATTTATTATTTGTATTTACAAGGTTCCCTTTTATTGGTTTACCAGAAGCTGCACCAGTAGCTGAAGATATGGGAACACCCCCAGATGTGATGATTGTCTGAAACCCCTTAAAAACACACCAATTCATTGGCTGATGGTGCTAGTACTGCCCCATGATCTGATGATGACCTCAAGGCTATGTAGAGTGAGCAGACTGCTCTGTCTCTCTCTCTCTCTCGTTGCAATGCATATGCACGTCTTCAGTCAATTTTGCAAGTAAGGAGTTGTCCCCAAGCTTAGAAGCTCATGATGCTATCTCTTTCGGCCTTGAGGCCTCTTTGGACGCTGTGGAGTTTGGCAGCGGACAGACCGATGCTCTTCCCCCAAGCAGTCAGGAGGCATGGTCTTCATTGTTTTATAAGTTGGCCTGATACAGACCAGCATGATGCTGAGTCTAGACTAGACAAGCATGTTATAGCTGGCCGTACTGCAAGTCTACTCTTGAGGTCTTAGAAGCAGCCTTTCTCAACGCATGCGACAAACCCTGCTACCTCTGACTTCACCACCGTTTCTGGTATAGTAGATATGGGGTATTTAGAGATGACAGCGGTTGAGGGTTACAATGTAACTAAAATATTTTAAAGGTCATCAAATATGCCATGCCAAAATGTTTATTTTGTTTATCTGCATGTATTTACTTTGTTTTGGTCATTTGTGCAGGTAACCTTAAAGACTCTTATAATGAAGAGGCCTGCCGATAGTAAGGGCAGGGAGGACATTTTAAAAAGAGTGTTTGGTAAGTTGGCATTGGAAAACTACAGAGTTTAAAGCTACAGCAGTTCTGAGTAGATGCTGAGTCCAATCGGTCTCCATTCTCTTTATTTACTCTTCTGCTTCCTTCATCAAAATCTCAGGATTGATGACGTGTGCATATCATTAAGTGACACCTCACTGGGTGGTGCTAGCGCCATCAGCCAATGAACTGGCATGTTTTTATGGGCCTGGGGGGTGTTCCCATAGTGTCAGCTACTAGTGCAGCATCTTGTTCTCTATTTAGGGAACCAGGGTTACATATGCAATTGAGTCGTTCCCAAAATCTTAGAAAACCTGGATTTATGAGGTAGCTTAATTCTGAAAGTGAAAGACACTGGAAAAATTATGTAAATTAATGCAAATCTAAATTGAATATTCACATTTAACTAGTTATGCCAAGCTCTAAAATATTTTATCATGTAGAAAATGTAAAGGGGACTTTAAAATATGCTTCTTTTCTTTTCTGTTGCCTTGCCTTTTGTGTGTAATATAGCATGTAAACAATCTACAAAGTTAGACAGCACAAAGTACATGCCAAAGAGAGTTAATCTCGTCAACAGAAAACAACTGCCTTAAATGCATCATTTTTCATATTGCCATTGTTTCTAGAAAGCAGCTACTTCACCATTTTAGACATTTTAGACTTTTTTTCCCACTGCAAGGGCAAATATAATTACAAAGGAAGCAGTACAAACAGAACCTTTTATTCTCACCATTTTTCTAATGATTGCTTCCTGAACCTTGCAGTTTGATGCCATGATGTAGAAAAATTACACATTTATAACATCACATCTGAAATGCAAGAGGTATATATATATATATATATATATATATAAACTCTGTAAAACATCCTGGACAAGTCTTGCTTGTGAAAGTGGTTCAAGTCAATCAGCTCATTCTTCTTGACTGTCATTATTGGGCTTGGGCTCAAACTGATAAAACAGACCCCATATTTAGCATAGTTACAGTATATTTATATTTAGTAGACTAAGTAGTAGACTAATCACAACAGACAAGGGCCGGCTGAGCATTCAGAGCATTCATTTTCAGTTAATTAATACAATTAATTATAATTATTTTTTTTATTTTTTTTTATTTTTCAGAAACTAGGAGGTGCCAATAGATCAAAATACATTATTAAAACAAAATTAGGGAATATTGTTGTGGTTGTGGATGTGAACCAAGAGATTTAGGCTAGAGGTTTAGGATTTATATGAACTTACAACTTGACTTTTGTGAATGACACTGAAGTACTATTTACCTTTGTCTTTGTCGTTCTAATCTTGACCATGGATTATGCGTCATTGGAGTTCTCAGCATTGACTTATACCGATGCTGCTACAATATCTGCATCTTTTTGCTGTGACCTAGTGGGTAGGTGGATGGATTTGTGTGGCAGCTTCTTTATTATTGTACCTTTATTAGAGTTACATCCGGTTATACGTCATGGCAGACATTCGTTTTATAGCTCTCCTTGGGGCTAAGTCGCAGTTCATTTTTTCATGCATGACATTTTCTCAAGACATATACAGAGCAGCCAACAGCTGTATGACAGCACAGTAAAATTCTATGATGGAGTAGGAATTGCACAGAAATTCCTAGAAACACAGAATGCTTAATCTTGGCCATCTATTTACTGTGACCTACCAATTGTTTTGCAAACATCTGCATTGTTTCTACTAGCACCTCAAATTTCCAATTAGAGTCGAAGGAAAAATGTGTATGCTGCAACTTTTGGGATTCCTGTTTACACTAATGATGATGCATTTCATGCCCTTTTGGGGTGATTTCCTATTTCCGTGTAAACTTTAATGAGCAAAGATTTGTTACAGTTTTTCTCGATTGCTAACACACGATTCATGAAACAATTTTCTCAAAAAACCATAAACACAATCTCAGAACTACACACCAACTTATACAAACCTCAAAATGTCACATTAACATCATGTATTTTAGGCAAAAAACATATTTTCTTTTGTCAGAATCAAACTTTGGCTTCAGATAGCATACAAAAACCAATAAAAATACACAGACTACTTTCCTGCCCAGCGAACACTAGCAAGATCAATTATAAAAACCTCTATTTGGATTTCTGGAATATTTTTGCAGCTCGATGTCTATTACAGTATACAACATAAATGAAAAGAGTGCATACACTGTAAAATACAACAATGAGCTTTAGGAAAAATTAATTTTCATTACACTACTGTGAAGTGATCTTACAGTATATCAAAACCATTACTAAAAAAACAATAGTTCTGGAATTAGATTGTGACTTCCGGATTCTTGTCCATACAGTTGTACAACCATTAGATGGAACCTCAGCTGTTGCTATAACGTTAGCACATAATCTTTCTCATGGAGTTTAACCAGAGTGATGGTGGCTGAGGATCTGCCTGCCTTCATATCAGTGTCATCCCACCCCACAGGACCACATCTGAGCTCAAGGACAGGCTAATGGCAATGAGGGAAGGCACAACAAAACTCTACTGACAGTGCTTGGTGAGAAACACCTGATGTTAACTTCTTCACAGCTGTCAACAATTCAGCATTGGATTTTCTGGTTTTGAGTTTCTTCATGCATGCACTAGGTGTCTGTAACATATGGCGAGCCATGCTGTAGCTGGACTGCCATGCATCCAGTGGCCACCTAGTTTCACATGGCCAGACTTTTTACAATCATCATAAAATCTGGTCCACATTGCAGCTCACTCTGGCTAAGAACTGCCTATTTAGAATAGAATATAAATCTGCCAATTAGAGTTAATTGCATTTTTATATGCATTTAAGTGGCAGGTTGTTTGGAAAAAGAGCATAATACTGCAAAACAATGTCCAGACTACATGATGAGATGTTCTGTGCCTGCGAAAGTAATAAAACACAAAACAAATCATGACATAAAGTTATGCTTGAGGATATCTAATGTACCCTCTGCTAAGTGCTAAGAAAACTGTAACACACTCTATCATTACATGTCAAATGTTACAATGAACCTTTTGTGAAAAAAAGTGGTTATAAGGAAAATAAAGATTGCATTTGGACTCTTGTGTTCTAGTTATTTTTGATAAGTCTTGGCTTCAAAATGATCAAGTCAATTTTATTATGAAATTCAAAC
This sequence comes from Anabarilius grahami, assembly GCA_003731715.1. Lineage (NCBI taxonomy): Eukaryota > Metazoa > Chordata > Actinopteri > Cypriniformes > Xenocyprididae > Anabarilius > Anabarilius grahami. The sequence goes on along the minus strand of RJVU01059915.1, from coordinate 1,600,465 downwards.
AATAAATGTTGCTTAGAGCATGAAGAACATTTACCTCGGGAAAGTCATTCAATATCAAGCTTGTGTCATGTTTTCACGGAGATGTGTATTTATGTTTCTGTTACAAATTCATGTCATTTTGAGATCATTCAATGTTTAAAAAAAAAACGTGACGTATGAATGTGATGTTCAGAAGGTAATACCTATAGAATGTACTGAAATTGTTCAAATAGAAAAGAGCATATTACTAATATTCATAAATATATTGTTAGACATATGCACTATATTCTAATACATTATATTCTTAACCTGCTATTGATGTCTTTTTAATTTATGTTTGAATAAATCTTATAATCTGATTTGTCTCAAAATTGTTTGAAATCTTTAGAGGCCATTTCCTCTATTTTTAATGACAGCCACCATTTAATCTTGACAATGGTTGGGAG
>RJVU01059915.1:1562925-1600001 GCA_003731715.1 Anabarilius grahami | reverse complement strand
CTTGTGTGTTGGTAAAATCTTGCAGACACTGAAAGTTGATAAGCACCAACTAGTAAGATTGGAGTTGACAAATTCAGCTAGCTCTTTCTATTTAGTGTGCGATATGCATCAGATGGTGCATAAATAGCCTGCTGGGAGCCCATCAGAGGATGACCTGGCCATCTGACCCCACTAACCATTTTTGCAAAATGACTTGCTGTGCATTCAGTATACATTCATCAATATGTGCTCGCTGGGAAATGATCCCATGACCTTGGCATTGCTATAGGTAATGCTGCAATACAGCTGACGCTCTCTGTTCTCAGAAACCTCTGTGGAGTTTACTTGAAAGAAAGTAAAACTTGTGAAAAACTTGGACAGAGCTTTTGAAAGAAAAAGGCAAAACCAATTACACAGAAGTTCATAGGATTCTCTGAGGATTTTCGGTTATAGACACGTTATGCTCACTGACAGGATGTCAATACATGTCAATACAGAATGACATTTCACACTAGAAAGAAAGAAAGAAAGAAAGAAAAAGAAAGAAAGAAAGATTTTCCCAGTTGAGAAACCATGGACTCATATTGCAGTTCCGCAGGCTCTTATACTGGAAACTAAAGTAAAACCAGGAAGGCTTCTTGTGTTTTCAATTTTTATTAGCACTAACCATTAGCTCTTCTCCACAATGCAGCCAATGTGTTGGAGTTCACAAGAGCACAATTAGCAAGTGTGTACACATGCCCTCTCCTGATCTCCTCTAGCTCTCAGCTTTCTCTCTTTCTGCTTTAATGACAGCAGCCAATGGGCCATACGTAACAGCAGATGCCGGAGGATTACTGCTGGATCTCCACTGATTTCCCAGCGTACACCACATATATAGAGTCACAATTAGATTTGATTAGGCCTTTTCTGCTCATGGCGCTGTGTAGCATGAATGCTGACTGGCTCTCTTTATCTCTTGGCTTTATGGAGATGAAGGTCATCCTAATTAAGGTAACGGTGGAGTACGGCTGGCTTTTTACACACACAATGTGCTCAGATCGAAAATGTGTTTCTACTAGAAACAAAGAACCCTTAGAACTCAAAATGAATTGCTCATGATTGCCAATCAAAATGATCAAGATTGTAATGATATGACATCATTTTTGCACTGCAGTCGATTTGTTTGAAATATCCATGTATGTAAGGACATGCAACCATGTATGTTTATCTTTAATCAACTGTTGGGTGCAGTTGTGGCCTAATGGTTAGAGAGTCAGACTGGTAACCCAAAGGTGTGGGTTCAATTCTCAAGAAATGACTGAGGTGCTCCTGAGCAAGGCACCTAACCCCCAATCGCTCCCCGGGCACCACAGCAAAAATGGATGCCCACTGCTCGGGGTGTGTGTTCACTACTCACTACTCCTAATGTGTTCACTAACTGGATGGATTAAATGCAGAGGACAAATTCCGAGTATGGGCATACTTGACCTTCAGATGTCACTTTCATTACTTTCATCTTTATGTTCTTACTTTGTCTATTTGAAGTTAATTGACAATCAGGGAATGATATTCTTTAACAGTACTGATCAGAACTTGGACACGGAAACATTGCTGTGGTGACCTTTTATACTGCACCTAAATCTCTTGACATTAGTCATTGTCAGTAGTTTAGCATACATCAAACTTGGCGTGCCACAGTCAGCACTCATAAAATGAACTTTCACTGTTGTTAGTTTCACTTAAACCATCTTTGTTCACATTCTTAAAAACGTATGTAACTACACAAACTTAATTTAACTGAGTTGTTTCTACTAAAAATGAGTGTTGTCAGCTTTTCTTAATACGTGTTTGTTCAGTCAACTTAAGATTGTTGAGTGAAACGCACAAAATATTAACGTTAATAATGTTGACATAACTAACTGGGTAGTGGATCCGTAGTTCCCAGCATGCTTTTGCAAGGGACTGCATTATGAGAGTAAATTTAGGGATTAAAGTTTTATTTTATGTGTTTTACAGTACAGGGAAATATGTTGTTAGTGTTTTATGTTGGACATTTAGAGGAGTTTCCGTAATGTTTTTGAATTTTGTGGTTACTATTATGCAGAAGAGTGGCGCTTGTGTTTAGGCTAATGGAATTCCTGCTCTCAATTTAATTGAGTTCAATGAGCTATTTTTTGAGTGCATTTTGTAGAGCAAATAGTTAATTTAATAAGGTAAAGCCTAGTTCGAGACTAAAATGCATGTTTGAGCTTTTTTTTATCTGAAAGCATCTTGTACTGACATATCTTAAATTATGTCAGTACCATTGTTTTGTCTCAAGACAAAAGCTACTTTAATATCCTAATTGAACTAAGGCCTAATCTTGGCTTAATCTAAGCCCTGTTTGTGACTAAATGTCCTAACTATGACTCCAAAAATGGCAAAAGCACAAAAAATAAAAATATAGAGTCGTATTAGAGTATGTTGACGGATCAATAATGAATTCTCATTACTGTAATACAAAAACATGTTGTTCTCATACTGTAATGTGGAAAACAACAATTATATTATTCATATTGTAAATTACATCTGTATATTATAATTTATGCTCTTTTTTTCAATTTGTGCTTCTTAGCACACTTTGAAAGCCATACTGTCCAGACAATACTATATATACAGTACATAAAGTGCCTTGCAAAAGTATCTAAACCCTCTTATGTTGCAACATCATGCTCAATGCATTATTATTTTTTTCACATCAATATACACTTCATATATCCTAATGAAAAAGCAAAAACATATTTGTGGTAACATATTTGTGATAGTTGTTGCTCTGACATGTATTTGCCATGAGGTCAAAGGAACTGCCTGCAGAGCTCGGAGACAGGATTGTGTCAAGGCACGGATCAGGGGAAGACTACAAACACAGTGGCCAGACAGAGAAGCATGTTTTTCAGCAGCATGGCTTGGGGGACTGTTCATGGTAAAAGAAAAGCTAAACGCAACAAAATACAGAGATATCCAGAGCGCTCAGGACCTCAGATTGGGCTGAAGGTTTGCCTTCCAAGAGGACAATAACCCTAAGCACACAGTCAAGGCAACATAAGAGTGGATTAGGAATGACTCTGAATATTCTTGAGTGACCCAGCCAGAGCCTGGACACAAATGTAATCAAATATCTCTTGAGAGACCTAAAAATTGCTGTCCACCGACAGCCCCCATCCAACCTGAGAGAGCTTAAGAGGATCTGCAGGGAATAATGGCAGAAACCTCCCAAATCCAGGTGTGCAAAGCATGTCACATTATACAAAAATAAATCTAATCTAACTTTAATCTAAAAGGCTGTAATCGCTGTTAAAAAGTGCTTCAATTAAGTACTGAGTTAAGGGTCTGAATACTTATGCAATCTGATATATGAAACTGCTTAGGGAGTGCAGGTGGAACCTGTCCTATTTAAACCTCATATCTAGTGTCTGGTGCTCCCTTTGCTATTAAGTTGTGTGCTGTCATCATGCCACGATCTAAAGGCAAGGGATTTAAAAAATGGATTTATCATTCCATTGTAAAGAAAATCATCTACAAGTGGTGCAGATTTCAAACGACTTGTAAATTCAGCCCATGAGCCCCTGATGCAAAAATAAGTCTCCAAGAACCCCAAAATTTAATCACAGGATCTGCTTATAAGTTTTGCGACTGTTGGTGTCAAAGTGCATGCATCTACAATCATAAAGAGACTGCACACATTTGACCTGCATGGGAGGCGTGCTAGGAAAAAGCCTTTGCTGTCTAAAAAAACCAAAAAAACATTAAAGCAAGACTACAGTTTGCCAATGAGCATATAAACAAAGACCTACTGGAGTAATGTGCTCTGGACAGACAAGCTGTTTGGCCACAGTAACAGCAGACATGTTTGGCACAGACCAAAGACAGCTTTTCAGGAGAAGAACCTCATACCAACTGAGAAGCATGGTGATGGAAATGTTATGATTTGGGGTTGCTTTGCTGCCTCAAGGACCGGACAGCTTGCATTCATTGATTCAACAATGAATTCAGCATCATAGCAATGAGTGCTTGAAGATAACATGAGGCCACCTGTCCAACAGTTGAAATTGAATTGAAAGTGGACCTATTACCCAGGATAACGATCCTAAACACGCAAACAAATCCACCAAAGAATGGCTCAAAAGGAAGAAATGGAGAGTTATGGAATGGCCTAGTCAAAGCCCAGATTTGAATCCCATTGAAATGTTGTGGGGGGATTTGAAATGGGCAGTACATACAAGAAAACCCTCAAACACCTTGCAACTGAAAGAATATTGCATTGAAGTGTGGTCAAAAAGGCGAGCAAGCCGATGTCAGAGACTTGTGGCCAATTATGCAAAACATCTACAAGAAGTCATTTCTGCTAAAGGGGGCAATACTAGCTACAGAACCCAAGGATGTACTTACTTTTCCCACAGAAGAAATTCACATCTACTGATATTTCTGTTGAATAAATGATTGAAAAAGCATTTTTTTTTTCAAGTGGTTGTGCTCAAGTATATCAACTTTAGTAATAGGCACTGATTCAGAGAGGATCAAATGTTTGCTTGTCCAAATATGTCAAAATAGCAGACAAACTTCAGAGGGATATATATACATATATGACTATATATGTATACATATATAGTCATATTACAGTTGAGCTCAAAAGTTTACATACCCCTTGCAAATCATGCAAAAATGTTAATCATTTGAACAAAATAAGAAGGATCATGAAACTTGCATGTTATTTTTTTTATTTAGTACTGTCCTGAATAAAGTATTTCACATAACAGATGTTTACATAAAGTCCACAAGATAAACAAAAAAAAAAAGCTGAATTTATAAAAATTACCCAGTTCAAAAGTTTAAAAACCCTTGATTCTTAATACTGTGTGTGGTTACCTGGATGATCTATGACTGGTTGTTTGTTTTGTGATGTTGTTCATGAGTCTCTTGTTTGTTCTGAGCAGTTAAACTGAACTCTGTTCTTCAGAAAAATCCTCCAGCTCCTGCATAATATTTGATTTTCCAGCATCTTTTGCATATTTGAACCCTTTCCAGCAGTGACTGAATGATTTTGAGATTCGTCTTTTCACACTGAGGACAACTGATGGACTCAAACACAACTATTAAAAAAGGTTCAAACATTCACTGATGCTCCAGAAGGAAACACAATGCATTAAGAGCCGGGGATGTAAACTTTTTGAATTGGATGAACAGGGTAAATTATACTTTTTTCTCTTCTGGTAAACATGCAAGAATCTTCTGTTGCTTCCAAAGGGCAGAACTAAATGAAAAAATATGACTTTAAACAAAAGAAAAACTTGCACATCATCTTCTTGTTCAAAAGTTTTCACCCCCTGGTTCTTAATGCGTCGTGTTTCCTTCTGGAGCATCAGTGAATGTTTGAACCTTTTGTAATAGTTGTGTCTGAGTCCCTCAGTCGTCCTCAGTGTGAAAAGATGGATCTCAAAATCATATGGTCACTGCTGGAAAGGGTTCAAATATGCAAAAGATGCTGGAAAATCAAATATTATGCAGGACCTGGAGAATTTTTCTGAAGAACAGAGCTCAGTTTAACTTCTTGCAAAACAGAACAGTCAACAAGATTACAAACAATAAGACACAATCTATAAAACACACACTGTAAAATGGATGAGGTTCATTCAAATAAAGGATCATTGCACAGCAAGTCAGGAAATGTTAAATGCCAGGGAGAAGTAATAAGTTTTAAGAGTAGACTTAAAAATAGACAGAGTTGAGACAGTCGAAGATCATCCAGGTAACCACACACAGTATTAAGAATCAAGGGTATTTAAACTTTTGAACTGGGTAATTTTTATAAATTCAGCTATTTTTTTTATCTTGTGGACTTTATGTAAACATCTGTTATGTGAAATACTTTAATTCAGGACAGTACTAAATAAAAAAAATAACATGCAAGTTTCATGATCCTTCTTATTTTGTTCAAATGATTAACATTTTTGCATATTCTGCAAGGGGTATGTAAACCTTTGAGCTCAACTGTATATATATATATATATATATATATATATATACACACGCACACATGTATATCACATGAATATGATAAATTAGTGGAGAGATATTCTCACGGGTCACTCACAGCTCTCGATTTCCAGTGTGCAGTTCTGCTCATCTAGTGGGTATCTGCGCAAGTCCATCATGCAGGCGGCTGTGGTAGTAATCCTGTGCACACAGAGAGTCAAAGTATTAGTCACAAGCAACTATTTCTGTAGAATCCTGTTCTTCATAGAGTCATGTCCATGCTGGAGCCAATTACTTCCAGCATATTCTTTCACATTCCTTTTTTTTTTTTTTTTTGCATTTTTACCCATTTCATTGTTTATTCCTGTAATGTATTTTCAAGGTAAATAAAAAAAGGGAATTATTTAATGATGGTTTTTCCTGAACCCTCCAAACCCCCTGTCATAAAGGACAAATTATATTTCAAAGTGAGCATCGGCCTGCTCCAGCTGAAGGACACTTAAAGTATTCTGAAGGGAATTTCTGTTTAAAACTTGCATGCCTGAAGCATTCTGCATAATGCTACCTTAATTATAACTGTAGAATTCATGTTTTTAGCTGTTAAGATTGTTGTGGCCAAATTTATGTAAATTCCATTATGTCATTAAAATTTATGTCATTCAAATTTATATTAGGTGCACGAGAACAACTAAGGGTTTTAAAATCCCAAAGTAGGATAAATGAACTCAAGGTTCAGAGTAAATCATGAGCATGCTACCCGAATAACATGATCATGCAGCAAATTAACCATCACAAACTCTTCGCTAACTGCCTTGCAGATCCAATCCGATTACTGCTGGATAAAATTAACCCAATGTCACATATTGCTTATATATATATATATACAGTACAGTCCAAAAGTTTGGAACCACTAAGATTTTTAATGTTTTTAAAAGAAGTTTCGTCTGCTCACCAAGGCTACATTTATTTAATTAAAAATACAGTAAAAACAGTAATATTGTGAAATATTATTACAATTTAAAATAACTGTTTTCTATTTGAATATATTTCACAAAGTAATTTATTCCTGTGATGCAAAGCTGAATTTTCAGCATCATTACTCCAGTCTTCAGTGTCACATGATCCTTCAGAAATCATTCTAATATGCTGATCTGCTGCTCAAGAAACATTTAATGTGTACAATATATTTGTGTACAATACTTTTTTCAGGATTATTTGATGAATAGAAAGTTCAAAAGAACAGTGTTTATCTGAAATCTAATCTTTTGTAACATTATAAATGTCTTTACTGCCACTTTTGATTGATTTAATGCATCCTTGCTGAATAAAAGTATTCATTTCTTTAATTTCTTTTCAAAAAAATAAAAATAAAAATTCTTACTGACCCCAAACTTTTGAACGGTAGTGTATAATGCTACAGAAGCTTTGTGTTTCAGATAAATGCTGTTCTTTTGAACTTTCTATTCATCAAGGAATCCTGAAAAAAAAAAGTATCACAAGTTATAAAAAAATATTAAACTGTTTTCAACATTAATCATCATATCAGAATGATTTCTGAAGGATCATGTGACACTGAAGACTGGAGTAATGATGCTGAAAATTCAGCTTTGATCACAGGAATAAATTACTTTGTCAAATATATTTAAATAGTACACAGTTATTTTAAATTGTAATAATATTTCACAATATTACTGTTTTTTACTGTATTTTTAATTAAATAAATGTAGCCTTGGTGAGCAGACGAAACTTCTTTTAAAAACATTAAAAATCTTAGTGGTTCCAAACTTTTGGACTGTACTGTATATATATGTTTATATATATATATTATGGCATTTTAGAGTACTAAATCGTGCTTTATTTATAACTTTGTAGATAATTACTCTAAAAGTAAAAACTTTTTAGACTTGACTTCACAGTCATAAAAATCAAAAGCAAGTGTATTAATTTAGTGAAATAAATAGTCCCTGTTTTCCTCTTCAACATGGAAAGCATCTGAAATGAGCAGTAAAGAGCTCAAGTTTGAACTAAGTAAAGGCGTTTCCAGTACTACAAATATTTACTGCTATGGTAGGTGCAAGAGAAATCCTCTTGTAGGAATTGATAGATGAGAGAAAATCCGTGTCCTAGTTTCCAGTCATACCAGAATCACCTTGCCTCCATGTCGTAGCTAAGTGGGAATACCAAAGAAAAGAGGGCAAGCAAGAGGGGTATTAATATCTGCTTTGATGTATACGCCACAGTATATTACACTGGTAATAGTCCAGGAGCATCTGAGAAAGACTTGCCTTCAGCTTCTTGTAGGGGGCTAGTCTATTGCTCCCTTTAATATCAAGGTTTCCTTAAAAATGCTGATAAATCTGAAACTTCTCAAGAGAAAAAAAAGAATACCAGAGCAGAAAAAGAGCCAATCTAACCAGTGTCAGATCATGTTCCAGCCTGGCCACTGACTACTGAATACTGAACTCATGCTCAGTTCAAAACTCTATAGAGACCAAAATAATTATTTATTTAATTGACAGTAGAAACAAAGAGATACATTTCTTGTGAGTTATAAAGGCTGCTTATTAATATTAAAAAACTATTTGTTTTCTTTTTCAAAATAAAGTATGTTCTGGTTTTGGAAGGTGAGATAATTAACATTACATCCATTTTGGAAAGGAAACGGCAACGAGAGCTGCATGCAGCTGGCCATGTCAAGGGCTGTACTCGTTCACCTTTCAAAGTTATAACCTGCCAAAATCACTCAAGCAGAATAAGGGCCCAGGGTGTGTTAGCCGACTGGCAGAGCAACTAAGAGGAAAAAGAATGATATGAATTCCTCAGGGAGAGCTTGTTCAGATTGCTAAATTTGCTACCAGGGCTGGCAGCTGTTGTGAAGTTAGAAAATGGTGTTAGTGAGAGTGGTTCAGGGTAAGAGTGTGGTAAAAACTACCAAACATATAAGGCTCCATCAGCAGTATAAGTACTTTCCCCCAGAATAAAGTGCATCAAAACAAAGTTAGCTGACTTGCATGAATACAAATTTCTCCAAAATTTTTTACTGATCGGTGATATTAGTGTGTAGGACCTAGATTCAGCAGAGACCAAGGCTTGCAGCTGGCTGTGTTCCTTGGTCATGTGATCAGGATCTTTAGGCTCTCTTGCTTTTTCAAAGCATTTGAGGATGGTACATTACTGCACGGTACCCCTCCAGGACACATATGTTTAAAGCGGTCCTGGGTGAGGTGGAGTCTTAAAAGCATTTATTTGACTTTAATTTTATATTACATTTCAACATAAAACTTAGTCCAGCTAGTATATTCTATGATGTAATTCGAACCAGAGCTTAAACTGGGTCATATTATTGCCATTGTCTGACAAAAAATGAGCACGTTGATTTATTTTCTTGAAATAGACTCATGGAATTTAAGTGCTTTCCTGTAGCTCAGTGGTTAGAGCGTGGCACTAGCAATGCCAAGGTCATGGGTTCGATCCCAGGGATTGCACATACTCAGATACAAATGTATAGTATAATGCAATGTAAGTCGCTTTGGATAAAAGCGTCTGCCAAATGCATAAATGTAAATGTAAATGTAAATGTAAGTGAACTGTATTCCTTGCGTGTGATGCCACTTATATATGGATGTGAAAGTTCCAAAGACTACAACACTGAATAGATGTATAAGCACAAAGGGGGAACACTTTACTTGAAGGGCTGTGCATAAGACTGACATGACACCTTCATAATCATGACATGACACATGAATAGAAAGAGGTTTTATGCATGTTTATGAAAACTGTCATTAAATGTCATTTGCTCAGTTAAGTCATTTTTAATGCGAAGATGACATTGTTTGAGATGTCTGTGTTATGACAACTTGACATGAACCAATACATCATAACCTGTCAGTGTCGTTGTCATGACAACTTGACATTATTTAGCTTTATGGGTTAACATTACATTAAACTGTCATGTGGTTGGTTTTGACATTAGCTGTCATGAGGCCATTATAAAAGTGTTTCAGAGGTACAAATTTAACTGTCATTAAAATGTCATTAAGTGTTAATACTCTGTCAAATAATTTTATAACATTGTCATGAATATTTTTTTTTTATTTTTTTTTTTTATTAAGTTTCCTCCAACAGAAGGTCAGATAATAGACAATTTCAAATTTCTTAAAAAAGATGACACTGTTATAAAATAATGGTAACACTTTATTTGAGGGTCTTTTAACTAGTTGCTTATTACTATTAGCATGCATATTACTAGAATATTGGCTATTTATTAGTACTTATTAAACAGTAAGCATATATTAATGCCTTATTCTGCATTCTTAATCCTACCCAATACCTGAACTTAACTATTAACTATTAATAAGCAGTAAATTAGGAGTTTATAGAGGGGAAAGTCATAGTTAATAGTTTATATATATGTTCACTATACTCAAGTGTTACAAAAATAACATAATGTAATGTTAACCCATAAAGCTAAGTAGTTTCTTAAATTTGATAATTAATCTGCTGTGTCATGTTTATGACAGGTTATGTTGTCTTGGTAATGTCAAGTTGCCATGACAAAGACACTGACAGGTTATGATGTATTGGTTTATGTCAAGTTGTCGTAACAAAAACATCTCAAACAATGTCATCTTTGCATTAAAAATGACTTAACTGAGCAAATGACATTTAATGACAGTTTTCATAAACATGCATAAAACCTCTTTCTATTCATGTGTCATGTCATGATTATGAAGGTGTCATGTCAGTCTTATGCGCACCCCTTCAAGTAAAGTGTTCCCAGAAGGATCAGAGATAAAGAAAAGATAGTTGCCATGCTTAAAGTGTCTGTATACAGGGAGATAACAAGATGACGGTGAGTTAGAGAGGCTCAGACAACAGTCACTCCGAAGGGATTCCCCTATAGTGTCAACACCAAGACGTAGCGTCTTCTTCCCCAACTCGGGGAACCGGATGGCATATGCAACCTAAGATGTTTTAATGAAAAAAATAAAATAAGGGCAAACAAACCCATGTATTTATGATTTGTATGCTTTTCACACCATGCTTAACACTGGCTTAATATTTTTAGCTATAAAATTGGATTTATCTGATCATTATAATGTGTTTTGACTGATCTAATTTGTACATTTTATTAAAAGCTGTATTAAACTAGTTTCAGACATATAATTCAGTATTAGAATAATCTCTGTATTTGTCATCACACAAACATATGCAATGTTTTAATTAGTTTCATAAAAATAAAACCTTATGAGAAGGTTCTCTTTAGGTTATAAAAATAAAACTGCATTTGAACAGGACCTTTACATACCAGTTGTTCTTTGGTATAATATGAGTGACAAAATTTTCAGTGATAAACCTACTCTTACAATAACTGTTTTTGTTAATAACCCTATCTCAATGTCTGTGGCATGGGCAGGGATATATACAAAAAATGCAGAAGTACAATCTGTACTTTTTACGAAAGCCCTGGAGCTGTCAAAAGTCCACCACATGACACAAAACTGACCAATAAATGGAATGTCTTGGTCCAAGTAACACAGAGAAAGAGTAAAAATTGTTCATTTACATATACTACAGAAAAGTGGGTTGAAAATCTGTGCAGTTACACTTCAAAAATAACTCAATAATAGGCTGTTTAAGTGTTTCAGAAAGTGTTAAGACAAATTGTATGAAAGAGGGAAAACATGCAAAAATAAAAAGCTGGAAAGAGGACACTTTCTATGCTATTGTATTCATGAAGTCTTTTATGAGACTTTAATTGTCACTGCATCATTCAGATAAAAACATTGTTTTTTTTTAATTATTTATATTTTATGAAAACCCTGTTAGACAACAAAGCCATCTGTTTTACTGCAGGGCCACAACAATGCAAGTCAAACAATCTTTAATTAACAGTGCAGATTATATATAATGGCAAACTGACTGTCAAGTAAACAAGGGCAACAACTAAATTATTACTTTCATGCGCAAAAACTTCTGACTGGAGTACCCAAGCTTAGTTCAGAAGAACAAAGAACTAAAAAAATATATATATTTAATTGTAAATTGTATCACAAATGATGAATTTGACTTGAAGTAACAGACAAAAACAGCAAACTGATGTACTTGAGCAGAAAGTCATACAATATTATACTCAGTCTGTTATTAATGCAGATTTATAAGGCACTTGGTAACTCATATAATTTTAATGATGCATTTCTTTACTTCGGCAAGACAGTTCAACTAATGTAAGGCTAATTATACTATAATTAGTTATACATAAAGGGCATATCTCAATCTAATTAGTAGATGCGCTCATGCATATTCATATAATCAAGCATGAGTGCATATAATAGCTTAAGATCTTACATGTAAAGAGCCAAAATGTTTCAGTGAAGTCAAATGCTCTCACTTGCATTTTGTTAGGGGTCAGTTGCTTTATGAAAGGTCAGTACTCATGACAATGTCAGTCAACTTATACCAATACCAGTGAAATTGCATGGTCCTTGATACCAGTTTTTAGATGCGGAAACATACAGTATGTATGGATGTATTGACAGCATCTAAAACGTAAACATTATTATGTATTTACAGCTATAGAAACAAGATATTTATGAATCATTCATAACATATGTTGGTGCATGTTACACATTTAAGCTAAGCATTTAGAAACTTACAGTGTACACTACAGTCTCCCAAGTCTCACATAGCCAGACACTCAGACTGGAAGGTCTGAACTCCATAGAGTGCTGAAGGTATGACGTAAATTTGGCAGTTAGCATCTGGTTCCCTCAACAAAAACCTAATATGATTTTTCAATTGGCTTTTGGATTTTAGGAGCCTCTGTAAAGATGATAATTCCACAAATAACTGCATTTGCAGATTTCGAACAGAGATGGCGACAAAGAGGCAAAACTTGCAGACTGCAGCTTTAACAAAATGTGCTTACTAAAGGTTTAGGGTTTGGTTTATTGTGAATTAGGCTACTTGTAATTGTGCTTGATTTACTGTTATAACTGTAGTAAATACATGCAACAAGAATGCATTTAAACAAAGTTACTCAATTTTGCTTCCAATGTAAATCTATGTTGTTGTAAGGATGTTTAGATCGTTTTACTAGAGAACAGAATGAAGTTGCAGCGAAGCCAATATCTGTATCTGTATAAATGGCAAAATTATTTGTAGATAAAATTGGATGTGAGCCGGGTTTAACCAGAAGTTTGTCAAAAAGCCACCACTCTTTTGCCAAATCGTGATTTTGTCTCCACCATATTTTGAAAGCCACTGAAAAACAGATCCAATGCCAGTTTAAATAGATCCAATGAAATAGCACAGTACATTGAATTCTGATGGCTGTAACAGATGATGGCTGAGAGAATATCCTAATATGTACACCTTAACAAATGCAGCTTCTACTTGCGTATTTCCATGACCTTTTTAGAGCAGCACTTATAGGAAAACCACGTGCAGTGTATCTGTTTGCCATAACTTCACATTCTTGCTGCTGCACATCTGAACTTTTATAGACTTCGTTCTCTTGTTATGCAGAGAGCCTGTAAGACAAATGAGATTGGCCTCCATAAGTATCCATCACCTTGAGGTGCAGTGAAACGTTACTAGTGGACAATTTACATTCTCTGTCTAGCACATGCTTAACGTGTTCGAGGTACAGCATTACAAACTGCGGGATAAACTGGAAATTCAATGGGAAATAAATTATTCATGAGAAAATGTTTGAGGACTGTGCATATTAGTCACAACATTATCTTAATCTATGTAAAAATGCCCTTGTTGTGGATTGCGCCAACATACACATTAATCTCTTATGCACACAGACAACAGTTTAAAATGTTTGCAATATATAACTATTTTCTCCTAAAACTCTTCATCTCTGAATGTCATCTCTGTGGATATACAATATGGTTTATTTTAAAGACAGTATAAATATTCACTTTGCTGCCATAACTTCAACAGATGCCAAAAATTTGGTTCCATGTCCTCTTGGTGTAAATGTCATTTGACTCTACAGATCTGTTTGTTCATTTCACTAGAGCTCATATGAGAACAATCTGAGTATTCCATACAGTTATCGAAATAAGTGTTTATCACAAATTAACACTTACGCTGCATTCACACGGGGTGTAGGCGTTAACGCTTCTCATTTACTTTGAATGGGTGACTAGGGCTGGGCGATATATCGCATGCGATTGTCACGCGCATTTCGTCAGTAAAGCCGGTTCCCTGATTACCGCTAAATCGCCGTCACCTGCTTTCAAATGGAGCGGCATTTAATAGACAGAACCGTAGTTCACTGACAAGCCACGCAATATCGTGTTCATTATCGAAGGCGATTCATCTGCGATATGAACGCGATATTGCGTAGCTTGTCAGTGATCTACGGTTCTGTCTATTAAATGCCGCTCCATTTGAAAGCAGGTGATGGCGATTTAGCGGAAATCAGGGAACCGGCTTTACTGACGAAATGCGCGTGACAATTGCATGCGATATATTGCCCAGCCCTATGGGTGACGTCACGTGTTGGCGAACTGAACTGTGGGTTCACGTTGCTCGTGGCAGAAGTTGAACATTTCTCAACATTTCAAGCGCCAATGCAGGCGTCAGCCAATCAGATCACCTTATGCAAATACCCTAGAGCAGTCGCAAGCCAATTGTGTTCATGCAACAAAGTAATGCGATTGGCTGTTGTCACTATGATGGTCGCGTCAGCACCAAGCTTCAAGATTTCACGCCGACACCCCGTGTGAATGCAGTGTTATGTCAGGGTCAGAGTCTGTTTCTGTTTTATTTTGGTCCATTAGTTCCCTTCTGTGTTCGTCACATGTTCATTTCAGTTCCCTGTGTTCATGTCCTCATTTGCTGTCATGGTAACGGATTGCATTGTGCACCTGTTTCTTGTTCAGTTTGCTATTGTCTGTGTATTTTAGCCCTGTTTTACTATGTTGGTTGTCCTGTATTGTCTACTTTGTAGGAACTTATTAGCTCCTAGTAGCCTAGTTTAATAAATACATAAATACACGTTTAATAAAGACATGCTAAGTAATTTGCTGGGTTTTTTTGTTTGTTTTTTTTCCCCACAAACATAAGATTAGACATACTGTTGCTCTAGTTCACAACATCAAGCAGTCTGTGGAGTCCTTTTCTGCTGCATCTAACAGACAGACCGCAGAGAATAACAAAAATCAACAAAAGACTCCAGAAAGTTACCTCACTAATGAAACTTAACTTACTTAACTTAAGTTTCAGGCAGGGTGTTTATTAGGGGTGAGAGAAAAAAAATCAATCCATCGATGCATTGTGATTCTCTCTCCAACGATTCAGAATCGATTCTGAGCTTAGTTTTTAACCAGATGCACAATGACGCTGAGTGTGCTTTAGAAGCACCCGTATTCTGCTTGCTTCAAATTCCTCACACAAACACCACTCCAACCTTCCGTAAAATAATATTTCATAAAGTTCGTAAAGGTTGAAGCGAATTACAAGGACATTCGCGGGCTTCACTGCACAGGATGCGCTGTGAGAGACGCGCTTTGTTTGATGTTACACTTGCAGTGCGCGGTCTCGCCCTTAGGTAATTTCCTTACAAATGCTCTACTTATACTTGCTTATATGTTTTGAAGTTATATTAGTTTAAATCGGATCGGACCATGAGGTGACTAAAGATTCCCACCCCTAGTGTTTATATACAAGCACAGTTTTGACTGCGCCTGATAACAGGTGCATGCATGTGTCAGTTAATATCTCACAGGAATATGAACCAAAACGCAGGTTTGAATAGAAAAGCAAACAGCAGGTAAGTAACAAGCTCTCAGTCACTTTCTTTGATAATATAAACATCTATAGAAAATTTCTCTTTCCACACCAACGCCAAGATTACAGAGGAGAGTATAACTGGAAGAAGATCAAACGATAGTACAGGAGAAGATCAAACGCAGGAACAGGTGAGCAGATCAGCTAATCCAGAGAATACAGACCAGACTTAGAGCACAAACTCCTGTGTCAATCTTCGCTCCTGGAGGGCCAATGTCCTGCAGAGTGTAGCTCCAACCCGCTCCAAAACACCTGTCTGGAAGTGTCTAGTAATCCCGAAAACCTTGATTATCTATTTCTAAGTGTTTTTAAGTAGGTTTGCAGCTAAACTCTGCGAGGACAGTGGCCTTCCAGGAACTGACTTTGACACCCCAACTAAATACAGAAAACTTCTTTATGCGTTTTGGCCATTCATTTGCACGACAACAGTGTTTTGGGGACCTGAAAATGCAAACTTTTGAAAATGTGTTTCAAAGTGCAAGTGTCTGAAAACGATACCGTTATCATCTCCGTGTAAACTACAAAAACGCATATTTGTGAAAACCGTGATGCATTATGTGTTCAGTCTATAAGTGCGTAGTGTTTCATTACAAAATGGCAACACCAACTACTGTGATGAAAATGTGATGGGTCTTCGAGTGAATGACAGCTGATGCAGTAGGGTTACGCAAAACCTGAGAGGATATTCTTCAAACATGACAAACTGAGAACAACCAAACAGCTCAGAGAGAATAATGAGATGAACTCCTTTGATCAAACTACAGTTTAGTGACAGATGAGATTGCACTGGACACTAGCTCTCTAATGACCGAAGAGCTAAATGGACCCGGCAATAATATGCCAGATTTGTAATAACAATTGGCAGATTTGAAACAATTGGCTAATTGCTCTTTGCTCCAGAGAAAGGACATGAGAGGTTATGTGATGCCAAGTACTACTGCACAGCCAACAAAGCATGTGCTAAAAGATCCTGAAGTCCAACTGAGAGAGGAGAGAGAGGGGCTATACAATTATTCGACTTCTTTCCACAGGCAGCCCAAGAGCATGCAGTATTTCAATAAAACCTTATTAATTTCTCTTTAATGGTTACATTTTCATGTCAAAGGCAAATCTGTTGCCAGTTGGGTCAAATTTTGGGTAACACAAGAACACTGTTCCGTCATTAATGACTAACTACACAGGAACAAATGAGTAATGCACTATTAACGATCTAGTAACTATTATTAAAAAATAAACTCTGATTAATGAATACGGTAGTTCACTATTATCTAATCAGTAACTACTATTTGTCATACCTCCCAGAGATCTACTATATACAGGTTCATAATGCATAATGTATAATTAATTCATAAATATAATGAATAAAAGTGGAGATCATGGTGTTAGTATGTGGATGTAAAACTAATGTGTTTATTTTCTCCTGTTATCAGTCTCTGCGTTTTAGCCTGTTACTATATTCATTAATTTGGTTTAATAAAGTGAAAAGGCTGTATTGAGATCCAATTCTTCTTCTCCTTTCCTGACCCTCCATGACAGTCTCAGTTCTCAGAGTTCTCAGTTATTGCTCATTTAAATATTTTCTCTCAGATGTTTCTCCTAAAATTCCATCGCTTAAAAAAAAAAGACAAGATCCAAGCTGGATTCAAACCTACACATCAGTGTGCATTTTTCTAAATACCAGATAGGAAGATATATACTTAAATAGTGACAGGAAGAGTAATAGGACCAAGAAAAAAAGCTGATTTTTTAGTGCAGGTGTAACGGGGCTGTCTCTGCGTTGTGTTGTGTAAAAGTCAGGACGGACACCAGTTTGCGCTTGAAGACAGGCTTTTATTCTGTTGACAACATTAAACAGCGGTGATCAGATTCGCAAATCACCCTCGTGCATGTTCGCAGCCATTCACTCTCTCGGCTGGCGCGAATCTAAATTGATTAACATTAATATGAACAGTTATACAATAACAATTGAGAAATATGTACCTGTTGACAACATTAAACAGCGGTGATCAGATTCGCAAATCACCCTCGTGCATGTTCTATATTGAGGTGTACAAACTTGATGTTACCACAAATGTGATGAAGCACGAAAACAAATCATACAATATACATTTAAATACATATCTATATCAATATTAGTCCATAAAATGGTTATACAATTAATAGAATATACTTTTATCACGGAGCACTCACTCACCGCAGCCATTCACTCTCTCGGCTGGCGCGAATCTAAATGACCCTACCGGAACCAGTTCATTCTATGGGTGGAGTGTGCAGGTTGAGTGCAATTAAAGGGGCCATACATGAAAATGTGTAGCAAGTGGAAACACCTTTTTAACCCTGTTACACAGGCCTATTTGAAAACTCACTCTCTATCCTTGTTTGACTTAAAAATCAGAGTGTATCTGTAAAGAAAAACTAAAACAAGATGCATTACATAAAGAGTTTTAATAGTAATTATAAAGGATTAGTTCACTTTAAAATGAAAATTACCCCAAGCTTTACTCACCCTCCAGCCATCCTAGGTGTATATGACTTTCTTCTTTCTTTTGAACTCAATCAGAGTTATATTAATAAATATCCTGACGCATCCGAGCTTTATAATGGCAGTGAACGGTACCAACGAATTTCAAGCTCAAGAATGTACATCCATCCAAAGCAAAATGTACTCCACGCGGTTCCGGGGGGTAATAAAGGCCTTCTGAAGCGAAACGATGCATTTGTGCAAGAAAAAGAACTGGAGCTCCTCAAATACAACCATACCCCCCATGACAACTTGCGCCCGGCCCTGATGGCCAACGATTCCTACGTGTGTGCAAAGTTTCAAGAGTTTTCGAGCATGCTCATGCTTTTTTTTTTTTTATCTGAGGATGATATGTCTGAAACTATGAATGTTATGAAACATTTCCCAAGACCATGTCATGTGAGTTTTTAGAGAAGGCTGATAAGATGCTAATAAAATATGTTATTGCTCTGTAAACACATACTTGCAGTCTATTGTCTAATGTCTGGCGAGGTGAACTGCTCCACTCCTGTTCCCATCAACACCACTTTGATCCCACTATACATTAATCCATTATCTGAAGTCTTTCTAGATAACAAGCATATTCTTGAAAGTGTGTGAAAGTGTGAAGTGACATGTGGCCAAGTATGGTGACCCATACTCGGAATTTGTGCTCTGCATTTAACCCATCCAAGTGCACACACACAGCAGTGAACACACACCGTGAACACACACCCGGAGCAGTGGGCAGCCATTGCTGCGGCGCCCGGGGAGCAGTTGGGGGTACGGTGCCTTGCTCAAGGGTCTCACCTCAGTCGTGGTATTGAGGGTGGGGAGAGCGCTGGACATTCACTCCCCTCACCGACAATCCCTGCCGGACCTGAGACTCGAACCCATGACCTTTGAGTTACAAGTCCGACTCTCTATCCATTAGGCCACGACTGCCCCTTCTTGGGACCTTATGTGAATTCTTTTAACAAATTAGATTATGAAATAGAATAGCTCCTGGCATGGCAGGTGCATTAGAACTACAATTAACATCAAGCAACAAAATTTAAAAGATTAATATTACGCTTTTACACAAAAATCACTTTAAACTTGCGCAAAACAGGAGAGACAGAACACATTGTGTACGCTCTTTCAGCTCTTCAGGTTGCATAATCCAGTGGGAAATGAATAGAAATGGTATTCTGCATGACAAAATATTTTTCAAACATGTGAGAATAAATCAATATTTATCTAAATATGCGCACTTTTGGACTAGGAGCCCTAATGAACAATGTCTAGTGCATCTACATGAACACAACTAAACCGCAGCAGACGTGAGAGAATATGAATGAACTGAATTATTCTATTCAAAATATCAAACATTACAGACTGATTATTTTGCACTCCTGGCATAAATTAAGAAATGAATGTCACTGCAACCTAGACCTTTATCATAAACAGTGGTCAAATATCGAAGCTGCAGTCCTTAATCTTTCTAATGATAATCAGTTTGTCCAGATCAAGTAAGAGTGTGATGTTTTAACATGCAGTGAATGTTGTACAATAATCTGGGGCTGTTGGCGATCGTAAAGGGGTACGTAAAGGGGTTAATCAAATAGTGCACAACAAATATAACCAAGTACCATAAATAGTGTGTAGCGTGTGGGTGTGTGTGTGTGTGTGTAATGTCTCTGATGGCGTTTTGTTTATATATGACTGAGGGTTCAGATCGATCTCACCGGCAGAGATGAAAAGACCACAAGCTCAAATCCATGCAGAGCTGTAAAGAGAGTAATCCCCTGTAATGTTGGGTAAACTCAGAAATGAGGGAGATTAAGATCCATACGCAGAGAGTTTATTAATAGAATAAAAATACAACTACAGGCTAGGAAAAACAACCGAAAAACAAGACACAACTGGGAACACTCAGACTATGAAAAGGAGACCAGACAGGAAGTAACTATAAAGTTCACACACAAGACAGGTAACATATAACATCCCCAAATGTCCGATATACTACAAAAAAGTGAGACAAAAGAATAATAACCAAACAAGCCGGCACGAAGCGTATGCTATAATCAAATAGAGAGAGAGAGCGAGAGAGGAAAGTTGCTACTGCTGCCATCTCCAAACTCTGGTAAACCAGATCTATTTCTAGTAAAAACAACAACATGCCTTTCTTTCACCTTGGAACAATAATGAGAGCAGTGGCAAATACATGATATTAACTAATGTGAGCCGAGTATTAACATTATGTTTTCTTATGTGGCCACGGCACAAGCTAATGAACTGGGGAAATGAGCTCTGACGATGAGAGTGATTATGGTAAAAAGCATCTGCTCAAATTGAACCCTTCCAAGTTCCAAAAGGTAATAAATATGCTATATTTTATTCTTTTGTATCTGTTATTAAATATCAGGAGATTTGTATACTATTGCGGCAGTTAGATAAAAATCCATCAGGGTCACTAAAGACCCAAATATGTAATAATGATTGGCGAACTATTCATGCATTTAATGCATAAATCTACATAGTCCATTGAGCAATGACATTAACTCTTTCCCCGCCTGCGTGTTTTTTTTTTTTTTTTTTTAAGTTGCCTGAGGTCTCATAAATGGCGGAAAATTCTGTCAATGGCAAGGAAAGTGTTAAGAGTATTATTAATAGTAACTGGCAGTATAATAGTATTAATTGAATGTATTTAATGATCAACCACTTTGTGTTTTCTCTAGGAGCTCTAACTTGAGGGATACACTTTTTCTCTTCTCTGACTACCCTTGTTGATGCCCAGGGTAATGTATCAATTGTGCAAAATATGTTAAATGAAAAACATTTACACATCCACGTACATCTAAAACATATAAGGTCAGACAATTGATCATCTGTTCATGTACGTTGCTATATGTTGGCAAATCCAAACATGCATTAAGCAGAAGAATTATTCAACAGACAAGTACCATTAGGATACGTCTCTAGTTTATCATCATTTTAAGATTGCCAAACATTATTTGTTAGATGTTCTTTGGCATTGAGAGGATGTTGCCTCGTAGGTGAGGTGGTGACAGAGACAAGAAATAATTAGAAAGGAAGCCCTTTTGGATTATTGAATTTATGTCTTTCCCCCGGGTTCACAAACAAGGCTTAAGCCTAATCCCAGACTAAAATGCATGTTTGAAATGAAAGTAACTGGCACTGACATATCTTAAAATATGTCATTGCCACTGTTTAGTCTCAAAATGCACACCAGTAAATTATTATTATAAGGCATTTTTCTAAAAGCTACTTAAATGTCCTTATTGAACTAAGGCCTAATCCTGGCTTAATATAAAACCTGTCTGTGAAACCAGGCCATAATTCCCTAATGGTATAAATAAAGAAATGGAACTTTCTTGTTTTGCTTTTTGTTGTTGTTGTTTTTTGTTTGTTTGTTTGTTTGTTTTTGTTTTGTTTTCACACTGATATGTGGTGATTGTTTGGATTTTTGTATCATCTTCATATTTACAATATTTATATGATTTTTCTGCTTTTTTTATATTTCTAATGTTTATGTATAATTGCCATATTCTTTTTGAGTTCTACATTTTTTAATCCAATCCAGCTGAGTATCACTAGGCCTAGTGGTTGTTGCAAAGTGAGCACTGAAGAAAGCAAGGTGCTGAAATGTTTGCTTGGGCTTGCTCTTGCTGGTATAGTTTTTAAATTCACTTGCACTTTTTTGCACTATGCAGTTTATAAAATAAGTCTTTAGTCTGAGTCTAATTCAGTTTGTGGCAGGCAATCTTTTTGTTGGAAACATGGCAATTTCATTGGCCAAAGATAAGGTCAGGTGACGTAGCATAAGCACGTCATCAAGATCAAAAAGTGGTGCCTGAAATAAATGTCTTCAAATTCTAATTGTCTGAAAGAATACGCTCAGGCATGCATGAAGTATGGCAAAGCAATGCAGCATCTTGTTCCCTTCTCAGGAAACCAAGTTACCTGTGACGTTTCCTTTCGAGGATGCTGACACTATGGGAACGTTAATACCTTTGTCACCATACTGAAAAATGCCAGACCAAGGTTGTGAAGTATGCACACCCACAGAGAGACCCTGTGGTAAACTGAGCGGGTTAACCTAGAAGGACTTGAGAATCTTGGGTTGATTCCATGACCAAACTGTAAAACTTTATGAATAAGTGCGGAAAGGACCAGCCTGCTGCACCAGAAACATCTTGCAAAACTGCTATGGGGGGTGCATAAAAAGCAGCATTAATTGCATTGGATTACTGATGCAATTTCTCTTGCCTATGATGCATGCGGTTTGTACCCCACTAGCAACAGGTGAACTCTGTTCTGGCGAACCCTCGCTAGAACTCCCAGGAGAGGAGCGATGGGGTTAAACGCGTACATCTGCACCATGATATCAAGCCCTAACGGAGCTGGAGATATGAGGGCGAATTAAGGGGACAGTGGGTCGAACAGGTCCACTTCCGCTCCGTCATACCTCTGCCAAATCAACTTCACCACGTCCGGGTGTCTCCATTCCCCGAGTCTCAGTCCCTGCCTCCTAAATAGGGGGTGCAAACGCAGTCCAACCTGATGATTTATATGATGTTGTATTAACAAAGTTCGGGATGAGCATGTTCAGATAATCAACCTAATTGAGGGGGAGGGGGGGGGGGGGGNATTCAGAGCTCAGAGCCCTCCCCCTGGATAGCACGCCAAATACGTTTAACATTTACTTAACTATATGTAAGTGTGAACTTGTGAAACATGAGACTATTAATGTGTTGACCATCCAGACCAACACATGGTAGCCCCTCAGGTCTGGGAGAAAGTACTTCAAAGTCAGAAATACAGCATTCATCTCTAGGTAGTGTATGTGCCAAGACAGATGTTGGCTGTCCCAAACCCCCAGGGCTGGGTGACCATTCCAGGCAGCTCTCCAACCCATGAAAGAGGAGTCTGTGGTCACAGTCTTATGACAACAGTTTGTCCCCAGCGTGGGACCCAAGGCATTAAAATTGACATAGAAAGTGTAAGAAGACATCTGCGCATAAACCTTATTGATTTCAGAGGATTGACTAATTGGTGAAACCCACTGCTCTTGAGCCACATCTGGAAAAGGTGTCATGTGCAGCAGCCCCATTGGTATCACATTGGCAGCGGATGCTATAAGACCCAGCAGACTCTATGGCTGATAGGAAGAATATCCTGACCTAGCCTGAGTTCTTTCATGGCAATAAGGATGGACTCGACCACAGCAGAAGACAAATGTGCCTGTATTGTAGTTAAGTCCAACACCGACCCCAGAAAAGTTCTCTGTCTAGGAGAGAACATGCTTTTCTTGCTGTTCAACCACAAAACTAAACATTTCAAGTGGACAAGAATGACATTGATTCCACAATGGAGCCAGGATGGCTAGGGGGGGATACAGGCAACCACACTGACCTTTTTCTCCTACCTACTCCTGTAGAAGCCACCGGCTCCTGGACCTGACGAGGGGAAAACACTATCGGAATGCCATTGTGTGCCTATCAACAACATTATTGACTGCGTTGCCGAATTGGCCAGATGGTGAAATCAGGGCATACAGCAAGAAAAGCACAAGCTGTCTGCTTGGTAGCACAGAGGGCTAAGTCTGTGGCTTGGCGGAGTTTCCTCACCAACTCAGGATCTATTTTCTTGCCAGTGTCCAGGTATTTTAGCAGGTCAGCCTAGTACACCTGCAAAACCGCCATCATGTGCAGGGACGCACCTCCCTGACCTGCAGCTTCATAGGCCTTACCTACCAGGCCTGATGTAATTTTAAAGGGCCTGGATCTCGAGATCGGGCATGCTCCTCTCCCAAACAAAACACACACAAATCATGAGCGTCATCCCTCATAAGATAGCGAGGGCATGGCAGCACATATTGCTTATACTCTTTTCTAGATGCCATATTTCACTCAAACTAGACAATACAGGGTAGACAAGCAATAACTTCCACAAAAAAACAGACATGCAGCTTCCTTAAGACAAATAAGTTGATGACATTTATCTTGATGATAAGCTTATGTTACATCCCCTGATCTTGACTTTGGCCAATGAAATTGGCATGTTTCCACACATGCTTAAGACCCCGGCTCAAACAGAAGCGTTCCCATAGCATCAACGTCCTGACACAGTGTTGAGTTCCCTCAAAAAGGAACTGGTAATCGTAAGGATTCTCTGAGAAACTGAAACGCATTAGGATAGAAATTTCTGTGATGGCAGTATTGCATTTTTTCACAACCCTTCTCATAATTTATTTTGACCACAATATTGTAAGTAAAGTTAACTTTCACATTCTGTTCACCTTTATAATCAATATTTTTTTCCAACTTCCATGTACTGCTGGCCTCCTATCCTTCCTCAAGTAAATCAATTAAGAGATTCCCATCATGGACTGCTCAGAACAGTCACTGTAGTAGCAGTGTCAGATATGATCCTCATCTTAATTAATTTGTTCCTTTAAATTATACACATGATGTTGTAATTGTATCACATATATAAGTCTTGTCTATTTCAATCAGTTTGGTGTTGCGCACATCTAGAGCAACTGTCACAATTGTTAACAAAGGAAAAAGTTGTTGTAGATGCATTGATTTATGGCAAAATCAAAAGCATCATCTGCTGTGTGTATTCTGTCATGGGGATTATGATGCTTTGGCAAAATAAATAGTAAATGAAATGTTTGTAATTTTTTTTTATAAATTACTATTAGGTGATGAATAGATGTTTTTCGATTGTTACCTGAGCCCATAAAGCACAGTGCCGTCTGGATGGAGACGGATCATTCTGTTCTTCACTGTTACACCATGTACAAAAGACTTCTTGTCATTCAGGAAGTATGTGTCCGGCACCCACAGCTGATCAGCTACCCTGTTATCCAGAGTCAGGTTAAGAGGAATCTCCGAATAGGACAGACGTTTGTCTCGCCAGGCTTGCTGGAAATACATAGTCAATGTGTAGTCCTGAAAAAACAAACCATAAACATAGAAAAGATAAATGAATTACCAGGTCTAAAAACAACATAAGACAGTCAAAGAATGAAGACAGATAGGAAAGAAAGAATTAGATATTTTTAAATCTTTTGGGGGTTAATATTACATGACTGGCTTTAAAATTTGATGATGTAGCGTTAAAAGCAAGAGTGCACATCAGGTTAAAAATGAGTGTTAAGGAGCTGAGGTCTAAGGAAAACCCCAGAGACTAGTACAGGTATAATGACAGGAGAGCACACTGGGACTCTGTGGAACAAAACAGCATTTAAATGAACCATTTCAATCACACTTTAAAGGCATTGTTCACCTAAAAATGCCCTCATGTCATTCCAAGCCTGCATGCTGTTACTTTTTGGGTTATCAAATAACTCACTGACATTCAAAACGGCAAAGACACTTTTTTTGCATAGGCATTTCAGAATGCAGAGCATGCATAAGTAAGCTACAAACATACATGAGAAAGTATCAAGCAGGTGACAGAATATGGGAGACTGGGGATGGTTGTAACACATTTTGCTTTTAATGTTTGTAACTCAGTGTTTTTGGACAATTTATTCAAATTTTGATATAATGTTGTTCTAAGTTGTTCTGAAATTCAAATCAAATCAAAACCAGATGTGAAATATATATATTTTACCTCAAAATAGTTTTGGTCTTTAATTCTAGCATTTTGTTTTTTCTTGGTGTTGGTGATATTATAGAAATTGCATGTATCTAATTTCTGAGTGGTTAAAGGATTAGTTCACTTTTATATAAACTTTTCCTGATAATTTACTCACCCCCATGTCATCCTAGATGTCCATGTCTTTCTTTCTTCAGTTGAAAAGAAATTAAAGTTTTTGATGAAAACATTCCAGGATTTTTCTCCTTATAGTAGACTTAAATGGGCACCAAACAGTTGAAGGTCAAAATTAGTTTCACTGCAGCTTCAAATTGTTCAACACGATCCCAGACGAGAAATAAGGGTCTTATCTAGTGAAACCATCGCTCATTTTCTGAAAAAAATTTAAAATTATATAAGTTTTAACCATAAATGCTCATCTTGAACTAGCTCTCTTCTTCTTCTTTATTAGAATTCCGGTAGTGTAGACACTGCTAAGTGTATTACTGCCCTCCACAGGTCAAAGTTTGAACTAATTTTTATATGCAATATGCTAGTATATAACAATTATTTCAAACTTTGGCCTGTGGAGGGCAGTGTAGAACAATTTGAAGCTGCAGTGAAACTAATTTTGACCTTCAACCGTTTGGTGCCCTTTCAAGTCTACTATATGGAGAAAAATCCTGGAATGTTTTCATCAAAAACCTTAATTTCTTTTCAACTGAAGAAAGAAAGACATGGACATCTTGGATGACATGGGGGTGAGTAAATTATCAGGAAAAGTTTATTTAAAAGTGAACTAATCCTTTAAAACTGATGGTGTTACATCTGACCCTGTGTTACACTGTGAAAAAAAAATGATTTGAAGTTGGAAATAAAACAAAGATTAGTGAAGTACATTCTACAAGAAAATACTATTTCAGTTTTTGTACTTCAGAATTACATGTTTAATTCAATGTAATACTTGCTGTTTCTTAGTAATTGTTTGTGAAAATTACTAGCAGTTTCTTACTTAAAAATTGTTTCTACAGTTTGTTTCTTCTTTTTGTGTGTGTGTGTGTGTGTGTGTGTGTGTACCCCCGGATTATAACTGTTGTGTACCCTGTTACAGCCAGAGCAGGCAAGAAGATGAGATGTGGATCCATCCAATATGCAGCTTAACTTTATTATACAAACAAAATAAGTTACGGTAATCCAAATTAAGCAAAACAAGCAGACTAGAAACAGGTGCGCAGTTAAATCAATAACTATAGCAACAAATAAAACAGGAAGCAGAACAGGAAACCAAGGTGATACAAACTAAAAGTCTATAAAACAACAAGCACCTTAGAGCAATGTTCACCACAAAAGACTTTCCAAAATGATAATGCAATTTTAAAATATATCCATAAGATATATGGAACACCTTGTCCTATCAGCATATGCTCCTGTATCTCTGTAAAAACTTCCCTGTTGATCGTTTTGTAATAGGATGTACTTCCTTTCCTGTTCCTTTACATACAGTACATGCAGTGATACAGTAACGCAGGGAAGAGAGGCAATGATCTAGTTGCAGCCGTTTTATAAAACGAACACGAAAACAAAGATTATCCAAACTGGGAAGATAAACAAGAATCCAAACTGGGAAGAAGAAAACAATAAGATAATCCAAACAGGAATGGAAGGAGACAATAATCCAAACATAAATGCAACAGCTTTACAATACACTTGTAAAGGGTTAGGGTAGATACGTCAAGACATAATGTGCAGATAATTAATAACCAAGGTAACCAACAAGGGTAACTATAGAAACAAAGTAAAACAGGAACTAAACACAGGAAGTGAACACAACAGAGACAGAAAATACACATTCAATTCATATGAAATTCCTAAAACACACAGAACACAGGGGAATTTTGGCTTTTCCGGTGACCAGGTCTTTCCAAACCATGCCCCACCAGTGATGTCACTATGAATAACGGCGTTATAAATAAACGGCGTTACTAACGGCATTACTTTTTTCAGTAACGAGTAAACAAACAAATTACTTTTCCGCCCGTTACAATGCTGTTACCGTTACTGACAAAAAAAAATGCCGCGTTACTATAATGGAGCTCACTGAAGCGGTTTTCATCCGAATATGCTCTCTCTCAGCTATAGGACCTGCAAAGTTTTTTCTCTGGTTTGTGTGTTGGACTAGTAGTTGTTCATTTAAGCCATTTGTTGACTAATCACATTTATATTGATTTGATTTCTTAAATACTGGAGAGAATAAACCATAATAATGAGCGGTTATGTAATAGGCTATATAGCACTCAAGCTCATGCATAAAGCTTGCCATAAAGAACCGGCAAAAGTAATGATTATGAATGTGACAAAAACAGTAGGGAGACATTTTAATTGTTTATTAATAAACTAACGTTTTCTGAATCGGTGTCGGCTGCAAAGATGAAGTTGACATTGCTGACTCTCATCATCTCCGTGGACGCGCTTAGAGAGAAAATGCACATTTCATTCGGATTACATAATCAGAGAGTAGCCTATTTATTTTCATTTTGAATATTTCTATTAAAAGTAGACATTTCAATATTTCTATAGATATATTTCTCATGTCTGTGAAACAAGCACTTTTTTAAAGTAACGCAATAGTTACTTTCCCTAATAATTAGTTACTTTTATAATGATGTAACTCACTAACTCAGTTACTATTTGTGAGAAGTAACTAGTAACTAACTAATTACATTTTAAAGTAACATTCCCAACACTGCCCATCACTGCCCATCACTCATCAAGTTCAGCCTTTTAGGATTAGAGTCATATATACTGCTCTGCAAAAAAAAAAAAAAACGCTGTTAGGATTTAAAAAAGGCAACTTCTTAAGAGTCTGTGACTGGATCATTATTGCAGCTAGTGATTATTATGTTTCTAGCATGTTATATGTTTGGCAACAGTTCTTCTAACCCTAATTGAAGGAGTGTGTAGCTTTTCATTTCTTAACCATGTAGGAAGACTCATCGTGGCCATATTCCAGGATGAGAACACCATGATTCATCAGGCTCAAACTGTGAAAGAACGTTTGGGAGGGAGCATGAAGAATCATTTTCACACATGAATTGGCACCTCTGAGTCCAGACCATAATTTCATTGAAAGTCTTTGGGATGTGCTGGAGGAGACTTTACAGAGTGCTCACCTCTTGCATTGTCAATACAAGGTCTTGAACAAACACTGATGCACCTCTAGATGGAAATGAAGAAATGTTTTAAGAAATGAAAAGCTACACACGCCATCAATTAGGGTTAGAGGAACTGTTGTCAAACATACAACACGCTAGAAAAATAATAATCACTGCAATAATGATCCAATCATACACTCTAAAAAATGCTGGGTTAAAAACAACCCAAGTTGGGTTGAAAATGGACAAACCCAGCAATTGGGTTGTTTTAACCCAGTGGTTGGGTTAAATGTTTGCCCAACGTGCTGGGTAGTTTTATTTAACTCAACTGTTGTATAAAAATTACTGTATTGCTTGCTTAAAATGAACCCAAAATATGCTGGAAATTAACATTTATTAATATGTTTAATAAATGAGCATTTATTAACAAGATAATGAATAATAAACAATAAACATTTATTAAATTGCTTATTAATAAATGTACACCTTTTGATTATTATTGTTGCCTCTAGTAATTATGTGTCTGATTTTTAATTTCTCACCTATTTTGGATTCATTTTAAGCCAGCCATATAGTCATTTTTAATCAGTAGTTGGGTTAAATAAAACTACCCAGCAGGTTGGGCAAACATTTAACCCAACCACTGGGTTAAAACAACCCAATTGCTGGGTTTGTCCATTTTCAACCCAACTTGGGTTGTTTTTAACCAAACATTTTTTAGAGTGTAGACTCTTAAGCAATTGCCTATTTAAATCCAAACAGCGATAGCAGTGTATATCCAGCACAACCAGGGGTTGTTCAAACTAAGCAAATAACACTAATGAAGAAAACAAAGGGAGTATATACTAAGGGACAGAATTTGTGAATGTCTTCATGGCATTTGTTAGTTTCAGAACAAACATTATTTTAAAGGTGAGCAGCTATTTTAATGTTCATTATTAAATGGCAGAAGCACTCAGGCACTTTTACCTCACACAGGAATTCGGCTTCTGCTAACAGTAAAGTCCAATTTAATTGGCCATCTCAATCATTTTGACATTGATGAGTGCTGCTAGACCATCTTAAGACATGTAACTTTTTTTCAACTTTTTTCATCCTCTCAACAGAGCGGTGCGTAATGAAGTGCAGGGGGACTTGTCACCCTCAGTGGTGGTCATGGCTCTGGTTTGTACACAACGGCATCACTGCTGTGTAGCAGAACTTTAAGTGTGTTTGGGGTCCAGGAACCCCACTGATTTCCCCTGAAATAGATTTAATTAGTTCCTAATTAGTTCTTAATTAAACCTAATTAAAACCCAATAGGCAAATACTATTTCTGTTTTACCACCTAGTAGACATGCACTTTTTAGAAATGTTAGATGATGGTATAAATCATCATCTTTTCCCCTCCTTCCCCTTTCTGTTTGTGGTTAATTTACCAGTCTGAAGACATTGTAGGTAAGGAAATTAATAGAATTAATGGCTAAGTCTCCAAAATTTGCTAAAGCGTTCACCATTAAAAGAGACTGAAAAATATGTCTGTGGCACATTGTGCTAAATGTCAGTCCAAAGTACCTCAGAGGTGATGATGAAATTTTTCTATGTTTACACGCTGATAAACCCAAACTCAGTTTTGCTCTCTTGCTCCAAAGCTTATTATGAAATACCATGCAACACCAGATGGGCTTTTATGGCTTTCTCTTACCATTCTGGAAAGTTTTAAAAGATACTGAGTCTGTGAGATTTAGAGAGTATGTTTTATATGATCAGCAAGACTTCTCAAGGTTCTAAGCTTCTCCTCACAGCTCTTTTATCAAGGCAGGTATTGGTATACTGGAAGGAGCTGCCTTCTAATCCATTTGCTCTGGCTAGAAGTTTTAGTATGGCTCATAACCTGGGAAAGCTATATGCATCTTGTGTGCTATCAGAAACACTACAATGAGGCAGCAAACAACAATAAAAATAGCCATCACCATTGCTATCCTACATTTTCTCAGTGGAGCTGGCTGTCAAATGCTTGGAGTTAATGAGCATCATGGTGTACAGTAAGCTAGTGTGGGTGGGGAAGGATGATGTTTCTGTTGTGCTTCTGACTGGAGAGGAAGCTTCCAAGTGTATACTACCATATACTAGCATTGAAAATAATTGTTTATTAATAATAATAGTTATTATTAGTATTACTATTATTATTAAATATGGCCATATCTGTCAAGATCCAAAAAGGACAACAAAACACCACACCAAATCATTAGAATCAAATAAATCAAGTCAATAGAAAGCTTTTGTCAGGAATATTCTAAAATATGTTGTTATTCACCAATTTCCTCTGGTGAAGTTCATTTAGACAGAGGTGTAAAGAGTACCTGAAAACCATACTTGAGTAAAAGTACTGATACCTTACATCGAAAATGACTCCATTACAAGTTACAAGTATAACCAATTCCAATACGACTTGAGTTAAAGTCTTAAGTACTGTTAAAATCAGATACTTTAAGTATTTTACTCATGCTGAATGTAGGCTCAGAGATGCACTAGTCCTGAGAGACATGCCGGTGAAAATAAGAAACAATTGATTTGTACGATTAGAAATCAAGTTTATTTTCTAAAATCAAAATAAAACTGAACACCTCAATATTGCAATAAATCAAGGTCGACACAACAGCCTTTTAAACGTCCACAAACTCTCTAGTCTCAGTTGAGCTCAAGTGCACAAAAAAACCATAAGTAAACCAATATCCTTCAAAAAGGTCTTGTCAATATAGTGGATAAATAAAACCATGTTAAGTAAAATCAAATAGTCAAAGTCTACTGTATGTGCTGGTTTGAGCCTCATCACCTGCTGCAGTCATTTTCCTCATCTAATAAATCAAACACCTGCGATCAGAAACTACCTGCTAATGCACTCACATTCACGTAAAGTATTCTTGTTGACAAGTTTTGGGTGAGGAAAGGCAAAATGCACAAGATATAGTACCTTCAATGCCCTTAGATGGCGATATCGCTTCTTTATATCAGAAACAAACTGCTGCAGAAAAAGTTAGGTGTCACGAAAAATGTAATCTGTAATTTCATTACTCATCACAAATCTAGTGGAGTAAAAGGTACATTTACTTGTACTACTCAAAAATGTAGTCAAGTAGAGAGTAAAAGTTGCCAATATCTTTGATACTCAGTACAACTACAAAGTAGCCAAAAAGAAACTTAAGTACAGTAACTCATTTACTCAAATACTTTACACCTCTGCATTTATATTTAAAAACGGCACACAAATGCAAACTTGTTTCTTGTGTGTTTCATAATTGAATGTGCCAGTTTGCATATGCAGAATGGAGCTATGGTGAAGGATCATGGTACATTTTGGTCTGTTCCTCCAACAAATCTGTTGAATGGCTTCAGAAGACATGGAATATAACTGCAGAAAGGTGTATGGACTACATTATGATACAGTTGTTGTTGTTGGAGCTTTACAGACATGGTCATTATGTACTGCCATTCTATGGAAAATAGTAGTGTATTTAAAAACCTTATCTAAAATTATAATGTTGTGTTTCACTGAAGAAATACTCATTGTGTGCTTACATGTTGTTCAGTAAACCTTTTTTCTTTCATTTTATTTTTGCATTTGACATTTAGTTATGTAGGGTTAGGGTCAAAAGTGTAATTAAAGCTGCAAGCAGCGATGAAAGGGCCCTCGCACCCGGGCTCACCGCTACCCATTGGCCTTATGAAAACAGTGAACAGTGGGCGACATGCATGTAAGCGAGTAAACACAGGAAATTATGGCAAAGTCATTTAAAAGTGCCACACTTCCTGCTGCCAACAGGTGGCGCTTTTACCGTAACTAAATATTGCCATGTAGATGTGTTCAGGCCAGGACTATTATCAAACATGTGAAGTTTAGAGCAAATCGGACATCGTATGCCTGAGTTACAACAGCTTCCTGTTTTGTGGCGTTTATCGCATACATTAGCACTCAGCCAAGGGTTGCATGATTTAACATTTTTCTAATATGTTTGGTACTTCGTGGCATATGGAAATGTATTCCTGGGAGTGAATTAAAGTGAAAAGCATGCCATTTCCTGTTTCCAGCAGGTGGTGCTATGACTAACTGAATATTGGCATATAGATGCCTTTAGACCAAGACTCATATCACACATGTGAAGTTTAGGGCAGATCAGACACTGTATGCCTGACTTACAACAGCTTTCTCTTTCATGGCGAAACATCAGACTTTGTCAGTCGCCACAGACACGCCCTTCAGCGAAAACTCAAGATCTTCGTAATTTAACATCGCTAAGACCTTAAGATTAGACTGACCAAATATGATGTGCTTCTCGTTAAATCTCTATGAGGAGTTAATCACAGTGTAAAACATGTCATTTCCTGTTGCCCGCAGGTGGCGTTATTACTGTAACTGTATATTGCCATGTAGATGTCTTCAGGTCAGGACTCTAATAAAACATGTGAAGTTTGGGGGAGATCGGACATTGTATGCCCGAGTTACAAAAACTTCCGGTTTCATGGCAAAACATCGAACTTTGCCAGTCCACCACGGACACGCCCTTCAGCGAAAACTCTAGATCTTCGCAATTTAACATCTCAAACGCCTTTAGATTAGACTGACCATATATGACATTGCTCTGATTAAAGCTCTAGGAAGAGTTCGTTAAAGTACAACGTGTGGAAATGGCAAAAACTGACACAATTTTCAAATTCAAAATATCTCACATCCTGTTGGGGACTTTTTTGTTGGTATTAAGCTGTTAAATGTATGTATCGAATTTCATACCTGTATGTCAAATGTAGCACGAAGGGTGCTTAATTTAAATGTTGTAGGGGGCGCTATCGAGCCATTTTGCCACCCCTAATTCTGAAACCCATATCAGATGTACAATTTCACCACTTCTAACACGTGTGCAAAGTTTCATGAGTTTTCGGCCATGTTTAGGCCCTCAAAAATGCGATTCATTTCGGAGAAGAAGAAGAAGAATTGGCCGAGCAATTCCAATAGGGTCCTCACACCATCGGTGCTCAGGCCCTGATTACTCATGTAATTAAAAGTAAGTACAATGTACATTGTATCATATATAATATAAAGTGGGTCTGAATTAAATTTTTTATGTGTACTATTCTTTCAAATGGGCTGTTTTGGACATTACAGATATGTTTAAGCAATAAGTAACATGCTCTGGAAAGAGGTTTTGGGAAGTATCTTCTTAAGAATCAACTAATGGGACAGAACTTGTTATTCAACCTCATCAGAGAGTTCATCATCATCTTCAGAGTTCATCTGGATTTTCTGCAATGGGTGATCACCACTCGAGAGAGTCAAATTGAGAGGGTCACCACATGAGTGCAACAATTACCAGACACAATTAGAGCTGTCTGAAGTTCAGTCTCATTAAGTTGTTGAGTTTATATTTAGGAGATGCAGCAAATGCATTACCAAGGGTGATATTCAGTAGGCACGCTCTAACATTTCCTAAATGTTAGGATAACTTTAACTTCCATTTCATTTATAGTAGCTCTTGCATCTCTTTTATTTGCATGTTTTTGTCCACAGTTCCAAAAATTAAGTTCTAAACAAGATCCATTTAACAAAAGTGGGGCACAATAGGAGAGTTCCTTTTAGAATATTTCCTGATCTATTTTGATCCACAGACAGTTATACCAACAAGTTCAACAGACCAGCGTGAAAGTTCACAATAGTCTAATTTGGTCTTCTCAGAAGGGAAGAGCACGATTATTTCACACACCACATTTTTCTGTGTTATTATCTTAAGATTTTAAATGAGGTGTCAAAAAATTGAAAAAGTAGGCTATAAACAAGATTGTTCTGTCACAGTTTGATATCATTTTTGAAGAAATACTGAACCATGCCAACCTCTTATTACCTGTAGGACTGTGGCCCAAAGGCAGAGGTCCTAGGGACAATAAAACAGGGGAATTGTATTGGCATGACTGTAAATAATACAATATTGCCAAAGCTTGGAATGTGTATAGTGGTTAGTGTCAGTAGAGTTAGTCAGGTTAGTAAGTCTCAGAACCAGCTGACCTGAGGGAACTTCAGTTCTTGTGTTTGTAATGGTTTCAAATGTAGTGATTCTATGGGATTTTAGATGCATCCAGAATTTAAGGAGTCTGTTTTGCATATTAATCAATAGGAATCAGCCTACATGCATTAGTGGGTATTTTCCTTTGTAGTTGCAGAATGAAAGCAGGGCAGGCTGAACTCTGCAAAGGCCTATTTTATCTTTTCCTCGCATCTACATTTGAAGTTGTGTCTCTGTTTTGTGGCAGTGCTCTGTGAATTGAAGGGGCCAGACATTGAAAGCCACTGGAAGCCCAGAGCGGCTGTGATGTAAATGACTGTTATTCGCTCTTCTGTCTCACTGTGTCTTTTTCTCTGAGGGAGGTTTTTGTTTATTTGTGTGCATTTACCAGGGGAAGAAAATGACAGCATCTTGGTGACTACTGAGAAAAGTGTGAAGCCTCTAATCTTCTTTCCTAAGCTTTTAGAAAAAAGGCTTCCTATTTATTAAACATCAGTAGCAGCAGAATCAATTTGCTAAGTGCAAGACTGGGACTTATTCGCTGTGCTAAGTGAAAAATCGTCTTTCTTCAAGGCTATATAACACACAATAAACAATACTATTCCAATCCAATTTCTTTAAACAGACAAAAAGTATGTAAACAATAAGTTGAATAATTATTTTACATTAAATGCACATGTGCTGTGTCTAAACTGTGCAAGTACCCTTAGGCCATGCTTGCGATGACAGGTAGCAAGTTTTGTCACAACAGGCCAAAGCATTGTCGAGAGACAGCGAATTAAAGTAGCCTTTATTGCAGTAATAATGCATTGACATGGATCTTGCAGTTCAGCATGTGAGAATATGTTGATCCAATAGCCCAGGAGTCCTCAAATAGCGAACCTCGGTTCTGGACCTCGACTTGTTTCCAACCGGACTGCGAGACATAATGACATTGCACATTGATTCTTTCCCCTGTGGAACAAATTTGCTCAAAAGGGAAGTATGAATAATTAATTATAACTCATCAAAATTAAATTATTAATATATTGGGTCAGTTAATAGAATTAATTTGATGTAGCAGTATTAATATTACTATCAATTAACCTGTTCATCCAGCGAACACTCAGTAATAATCATCTATATACTCTCAGAAAGGCTATTTTTACTGGGTACAGTACCATTCAAAGCATGTTGCTGTGATCGCATCATTAAAGGGACTTTATTTGTGACCACAGAATCAACACTCACAAGAATGAGCACAAAAGTTTTATAAAACTTTCACTAAATCATGAACACATAACTAGTCTAAACAAAGACATAAACACAATCATGCGTACGTGGGTAAAATTGAAAGTGAAAGCGAATAAATGAAACTGAAACGGAAACAGGGGAATTAAGCTATGGGAATGTAAGTGTCAGTTAACCACCTGAAAAAAGTCATCAGTTTCTTAATTTAGAGCACTTTGGGAACAAGGCCTCTAAAGATTACACTAAACCTCTGTTTAGTTAGTTAAATGTACGATACTTGCACAATGCTTTAGTCATTAAATGAGCTTCCGGATATGCAGTCTCAGAAGAAAGTACCAGGACTCCTGGTTCTTTGAATAAGTACAGCGTTTACTCAGGAAACACTAAATATATAAAGGCTAATGTTTTATGTATTTGAGGAGTGGAGAAGGGTGTTTTGGTCTAGCATTTGTCATCGAGTCATAACCAATACTGGTCTGAAATAGCCTGTGCAAAGCACTTCATCTTTTATAACATGAGATTTTGGCCAAATGACAGAACAAACCGAGCACCCACAGAGCTACAGTAAACTTTTTAACCTGTAAGTTGATGAAAACATATTGCGATGCACTTACTGCCTCAGATGTAGCCGTATTAATGACGGACAAAACACGCATTTCAGAAATTCTCTGAAATTCTATGGTTAAAAAGCTTGTAACTCCATTTGCGCTTGATTTTGGAAAAAAAAATTTTACTATAATAACACATGCAAGTGTCTGACCATGTATAAAGCCACAATATTAAAACTTT